>JAVSCE010011131.1:0-140376 GCA_032199065.1 Smutsia gigantea
AATATAGCCAAAATACTTCTACCAAATATTAATTATATTTTGATTATCAACTACTCCTTTTTAGTTTAGTGAGTTAATTTACTTAAGAATAATTATTAGGTGATGAAAACCATCCTGAATTCCTAAACTGCATGATAGTGTTTATACAATTCATCAGAAATGTAGATACTGGAAAGGAGACGAGTGTGAAATCTTGCTTTTCCTCCTACATTTATTCTGAATTCATCTCTTTCCTTGGCAGTTTTAGCAAAGCAATGTATTCATTTAAATAAATTTAATAAGAATTATTTGGTTTCTTCTGGTATTTTATTTTATTCTTTTCCTGGTATGAGTACTTACAAAAGTTGAGGCTGGACTCTAGTGACCTTTTGTGAAGGTAGTTTTGATTATAAATGCAATTGTTTACTAGTTGTAAGAATGACAATTTATTTGGTAAACCTAAAGATAACTGCTTTGAAAATCCCTTAAGTAAACATGTGAATATTTTTAATGAGGACTTTTTTTTAAAACTTAGTGCTTCTTTACTCTAAATATACAGCATTATTCTGTAATTATATAGAATATCATTATTTTAAAGTGAAATCATTGAAATAGAAACCTATAAATAAAGTTGGTACATGTAGATACAAAAGTCAGTGTAGTTCTTTTGAGAATACTATTCTGTGATTACAGAAGGATTGCTTTATTGTTTTTCAAAAGTCCTCCAAATTCAGTTCATATAACTAAGATTTTAGCAGATACTTGAGGAAACAGAAATAAAAAAATTCCTTTATTAACTGTTATACTTACTTTGTGTCCCTTTGAAGCATGAGGCATGAGTTTTTGGAAACTCACATATTAATAGCTTCTCAGTAAACTTGATTATAATTGGTAAAATGTGAGAAGTATTATTTATACTTAAATTTGTTTTGAATATTAAATCCAGTGTTATAGTAAATTCGTTTAGATATTAATTAAAAGTGAGAAATTAATATTTTCTTCTCATTGCCTTGAAAACATAATTCCTTAACCACCTCTTGCCTCCTCTTTTAATTGTATAGGAACAGTTGGATGTAGCTCTTTCCAAAATCTGCAAGAATTTTGACATTAACCATTACACTAAGGTTCAACAAGCTTATCGACTTCTTGGAAAAACACAGGTTAGTTTTGAAAGGATGTTTGCTTTTTTCTTAGTCATGAGTCTTTTGATCTTCATAATTGCTTAAGTCTGAATATTGCTAATGTAGTGTCCTTAAAAAGTTTCATTTGATGGAGTTTTTATGCTGTATTAACAGTAGTAACATGATTGTTCACGTAGGTTCAGAGTGTGTGCAGTGTGATCAAAACATTAGAGAAGGTTGTTTTGAACTATGAAAAGTTTGTCAGGTTTAATATTTTCACAATTTTATGTGCATTTTTAAAAAAGTTTAAGATAATTCAATGTGAGGGGGTATGTAGTCCTTTGCTTCAGCTCAAAGCCTGAATGAGAACTTACTAATTTGGGGCTTCATGGTTCCTAGATGGGCCGGGATGACTTCCTCAAAGTGGTAGGTGTATGTACCACTGTACGTTGTGTACATATGTCTGCAAAATAGGTCCATTGCATTTATCAGATTTTTTCAAAGGATTATATTACCCCTGGAATGTCCTCAACTACTAATACAATGCATGGTTCTTGCTGCTTGAAGGCTTCCTTGAAAAACTTGAAATAGGGGCCATGGTTTGAAAGTTAAGTGTACCTTTTAGATGTATAGGATTATATATTTATCTATAAAACATCTAAACATGATAGATAAGCATCTTTTCTTTCCTTAAATGGTTTCCTGTCTTAAAAGGAAATTTAAGACATTACCAAACTATTTAAACTATTTATATTTTCAAAACTGCATAAAGAAATTTGGTTGTTTACTGTACTTTATTAGTTTTCATGTCTTAAGCTATACCTAGGAAAAATACAAGAAGGAAGACATTTGGTCATTTTGAGGGACATGTTTAAAGACCTTTAAAATATGATTATAACTTTTAGTTTTCTCCATTGGCTGAATTCTTTCACTCCTTAAATATTGATTAGTATCTACTATGTGCATTGCCCTAGGCATCTGAATATAGGCCCTCATGTATCTTCTAATGGGGGAGACAAACAAACAATAAAAAAGTAAATATGATATAAGTTGATAACAAGTACTATAAAGAAATCTCTATCAGGGTAAGTGGGTAGAGTGGTGGAAAGAATTGATTTAAGATAGTCAGGAAAGGGTTCTCTGAGAAGGGGACTATTGAGAAACATCTTGAGCAATGTAAGGGAATGATGGCAGAGGGTTCCAAAGGTGTAGTTATGCATGACATGTTTGAGAAAGAGCTGGATGGGTGTCAATCATAATTAGAGAGCAACAGAGCAGTGTTTGTGATTCAAATTTATCTTTAGCTTTATGATGTTGTAGTTATTTGAAGGGTTAATTGCAAGTAATCATACAATTATAATTCTGTGAATAATAGTGATCTTGTGCTGTAGCTATAATTGGTAAAGATTTTTCCTATGCTTTTTTAAATTTGTTGAAATTTATTTGTTTTAATAATATGAAATTATGTTGTATGTTTTCTCTTTCCATAGACAGCAATGGATCAACTTCATATGCACTTTACCCAAGCCATTCATAATACCGTGTTTCAGGTTGTTCTTGGTTATGTGGAACTGTGTGCAGGAAACACAGATACAAAATTCCAAAAGCTGCAGTATAAGGATCTCTGTACAGTATGTAGTAACTTCATTACTGTTCATATGTCTCTCTTAATTTTAAAATTCATATCCATTTTTCTTAGCACCTACTGTTTGATTATGCTACTAAAATAAAAGCAAATTATTTTTGCCCAAAGTTTTTTCTCTCCCATATTATTCTGTTCCTCATAGAGAAACTGGAAGATTCAGTCACACAGATAGTAAAGGCTGATGAGATGGTACAGATTTGTGCAGTACAGCTCTTTCCAAATGGACTCTACCCAAATCTAGCCTTTTTCACCCTTTTCTCTCAGCCTCTTAATTCTCTTCTGTGGTTGCATCAGAGGGGCTCTAGGCACCTTCTTGCTATTTTTCTGTTCCCACTTTCAGTATAATGCTGTTTCTGCAGCCTCTGTAATCAATTTTTCTTTTTTCATTCTTGAAGAAACAGGTCTGTAGGTACTATAACCACAGGTGAGAAGTGAACTGAGTCAGGCTGTCTTAAAATTGGTCCTGCTGTTGGATTGATGTGGGGGTATGAGGAAAAGACTGATAAACAGCTAGGAGAAGGGTGCTGCCATTTGCTTTTACAAGGAATACTGGTCTGCAGTGGAAAAACATGAATTCCGTTTGATACTTCTTAACATTCTTGTGGATTTGTAGAGGCGGCAGTTGGATATAAGAATCTGAGGAGATGAAGAGCTAAAGTTACAGATTTGGAAGTCATCAGCATCTGATGATATTTAAAACCATGATACTGGAAAAGAAGATTGGGGAAATGGGTATAGATAGGGAAGGCATGAGGGCCCTGGGCCTTGTGACATTAAGAAATTAGGTGGGGGAGGAGAGACCAGTATAGGAGTCTGAGAAAGAACATCTAGCTGGGTGGGAGGAAAATAGATGGTGGCTTTACAACATCCACAGAAGGTAGTGTTTCAAGAAGAATCAACTGGAAACCCATGTCACATGTTTCTCAGAGCCTGAATAAAGAGATATCACAGAATTGAGCACTTGATTTGACAACATGGAGATCATTGTTCACCTTGATGTCTTTAATTCGAGCCCCAAAATGTTCCATGTCTCTCACTGGAAACTTCTTTTTGCTAGTGTTAACTCAGAAAATATCTATTTTCTTTATTGTAGATATCTATTCTTTATTGTAATTATGCCCAGAAATTAGTGTGAAATTAGCTAATCATCCTTCCTCAGTGAGCTTATTTGTTGAAAGTTCTGGCTTATATGTCCATTGGGAACAGTAGAAATACTCTTACATGAGCTACAACAAATATTATGGAAGGATGTGATTATATATAACAGATTAAGGATTAAGTTAATGATGACACTGGATGGTGGTTAATATAGCTAAACAGTGTATCTTTAAAATCACTTCATAAATCAGGACTCTCGCAGATTAAAAAAAATTTTTTTATATTTTGGTATCGTTAATCTACAATTACATGTGCAACATTATGGTTACTAAATTCCCCACTTGAACAAGTCCCCCGCACATACCCCATTACAGTCACAGTCCATCAGCGTAGTGAAATGCTATAGAATCACTACTTCTCTTCTCTGAGTTGTACAGCCCTCCCTGTGCTCCCACCCACGTTATATCTGCTAATCGTAATGCCCCTTTTCCCCCCTAGTCCCTCCCTTCCCACCCATCCTCCCCAATCCCTTTCATTTTGGTAACTATTAGATCATTCTTGGGTTCTGTGAGTCTGCTGCTATTTAGTTCCTTCAGTTTTTTTTTTCTTTGTTCTTATACTCCACATATGAGTGAAATCATTTGATACTTGTCTTTTTTGGCTTGGCTTATTTCACTGAGCATAATACCCTCTAGCTCCATCCATGTTGTTGCAAATTGTACGATTTGTTTTCTTCTTATGGCTGAATAATATTCCATTGTGTATATGTACCATATCTTCTTTATCCATTCATCTACTGATGGACACTTAGGTTGCTTCCATTTCTTGGATATTGTAAATAGTGCTGCAATAAACATAGGGGTGCAAATGTCTTTTTCAAATGGTCTGCTGCATTCTTAGGGTAAATTCCTAGGAGTGGAATTCCTGGGTCAAATGGTATTTCTATTTTGAGTTTTTTGAGGAACCTCCATACTGCTTTCCACAATGGTTGTACTAATTTACATTCCCACCAGCAGTGTAGGAGGGTTCCCTTTTCTCCACACCCTCGACAATATTTGTTGTTGTTTGTCTTTTGGATGGCGGCCATCCTAACTGGTGTGTGGTGGTATCTCATTGTGGTTTTAATTTGCATTTCTCTGATGATTAGTGATGTGGAGCATCTTTTCATGTGCCTGTTGGCTATCTGAATTTCTTCTTTAGAGAAGTGTCTGTTCAGCTCCTCTGCACATTTTTTAATTGGCTTCTTTGCTATTTGTTTGTTGAGGTGTGTGAGCTCTTTATATAATTTGGATGTCAAACCCTTATCGGATATATCATTTATGAAGATATTCTCCCATACTGTAGTTTGTCTTTTCGTTCTACTGATGGTATCCCTTGCTGTACAGAAGCTTTTTAGTTTGATATAGTCCCATTCATTCATTTATGCTTTTGTTTCCCTTGCCCAGGGAGACATGTTCATGAAGAAGTTGCTCATGTTTATATCCAAGAGATTTTTGCCTATATTTTTTTCTAAGAGTTTTATGACTAACATTCAGGTCTTTGATCCATTTTGAGTTTACTTTTGTGTATGGGGTTAGACAGTAATCCAGTTTCATTCTCTTACATGTAGCTGTCCAGTTTTGCCAACACCAGCTGTTGAAGAGGCTGTCATTTCCCCATTGTGTATCCGTGGCTCCTTTATTGTATATTGATTGACCGTATATGCTTGGGTTTAAATCTGGGCTCTCTATTCTGTTGCACTGGTCTGTGGGTCTGTTCTTGTGCCAGTACCAAATTGTCTTGATTACTGTGGCTTTGTAGTAGAGCTTGAAGTCAGGGAGCATAATCCCCCATACTTTATTCTTCCTTCTCAGGATTGCTTTGGCTATGTGGGGTCTTTTGTGGTTCCATATGAATTTTAGAACTATTTGCTCTAGTTTATTGAAGAATGCTGTTGGTAATTTTATAGGGATTGCATTGAATCTGTTGATTGCTTTAGGCAGGATGGCCATTTTAACAATATTAATTCTTCCTAGCCAAGAGCATGGGATGAATTTCCATTTATTAGTGTTCTCTTTAATTTCTCTTTAGAGTGTCTTGTAGTTTTTGGGGTATAGGTCTTTCACATCCTTGGTTAGGTTTATTCCTAGGTATTTTATTCTTTTTGATGCAGTTGTGAATGGAATTGTTTTCCTCTTTGTGCAGCTTTATCTTTCTGTTTGGTTTCCCTGTTTTTCTTCAGTGTGCTGGTTTACAGTTTTTAGATCAGTATTTTAAGTTCTTTTTAAAACGTGTACATAATTTTGGAGCTCAAATAAATGACTAATCCTTAGCAGCAAAATTTTCAAGTGACAATTAAACCTCATTTCTGGATGGGGCCAATGTAAAAGGACATAGTAATCATTTTAGTTTTCCCTAAAGATGTACCCTACATGTTTATATCAGTTTGTGGAGAGATTTTAAAGACACCAAGAGAAGCTGTTTTTTTTAGGGACCTTGTAGAGAAACCCTTTGTACATTATTTGAAAGTGTATGAAGCATGCATCATGAAGAAAGTTTTTTTTCAACATTTCTTTGGCATGTTGAGGAGTTTACCTGGGGAGGTTATTTTAAGATGCTAGTTAGGATGTTATTGATGAATTTTATGATAGTAGACCTGGCTAGGCTGGCTGAGTTTTCCCAGCCATTTTTCAATCATTCATTTCCAAATGATCTTAATGAGTTTTGAGTTTTTTAAGTTCTTTTTTTGAAATAACTTGAAAATGTTGGAGTACTTTGGGGAAATTTGTACTTTTTCTTTTAGGAAAATCTTTTTGAAATTATTTCAATATGTGTTTTCTCAGAGTGTGGCACACTGGAGGTATTTTTTGATGTTTTTGACTAAATTGGATTTTCCTCTCTGTCTCTAATTGCTGTGGTGTTGGCACATTTCAAATTTAAGTTAAGCGAGAGGGAAAGAAAACCAGCAGGAGCACCTTCTCTGTGCTGTGTGCTTTCACGGGTTCTTTATATGCATCCATCATGAAAGGACATTCTAAAGCCTAGTCTAATATTCTATTCTTCTCACTTTAAAATTTTCATTCTTGTAAGTAGTATCTCTTGGTTTTGAATTATAATTCAATGTCAGTTTTGGGGGGTCAATAGATAACTTTAGTAAGATCTCTGTTGAAGATATACTTTATTTTGATGGTCGTATAGAAACTTAAAGACAAATCCCTTTTTTGAGTCAGAAATGTGTTTCTGTTCTAAATTCTCAGGGTACTTTCTGTTGTGAAGAATTAATATATTTTCTCTTATCAAATAGTGTGAGAGTATACAACTCTCCTTACTAAGATGATAAGCTGCCTGGAAATTCAGAGCTAAACTTAATATTCATATGTGGTGACCATCTTGTTTTGGGTTTTCTATGAAATTAGCTGTCTCATTATCCTTTTTTCTGTTTTCTGACTCAAACTAGTCTGTTATATGTTTATATGTCACTCATTGTCTTTGCAGTTAGATAATATGGATTCCGTAAGTAGTTGCTCAAAGTAAATAATCATTAAGTAATGATGTTCACTCTTAAAAATGTACATTTTAAATTATACAACTAAAACAATTGTAGGAAAATATTGATAAGCCAAAAGATGAAAATAAAAATTATTTCTTCATGCAAAACGGGTTCTTTTAATGTACATACAAGCAAATAGCCTTTAAAAGTAAGATTGTTATACAGACAGTTTTATGACTTTCTTCCCACTTGCTTTGTTATGAACAATTTTCCATTTCAGTCAGTATGCTACCCTCATAACTTTTAATGGCTTGACAGTATTTCATTGTGAGAGCCTATGCATTAATTAACCAGTTTCCTATTCTTAGATGCTTAGGTTACTTCCAGCTTGTCATTATGAACAACACTATAGTAAATACTGTTAAAGCTAAATCTTTGCACACATCTTTAATTATTTCTTTAGGATAAATGAGGAGTGAAATTGCATTGTCAAAGGCTTTGCATTTATAAGGGTTTTGGTTCCTATTCCCAGAATTGCCCTCTAGAAAGTGTGTTTCAGTCTACACTCATCAGTAGTCTGCTTGTATCCCTTTCCCTGAGCATATGAATGCTGATTATTTTGCATTTAGTAGCTTAATTGTCAGATACCAGGCGATAGCATATCAAGAATAATTTATGTTGTTTATCACTCAGGAGTATTTAGGATGTGAAGAAAATTAAATTGGGACATTTCATTGAGTATTGAGGTTAACTTGGTTGATTTGATTGGTAGGTGAGTGGACCTTTTCTTACCAGAAGCTACAAATTTGAACATGTCATCAAAGAGAGAAACCATTTCAGTTTGAGGAGCAATATTATTTGCTGAAGTGCTTAATTAGGTCAGTTTTAGAATAAGAATTCAGCTGTTAGATTTGTTCTTATCACATATATGTAGCTCCCACCTAATTTTGTTATATATGTATTATATGCTGATTTCTAAATAAAGTAAAATAAAAAGTAGGTTTTGGTAATTTTTAAAATTCAGAACTTAATGGTCAAAAGATAAAGTTTACCCATCTCTTTCTTTTTCCCTGTCATTTACTCTCTGGATTGTCAAGAATTGTGAAGAGTCTGAAATTCTATCCTACTTGCAAACTAGCAAGCTGACCTGTACCATTTCATAGATTCTGGTAGAAGACACAAGATTCCATTTCCTTAGCACTGTGACTTGCTGAGTATAAACCAGTACCATTGTCATTACTCAGCTTTTGCTAGTCAAGTAATTAGTTCAGCTCAGCAAGGATAAATAAGGCTTTAAGGAACATGTAACCTAGTAAGGTCACATTAATTCTGATCAGAGGTAGAATAAGAAAAATTCAAATAACAATGTGTCAATGGAGTCAATAGAATTCTTGCAGGGATGTAAGGAAGGCAAAACTACATTGTTGTAAGAGGAGGCTGCAACTTTGAGTTTGTCTTGGATTTCAACAGGCATGATGTATGTGGCTAGGTCCAGGCATACAGAGGAAATATCCTGAGCAATGACATGAGAGGAGAGTATAGGGCAGGTGAAAGGAACGGTACTTTGTGGGCTTGCTTTAAGTGGATTTCGGTATGGTGATTCGGTTGTTCTAATGTATCCTGGGACAAATGAGTGCCTCTACTTTGGGCTGTAGTTATCTGGGTAACCAGCCTTCCCTCTCTTTGCTGGAAGTGGAGAGGTTTTCTAATCACTTGAAACTGGCTCAGGAGTGGCAAGGCCTCTCAGCTGCCCAAGTCTAAGAACACTTAAAACTAGCAATGTAATTTAGATGGCTGGGTGATTTTTGTGTGTGTAGTTGGGGGGTGGATTTGGGGTAAACATGAAAGAGGCAACCCATATGTTCTTAAAGTATTTTAAGACTTGTTGTTTTGTTCTTTGAGATGTCTCACTATGTGAATATTGTCTCAAATGATTAAGACTTGCATTGTTGTTATTGATAAGTGATATGAATACAGAACTGGAATACAATATAGTGCGCCTATGTCTTGATATTCCTGGTCTTATAAAAAGTGAATCTCCCTTAATTGAGATTTGAACTGAGTTGCAGTATTAGATATTTAGTAACCTTATCATTTAGTAACAATGAGGTAGGCAGATCCAGGAACCTCTAACATGTGTTTTATGAAAGGTAAAACTGAAAATCATAGTGGTTTACCGTCTCCCGGCATGTGACTCGTAAATTGTGATACTGGTGCCTTCTGGGACCCAGGGTTTCCAGTTCCTTGTGTAGGCCTCTTTCTGTTAATGCTCTGCTGGTATGAAGAGGAATTGATGTCTGAATGGAGGTTTCATGGGCTTTATTCAGACACTCTGAGACTCTTCTTGGCTTGTCTTTTATTTTTGAATACTTAGGCAATTATTTTATTTGTTGACTTCTTTGAATCTCTTTTGTTGTAGTGATGGTTTACCCATGTTTGTGTACTAAGATTCTCTATTTGAAATTTGGAGGTTGGTGGTGATTTTTATAAATTAATGAGAGAACACTAATGGCAAATGATTTTAGTGATGAGGTATTAAAAACATGAGAAGCATTTGTTGCTGTGAGAGTTGGTATCGAATGGTTGCATGGTATAGGCAGAAAGTGGTTTCTGGAGTTCAGTTTTTCAATAAAATGTCTGTTATTGCCAGCATAGTCTTCAAGTACTACATAGATGAACATATCTGGGCTTAAGTCTAATGAAAACAATATTTTTTATTTATCCCACCTTCCCTTTTTACCTTGAACTACTTACTGTTACGTATTTAGTACAGTGCATCTCTACATTTGTTTCTATTTTAGGACATAAATTTGGGCAAGAATCATTTTAATTGGTGCTCGGTACATCATAGACTTACATTTGTACATATGAACATATTTAAAGATAACAAAATTTGGATTCTTTTGGGAGACTTTTAGGCATGTGTAAGTGGTTTAGCTAGACCTGTGAATTATTTACACTTGAATCAGTTTGGTGAGAAAGCTTGCTATACTGTCACTAAATAATTTCAACTTTAAAAATAAGTTACATACACGTTTATGTATGTATATCTCATCCAAACCCATTAAATTTCAGCAAATTGTCAAGAGGTAACACAGTTAAGAACCTCCTTTTCCTCAAGTAAATAGGCAAATAATGTAGCGAGACAGTGATTGGGTGGAGAATAGAAGGTAGTAGTTGCAAGTTTCAATTTTCTGGTTTGTTAAACTGTGACAAGTTAAATAAAAATTAATTGGTGGACTATAACAATTATTTGTATAGTCATAATTTTTCTTTGGGAAAAAAATAAGACTAGCAAAGCTTTCCTTTGATCTACTAAGAAGAATGTTAGGATATAATTAGATTAAATTTATTTGCATAGTATAAATACAAATTTATGCAAAAGTCAGTATATGAAAGTTTAAAAAATTAATTTGTACAAGAGTACCTTTATTCAGGTGAGTGCTTACTGAGTTGTAGCCCAGAACATTTTTGTGATTTTTGCTTTTCTTTGCCATCTGCTGTTAGCATTTTCTTGATCTTGTTTATGGCATTGGTTTTTGTTATGTGTTTGGGCATAAGAGACATGTCAGGTGTAATAACATGTAAAAGTAAACCATGGAAAAAATCAAGAGTGGTTCATTGTGAAGGTAGTAATTATAAAGGTGAACATGAAAAATTAAAAAAAAAATTACCCCAAATTATGGAATAAGTACAAAAAAATTTTATGTTGATTTCAGCAAGCCATATGTAAATCTGCATAGCTGTTCTAATTCTTCTGTAAATAGGTACTTAGAACCAATTTGATATACTTAAGGAAATGTCCCTCTCCCCAGTGAGCCTTCCACTTCATCCCCCTCTTATAGGTAACTAATGAGTATTTTCTTGTTTATCTTCCTTGTGTTTATTTTATGATGATAAGCAAATAAATGCATTGTTTTTTTCCTGTTTCTTATGACAGATATATATGTAACATTAAAGTCCTTCCCTTTCTCATATATGTATGTCAAATGAAAGGGAAAATTTTTTTAATTTAAAAATTTAAGAAATGAATGTATCTGCTTGTTATTTTTCACAGTTGCATAGTGCTCTTTTGTGTGTATGAATGATAGTTTACTCAACCCAGCTCCTGCGTTAGGATATTTAGAGCCCAATATTTTCAATTAAAAATAATCCTTGAATGACATTAATGAATAACAACAGTACACAAATAACATTGTGCATATATATTTTCACATTGTTTGCAGTATATCTTCAGAATAAATTCTTGGCAGTGGAATTGCTGCCTCAAAGGGAAAATACACGTTGTTTTGTTAAACAATGTCGGTTTCTCCTCTGTAGGGCTGTATCATTTTGTATTTCCACCAGCAGTGTCTGAGAGTACCTGTTTTTTTCCACAGCCTTGCCAACAGAGTACATGAGGTGTCAAAGATAAAGCCAGACACTAATGAAAGTGGCATGGACAGATTTTAATAGTAGTATACTGTTGCAAAGGGAAATGAATCCAGCTTGAACAGAACTCAAGTTCCATATGTACAGAGGTGATTGGGCTTGTGAAAGGTAAAATAAGGGTGTAGGGAGAGAAGTAAGCTGGGGCTCAGACACAGGGAAGTGATGCAGTTACAAAAGGCAGGAAGCAGGGATGGTTGGTGCACGTGAACCCCATTTGGGTTTGCTAACTGGGACTTACGGAGTTAGGCTCCTACCCTCTCCCTCAGAGACTTGAGAGGTGGCAGCCCTACTTTAGGTGGCGGCTGGAGCAAACGGTGAGTTATTTTGGAAGCCTTGAGTTTTCTCAGGCAAGCACTTTAAGGGCAACTAGGTTCATCCTAAGGATGTGGCCTTGAGTTCTTAGAAACTACTTTAATGCTCTGTTCCAGTCTTTATAGGCCAAGATCAAGGCCTAGTTGAGAAGAGAGCTCAAAGAATCTTGGCTTGAGTTTGGTCAAGGAGAGAATCTTGGTTAATTTTAAGATTTTCACTGATCTGATGGGTGAACATTTGTATCTTACTGTAGTTTTAATTTACATTTGCCCTATTACGAGTGAAGTTGGACATGTTTTCATATGTTTGAGGGCCATTTTTATATGTGCTTGTGAAGTGCCTTCTTCCAATTTTTCTGAAGGATTTTTGGTCTTTTTCCCCAGAACTTTTAAGAGTTCTTTGTAAATGTGGGATGTTAACTCTTTGTTATGATATATGTTGTGAATATGTTTTCAAGTTTGTCATTTGTCTTTTGACTTTGCTTTTTTTTGCCATGCAAATGCTTTTTAAAAATTTTTATGTAGTAAAATTTACCAGATTTTACTTTTATTATCTCTGAATTTTGAGTCATTTAATTTGAAGCCCTTCTCTATATGAAGCTGAGAGAAGAATTAACTCATTTTCTTCTAGTGCTGGTGTAGTTTTTTTATGCTTAGCTCTCTTATCCATTTTGAATTTATTCTTATGTGTGGTATGAAGAGTGGGTCTAGTTTTGTCTCTTTCAACTGAGTATCCAGTTGCCTCAACATTATTTATGAAAAAGACTATCTTTACCTCAGTGATATGAAATGCCATCTTTATCACATACTGTATTTTTATATGAGGCTGGATCTATTTCTGGACTTTTTAAAAATCAGTATCTCAGGTAATTCATAAAGTAACGTATGGAGAACTGACATTTTGGTGATGTTGTGACATCCTAATCAAGAATAAGGGCTGTCTTTCTATTTGTTCATCTACTTTTTATGTTTTTCAGTTTTCTTTGTAGAGTTTTGGATCTTTTTTTTTAAGTTTATTCCTAAAAATTTTATCTTTTTTTGTTGCTTGTATAATTGAGGTTCATTATTCAGTGTTTCTTCTAAATAGTTTTATTGTGTATATCAGTGTTACTAGTTTTTGTATGGTAATTTTATAGCCTACTACCTTGCTGAATTCTTTTATTGTTTAAGTTAGTTTTATCATTGATTCTCTAGGAATTATATTCTAAGTATATTATTATGTCACTTGCACATAGAAATAGTTTTATTTCTTCTTTTCCTAGTCTTTTGCTTTTGTTTTCTCTAGTCCATTTGCATTGGCCAGCACCTCAGAACATCCATTGTTTATTAGGAGTAGAGATTGTTGGCATCCATTTTGTCTTGTTCCTGACTACAGTGGGTATGCCTTAAAGATTTCTTCATCTTAAGGAAATATTCATCCACTTTTATTTTCTCATGAGTTACTATTAGGAATGGCTGTTGAATTTTGTCAAAAGGTGTTTTCAGCATCTATTGGGACATTCATTTGGTTTACCTCCTTAGAACTATTAATATAGTGAATTATATTAATAGATTTTATAAGATTGAACCATTCTACCATTCTTGGCATAAAGCCCTCTTGGGCAGTCTGACTTGCAGAGCTCAACAACTTCATTTTACTAGTTGAGTGTCAGAGATTTGACAGAAAACATTTTGAAAGAAAGATGACTGCTATACCAACTGTGATATCCTGAGCATTGATCCCACAATAGCTATACTTGCTACAGCTTATTTCTACTAGTTATTTACCTTGGAGGGTTTACACCAGAGTCTTAATAGTCAGCATTTTATCAGCAAGATCATTTGTGGCAGATTGGTTACAAACTGAAGAATGCTGGAAATCTCAAATGATGGAGCAAATGCTCATTATGACAGATCAGCCTGCAAAACAGAATATAGGCAATCACTGTACCTGTAGAGAAAAGGGTTAGAATGAAAAACAGTTTTTCAAGGGATGGCAGTGGAAAAAAATCCGTGCATTCCCATTAGGGAGAGTATTTGGGACCACATGTTGTTTGATAGCCATGTTAAGTAAAACATTATTTTAAAATGTTATTATCACATATGGAATATCAATATCCATTTAATTTAAAAGAATTTAGATCTTGTCAAAGGAACTTAATTTATACAACTGAAATCATTGAATTGTAAAACTAACCTCCTTTTTGTAAGTTGTGGCATAGGTCCAAGGATGATAAAGCTGCATTTACATGCCAAGGAACATGTCTCTGAGGAACATTTGGGGAAGTTTGCATAATTGTTTATGAGAACACTTCTAATTCAGTAGTATATGAATTTGTAATAAATTTTTATTCATAACATATGGACTGATATTCCTAATGAATACTAAAAAGTCATGTTGAAATGAGAAATAATGTTTTCTTGTCACTGAATTTTTTCTTTAGATTTGTCAGTGGAAGAAACTTTCTTAATTATGTCTAATGCTTAAAAGAATTTGATTAATAACATTTTACTTTGATTAGAGTAAACACAATAGCTTGAAAGTGGGCTCTTCTCATTTTCTTTAGCATGTTACACCAGACAGCTATATTCCATGCCTTGCCGACCTCTGCAAAGCACTGTGGGAAGTTATGCTCAGCTATTACAGGACTATGGAATGGCATGAAAAGCATGACAATGAGGATACTGCTTCTGCTTCTGGTAGGAAATTATTTTGTTTTAAGAACTGAACTGTGAATATGCCATATTTCTGGAGTAAGGAGAAAGAAAAGGGATAGCTGTCCTTTTAGAAGTTCAGGGACTATAGTGACAGAGGTTAAATGCTCACCAAAGAAAAGGTGATTCAGCTAGTATAAAAGCTCAATTACTTTTGGGGATGAACTGCACCAAAGGACTTCTTAAATAACTGATTAGTTTCTAGGAATGTGTCATGATGGCCATAGGACTTAATTATTAAGAAAGGGCTTAAAAAAACATTAGTTGCAAACTAAGTAAGATATTGGTTGTCCAAATTTACTGTAAAATTAATGCTAAAGTTCAATATTAAATCTTAACTATTTTCAAGTTATATAAATAAAGCCAGGTTCTAAGAATTAATAATTATACTGATATTTTTCTTCCTGAAAATACAGCAAGACCTAAATTTTCACTAAAAAAATTTTAACTATTACTCTTTGAATGGAAAACAGCAACTTTAAATGATTGTGGTACAATCAGCTAAATGAAGAACTCTTCGAGAAATTAAATAGGCATTATATTTAAATTACTTCAATTTATAATTATATATCTTTTTTTGTTTTTTATTAAAGATATACAATCTTATGAAGGTTTCACATGAACAGCATTTTGGTTTCGACATTCATCCATATTATCAAATCCTCACACCCCCGTTGCAATCACTATCAGTGTAGTAAGGTGCTGTAGAGTCATTACTTCTCTTGTCCGTGCTGTACTGCCTTCCCTGTGACCTACCTATATTGTGATTGCAAATTAAAGTGCCCCTTAATCCCCTTTATCCTTCCCACCCACCCTCCCCAACCTCCCCTTTGGTAACCACTAGTCCCTTCTCGGAGTCTGTGAGTCTGCTTTAGTTTTTTGAGGAACCTCCATATTGCTTTCCACAATGGTTGAACTAGTTTACATTCCCGCCAGCAGTGTAGGAGGGTTCCCCTTTCACCACATCCTTGCTAGCATTTGTTGTTCCTAGTCTTTTTGATGTTGGCCATCCTATCTGATGTGAGGTGATACCTCATTGTGGTTTTAATTTGCATTTCCCTGATGAATAGCGATGTGTAGCATCTTTACATGTGCCTGTTGGCCAACCATATTTCTTGGGAGAAGTGTTTGTTCAGATCCTCTGCCCATTTCTCAATTGGGTTATTTGTTTTTTGGGTGTTGAGGTGTGTGAGCTCTTTATACATTTTGTATGTTAACCCCTTATGAGATAAATCATTTGTGAATACATTTCCCATACTGTGGGATGCCTTTTTGTTTTCCTGATGGTTTCCTTTGCTGTAGAGAAGCTTTTTAGTTTGATGTAGTCCCATTTGTTCATTTTTGCTTTTGTTTCCCTGCCCGAGGAGATGTGTTCAGGAAAAAGTTGCTCATGTTTATATTCAAGAGATTTTTGCCTGTGTTTTCTTCTAAGAGTTTTATGGTTTCATGACTTACATTCAGGTCTTTGATCCATTTTGAGTTTACTTTTGTGTGTGGAGTTAGACAGTCATCTAGTTTCATTCACCTACATGTAGCTGTCCAGTTTCGCCAACACCAATTGTTGAAAAGGGCTGTCTTTTTCCCATTGTATATCCTTGGCTCCTTTATCATATCTTAATTGGCCATATATTTGTGGGTTTATATCTGGGCTCTCTATTCTGTTCCACTGATGTATGGGTCTGTTCTTGTGTCAGTACCAAATTGTTTTGATTCCTGTGTCTTTGGTGAGTGTAATCCCTCAGTATTGTTCTTCCTTCTCAGGATTGCTCTGGCTATTCAAGGTCTTTTGTGGTTCCATCTGAATATTAGAACTATTTTTTGTAGTTCATTGAAGAATGTTGGTATTTTGATAGGGATTGCATTGAATCTGTAGATTGCTTTAGGCAGGAAGGCCATTTTGACAATAGTAATTCTTCTTATTCATGAGCATGGGATGTATTTCCATTTATTGGTGTCTACTTCAATTTCTCTCGAGTGTCTTGTAGTTTTCAGAATATAGGTCTTTCACCTCCTTGGTTAGGTTTATTCCTAGGTATTTTATTATTTTTGATGCATGTGTATGGAGTTTTCCTGATTTCTCTTTCTGCTAATTCATTGTTAGTGTATAGGAATACCACAGATTTCTATGTATTAATTTTGTTTCCTGCTAATTTGCTGAATTCAGTTATTAGTTCTAATAGTTTTTGGTGGCATTTTTAGTGTTTTGTATGTGTAATATCATGTCGTCTGAAAACAGTGACAGTTTAACTTCTTCCTTACCGATCTGGATGCCTTTCATTTCTTTGACTGCCTTGGCTAGTACTTTCAGTACTATGTTGAATAAAAGTGGTGAGAGTGGGCATCCTTGTCTTGTTCCTGATATTAGAGGAAAAGCTTTCAGCTTTCTGCTATTAAGTAGGATGTTGGCTGTGGATTTGTCATATATGTTCTTTATTATGTTGAGGTACATACCCTGTGTACCCATATTGTTGAGAGTTTTTATCATGAATGGATTTTGAATTTTTTCAGACACATTTTCAGCATCTATTGAGATGATCCTGTCATTTTTGTCCTTTTTGTTGATCTGGTTTATGATATTGATGGATTTTCAAATATTGTACCATCCTTCCATCCCTGGAATAAATCCCACTTGTCATGATGGATAATCTTTTTGATGTATTTTTGAATTCAGTTTGCTAGTATTTTGTTGAGGATTTTTGCATCTATGTTCATTAGGTATATTGGTCTGAAATGTTCTTTTATTTTGTGTTGTCTTTGGTTTTGGTGTTAGAGTGATGCTGGACTCATAGAATGAGTTTGGAAGAATTCCTTCCTCTTCTACTTTTTGGAATGTGTTAAGAAGGATGAGTATTAGCTCTTCTTTAATTGTTTAGTAGAATTCAGCTGTGAAACCATCTGTGTCAGGAATTTGTTCTTAGCTAGTTTTTTGATTACCAGTTTGATTTCATTGCTGGTTATTGGTCTGTTCAAATTTTCTGTTTCTTCGTAGGTCAGTCTTGGAAGGTTGTGTTTTTCTAGAAAGTTGTTCATTTCTTCCAGGTTGTCCAATTTGTTAGCATATAATTTTTCATAGTATTTTCTTTGTATTTCCGTGGTGTCCCTTGTGATTTTTTAAATTTCATTTCTGATTATCTTTATGTGTGTACACTTTCTTTTTTTCTTGGTAAGTCTGACTAGGGGTTTATTTTGTTTATTTTCTTGAAGAACCAGTTCGTAGTTCCATTGATATTTTTCTATTGTTTTATTCTTCTCAATTTTATTTATTTCTGCTCTGATCGTTATTATGTCCCTCCTTCTACTGACTTTGGATCTCATTTGTTCTTCTTTTTCTAGTTTCATTAATTGTGAGTTTAAAATGTTCATTTAGAATTGTTCTTTTTTCTAGAGGTAAGTCTGTATTGCTGTATACTTTCCTCTTAGAACTACCCTCGTTGTATCCCACAGGTTTTGGGATGTTTTTGTTTCATTTTTGTCTTTTGTCTTCATATATTGCTTGATCTGTTTTTATTTGGTTGTTGATCCATTGATTATTTAGGTGCATGTCGTTAAGCCTCTGTGTGTTTGTAGGCCTGTTTTTTTTCTTTGCATAATTTATTTCTAGTTTCATACCTTTGTGGTCTGAGAAGCTAGTTGGTACAATTTAAGTCTTTTTGAATTTATTGAGGCTCTTTTTGTGGCCTAGTATGTTATCTGTTCTGGAAAACGTTCTACACATATTTGAGAAGAATGTGTATCCTGCTGCTTTTGGGTGGAGTGTTCTGTAGATTTCTGTTAGGTCCATCTGTTCTAATGTATTGTTCAGTGCCTCTGTTCCCTTATTTTCTGTCCGGTGATCTGTCTGTTGGTGTGAGTGGTGTGTTGAAGTCTCCTAAAATGAATGCATTGCATTCTATTTCCCTCTTTAATTGTGTTAGCATTTGTTTCACATATTTAGGTGCTCCTATATTGGGTACATATGTATAATGGTTATACCCTCTTATGGGACTGACCTCTTTATCATTATGTATTGTCCTTCTTTGTCTCTTGTTACCTTCTTTGTTTTGAAATCTATTTTGCCTGATAAAATTATTGCTACTCCTGTTTTTTTCTCTGTTATTTGCATGAAATATCTTTTTTTCATCCCTTCACTTTTAGTCACTGTATGTCTTTGGGTATGAAATGAGTCTTTTGTAGGCAGCATATAGATGGGTCTTGTTTTTTTTATCCATTCTGCAACTCTTGTGTCTTTATTGGTGCATTCAGTCTGTTTACATTTAGGGTGATTATTGATAGATATGTACTTACTGCCATTGTAGGCTTTAGATTTGTGGCTACCAAAGGTTCAAGGATAGTTTCTTTACTATTTAACCGTCTGTCTTAAATTGCTTATTACTCCATTTCAAAGACAATCTAAAGATTATTTTTTTCCTCCCTTCTTCTTCCTCCTCCACACTTTGTATATTAGGTGTCATACTTCTGCATTCTTTGTGTATGCCTTGACTAACTTTGTGAGTAGTTGATTTAATTTTGTATTTGCTTAGTAATTGGTCTACTCCCTTTACTGTGGGTTTATTTTCTCTGGTGACAGCTATTTAGCCTTAGGAGTATTTCTATCTAGTGCAGTCTCTGTAAGAGATCTTGTAGAAATGGTTTGGTGGTGGTGAATTCCCTCAACTTTTGCTTATTTGGAAATTGTTTAATCCCTGCTTCAAATTTACATAATCATCTTGCCAGGTAGAGTATTCTTGGTTGGAGGCCTTTCTGTTTCATTATATTATGAATGTATTTATATGCCACTCCCTTCTGACCTGTAAGGTTTCTGCTGAGAAGTCTGCTGATAGCCTAATGAGGTTTCCTTTGCATGTGCCCTTTTTCTGTCCTCTCTGGTTGCTTTCAGTACTCTGTTCTTGACCTAGATCTTTGCCATTTTAATTATTACATGTCTTGGTGTTGTCTTCCTAGGCTTCCTTTTGTTGGGTGATCTTTATGCTTCCACGACCTGAGTGTCTATTTCCTTCCCCAGATTGGGGATGTTTTCAACAATTATTTCATCAAAGAGACTTTCTGTCCCTTTTTCTCTCTTCTTCTTCTGATACCCCTATATTGTGAATATTGTTTCATTTGGATTGGTCACACAGCTTCTTTTTTCTCCTTTTCTGTGATTTCTATTTCATTTACCATCTCCTTTACCTCATCTAATCTACTTTTAAATCCCTCCATTGTATGTTTCTTTTTAGATACTGTATTCTTCAGCTCTGAATGGCTTTTTTTTGAGGATTTCTTCTCTTTGTTGAAGTTCTTCCTGAGAATTTGAATACTTTTTGTAAATCCATGAGCATGTTTATGACTTTTATTTTGAAATCTTTGTTGAGAAGATTGGTAATTTTAGTTTCATTAAGCCCTCTTTTTGGTGTTTTTTTCTTGAATTTTTTCTTGGACCAAATTCCTCTGTCTCTTCACTATTTTTTAGTGTTTCTTAATGGGATAATAGATTTGCATAAGTGGTGCCCTCTAGTGCCCAGAAACTTGGTTTCCTGTGGGGGGGCCCCAGCTCTTGGTGTGCAGGGGTTGTGGCACTCTGTAGTGTTCTGCTATCAGGTGGGATATGTGGCTGTCAGCTGATCATGGGAGCTGGAAGAATACTCTCTCGAGCTGCTGTGGGTGGAGCTGCTCTCCAGCCTGCCACAGTGGCGGGGGCCATAGGAGAGTGGAACCAGTGCTTGCTGGGAGCAAGGAGCTCTTGGGGCCAGGCCACACACGTGCTTGCATGGCTGCCAGGTTGGAGCTGTTGTGGGCAGAACCTCTGTCCGCCAGGCCTGCTGCGATGGCGGGTGTTGCTGGCAAACAAAACCAGTTCTTGCTGGGAGGAAGGGGCTCTCCTGGGCCACAGGCATGCACCAGCCTGTGGGGCTTGAGCTGTTGTGGGTGGAGCCACTCTGCACCCAGCCTGCTGTGATGGCAGGGGCTGCTGGTAAACAGGACGGGCACCTGCTGGGGGGAAAGAGCTCCCTTTACTGGCTCTTCCACGCAGCTGCTTGGCTTCCCCAAAATAAAACAGAGCTACTTGGGAATAAAGGTTGATTTCACTGTTAGCCAGCAGGCTGTGCACCACTGCAAGAAGTCTCCAAGCTGTGTTGCCAGCAAGGGGTATAGACATTCTGAAGCTCCTGAGGGCTCCCAACCTATTGGGCTGAGGGCCTGCTGGGGAGGTATTGTCAACCTGACCTTTCTCCTAAACAGAGTCCTGTGCAATTCTTGCCCCTCTCACATCCCTCTCACTGATGGGAAGTCTTTCAAACTGCCCACTCTGCTTTCTTTCTCAGGGGGTCTGTAGAGCATGCCTGTTCTCCACAGGCTGCTGGCGTCTCAGCCTCCCCGAGTATTCTGCCTGTCTCTGTTGTCCAGCTCCACCAATCACCAGGGCACCATGCAATGTGGGCTTGTGTTCCTGGAGCAGATCTCCAGGGCCAGGTGTTAAGAGGTCCCAGGCTTCTACTCCCTCCCTGCTCCGTTCCTCTTCCTCCCGCCTGGGTTGGGAGAGAGCTTGGGTCCCGCCAGGTTGCAGCTATGCTGCTATACCTTTTTCTTCAGGGTCTTCTCTTCTTCCCCAGATATAGGTGGTCAGTTCTGTAGTCTTCAGGTTGATTTCAGGCCCAGTTGTATTTGCTGTATTTTTGTGTCCTTTTGATTTGGGGAGGAGGTTTTTGCCTTGCCTTCCTACACTGTCATCCTTTTTTCTGTCTCGATAATTATATATCTTAAATGATTATCCTTGAACAATAGCTATGATTAAGTATTCAAAATACTTTTAAAAGTGTGATGTTATCAGCATTTTGTTTAATATGGGCTAAATAAATTACACTGTACAAGTTTTTGATATTGCAAACAATTTAATAAAGCTAGTTGATCAAATAATTTTAGTAACTTCTAATTTCTGAGGTGCTTGGTTTCTGTGGTTAGGTGGGTGCAGGAATGCCCAAATCTTGTTTGATTAAACATAGTACTTTAGTAGTGTAACAAATAATAAGTTAATGTTTGCTCATAAATACAGATACCAAAAATATAAGAGGAAAATTCTATGGAAGGGTTGTCATCTTCTTAAAAATATTGTTGGGTGGTGGTAAGTAAGTGAAGGAAGAGAAGAGGGATGAAGTGGAGAAAAGTGGGTGCTGAGGCAGGGTTGGTGGACTGTTTTTATCCAACTCCTATACTTTCATCCCTACACTGCCTTGGGGAGTACAACCTTTGCCATGAGATACCTGGCTTTAAATTTTGAATGCCATTTACTACTTTATCTTCTGTTTGCTCTTTAAAATAGTAAGTTAAAAATCAAAACAAAAAGCCCTATAGGGTAATAATACATCTATGTACAGGTTTGCTATGAAGTTTAGAGAAAATGTAAAGTACTGGTTGTTTTTAGTATCATTAAAGGAAATGGATAATGAAATAATCATAATAATGGAATGTCCATATACCTTTAAAAAAATCTTAGATTACTTAAGGAATTCATTGGTTCACTGGGATTCCAAATTTCTACAAAAGTTATCCTGTTTTGGCAACCTTTATTTTTTTCCTCGATGTGGAAACTTAAGACATTCAACACCTTTTTTACCTTCGTTAGTACATTTGAGAAGAAACTAAACGAAAAGTTTTGCACAAAATTTAACACTTTCTTTTCTTTTTTGACCCTTGGACTTCATTGTTCTTGAAAAACGGAGATAGATATCATAAAATACATAAATGTTAGTGTACAGCTTGATGAATTTTGGTATGTGTATACACTCCTGTAACCATCACTCAAATTAAGATATCAGACATTGTCACTAATTTTTTCCCCCTTCACCTGTTTTACCCATTCCCTTGTTTTCCTCCCCTATGACAACTACCAGTCTGTTCTCTGAAAATAAATGCATACTTTAAATGTAAGAGTTTAGGGGACAATATATATTCATCATGGTGAAACTTTAGTTTTGCATCAGGCTAATAGTTTACATGTATTATGAATTTGTGTGCTTTACTTTCTTTGGGGTATAGAGTCAGATTTAAACACATTTTGAGCCTTATATCCTTAGGTCTCTTTGTGAAAATTCTTTGACCCTAATCTGTATATTTTAAGAATATTCAGGACTCTGATTAGTCTAGCAGTTAGCTGACAATGTCTAGGACTCTTAAAATGTCATTTACTCACCTGAAATTATTCCTTTCAAACTCCTATTAAGGAATCAGCAGTTTGAAAATTATTCTTCATAGAACTTCATAAAGCTGAAACGGTCTCTCGAGTCATCTGCTGTAACCCTACAGTGATACTATTGCCATCCTAACATGTTGGCATTTTGAAATAAAACTCTAAAGCTGTAGTAGTTCAGGTTCACTGCCCTGTGCTGCTGGGTCCCTAATAGCCAGGCTATACAGATAATAAGGCTTAAGCTGTAGGCATGGTCAGAGGTACATTGGATACATATTTGGGGCCTGGCTTCTGCAAGGGCCTTTTGCTAGTTACCAGTGGACAGACACTCTGCCAGCCTATGAATGAGATAATATTTGCAGTTGTTCCCACAATTTATTTGCAAAAAAGGCATACTCTTTTTAATGGAAAAGTATGTGTATTTTCAGTTGCTTTTAGGGGAGATTTGTTAAGACCAAGGTCATTGATCTTACCTGTTGAACTGGACATTCTTAAATGATTATCTGTAATGGATAAAACTATTCTGGGCCATGAAAAATATAAAATAAAATATATTCATTATCACCTCATTGCATGAGCAAGTTCTGCAATCTGTACTCTTGTTAACGTGCGTATTAATTCATAATTGGGTTAGTTGGTCCTGTAGTACCCTGGTAGTAGGCAGTATGTAGTTCATCGAGAACCTTGTCTCTGGGACCGTACTACTCAAGTTGGAATCCTAGCTCCAGTCACATATGAGCTAAGTGGTCTTAGATGTAAAGTACTTAACATTTAAGGGTCTAGATTTATCTATTTTATCAACTGAATTTAATCCTAATTCCTATTTTTGACATTGTTTTGGTTGTATAAATATTGAACATATTTTCTATATTTTACATAGGCTTACTTAAAACATATAAGAGTCCAAAATGGATTTTTTTGGGAAACAAAAATGTTATGAGCAAATCTAAAACCATATACCCTTTTATTTTCAGAAGGGAGTAATATGATGGGTACTGAAGAGACTAATTTTGATCGTGGCTACATAAAAAAGAAATTAGAACATGGACTTACACGAATATGGCAGGTTTGGTTTTTTTTAATTACTTTTTAAAAAGGCAATAGAAACCTTCATGTCAAAGTTGATTTAGAAAATCAGTGTTTAAATTTTCTGTATTTATTTGTATTTCTTGCATGTTTAATATGTTCATTTTTCTTTGAAATAAGTCTGTCATTTAATTTCTATAATTTCACTGACAATTGTATTTTACTACAAGAGGCAATAGAAAAAGCCTTTTGACTTGAAAGTCTCCTTTGAAAATATTCATATAGTGCTTGATTTCTATAATTTTGTGGATACTTATATTTGACTACAGGAGGCAGTAGGAAAAGTCTTGTAACTTGAAAATCTCCATTGGAAATACTAACATATTCCTTGATTATAGGAATGCTTTAATTGTTTTTTAATGTCCTAGCCAGTATGCTTTCCTAAAGAAATTGCTTTCTTCTTAAGATACTTTTAAATTTTATTTCATTTATTTCCTTTTTTTTCTTTTAATGTTAATTTTAAGAAAGGATAATAAAACAGGTGACATACTTGGGTTTTAATCTTGTATAGAATGAAGAATTTTTTATTCTGACTTGTTAATTGGCTGAATATAACTTCTTAAGCTTTTCTTTTCCAGTCTAACTGCTCAGTGGTTATCAGATAATTAAATTTGTGAATTCGTTAAATTTGTTACTTCCTAGGTAAGAATGTAATTCCTTTGAAGATAACTCTTGTTTTGTTTTTTCTGGGCCTCTTGGAAGCTTAGAAGACTATAGACCCTTTAACCATGTTACAGTTTTTTTTAATGTATTTTTGATTTTTCTAATGAGGCTGATTTTTTTTTGTTTTTTTATTTACATTTTTAATTATTTTTTTATTTCGGTATTGTTAATGTACAATCACTTCAACAACATTATGGTTACTAGACCCCCTATTATCAAGTCCCCCCCACATACCCCATTACAGTCACTGTCCATCAGCATAGTAGGATGCTATAGAATCATTACTTGTCTTCTCTGTAAACACTGCCTTTACCGTCCCCCCCCCCAGCTACATTACGTGTGCTAATCGTAATGCCCCTTTTCCCCCCTTATCCCTCCCTTCCCACCCATCCTCCCCGGTCCCTTTCCCTTTGGTGACTTAGTCCATTCTTGGGTTCTGTGAGTCTGCTGCTGTTTTGTTCCTTCAGTTTTTCCTTTGTTCTTATACTCCACAGATGAGTGAAATCATTTGATGCTTGTCTTTCTCTGCCTGGCTTATTTCACTGAGAATAATACCCTCTAGCTCCATCCATGTTGTTGCAAATGGTAGGGTTTGTTTTCTTCTTATGGCTGAATAATATTCCATTGTGTATATGTACCACATCTTCTTTATCCATTCATCTACTGATGGACACTTAGGTTGCTTCCATTTCTTGGCTATTGTAAATAGTGCTGTGATAAACATAGGGTGCATATGTCTTTTTCAAACTGGGCTGCTGCATTTTTAGGGTAAATTCCTAGGAGTGGAATTCCTGGGTCAAATGGTATTTCTATTTTGAGTTTTTTGAGGAACCTCCATAGTGCTTTCCACAATGGTTGAACTAATTTGCATTCCCACCAGCAGTGCAGGAGGGTTCCCTTTTCTCCACATCCTCGCCAACATTTATTGTTGTTTGTGTTTTGGATGTTGGCCATCTTCACTGGTGTGTGGTGATATCTCATTGTGGTTTTAATTTGCATTTCTCTGATGATTAGGGATGTGGAGCATCTTTTCATGTGCCTGTTGGCCATCTGAATTTCTTCTTTGGAGAAGTGTCTGTTCAGCTCCTCTGCACATTTTTTAATTGGATTATTTGCTTTTTGTTTGTTAAGATGTGTGAGCTCTTTATATATCATGGATGTCAACCCCTTATCGCATATGTCATTTATGAATATATTCTCCCATACTGTAGGATGTCTTTTTGTTCTACTGATGGTGTCCTTTGCTGTACAGAAGCTTTTTAGTTTGATATAGTTCCACTTACTCATTTTTGCTTTTGTTTCCCTTGCCCAGGGAGATATGTTCATGAAGAAGTTGCTCATGTTTATGTCCAAGAGATTTTTGCCTATATTTTTTCTAAGAGTTTTATGGTTTTATGACTTACATTCAGGTCTTTGATCCATTTCGAGTTTATTTTTGTATATGGGGTTAGACAGTAATCCAGTTTCATTTTCTTACCTGTAGCTGTTCAGTTTTGCCAACACCAGCTGTTGAAGAGGCTGTCATTTCCCCATTGTATATCTATGGCTCCTTCATTGTATATTAATTGACCATATATGCTTGGGTTTATATCTGGGCTTTCTGTTCTATTCCACTGGTCTATGGGTCTGTTCTTGTGCCAGTACCAAATTGTCTTGATTGGTGGGGCTTTGTAGTAGAACTTGAAGTCTGGGAGCATAATTCCCCCTGCTTTATTCTTCCTTATCAGGATAGCTTTGGCTATTTGGCATCTTTTGTGGGTCCATATGAATTTTAGAACTATTTGGTCTAGTTCATTGAAGAATGCTGTTAATTGGATTGAATCTGTAGATTGCTTTAGGCAGGATGGCCATTTTGACAATATTTATTCTCCCTAGCGAAGAGCATGGGATGAATTTCCATTTATTAGTGTCCTCTTTACTTTCTCTTAAGTGTGTCTTGTAGTTTTCAGGGTATAGATCTTTCACTTCCTTGGTTAGGTTTAGTCCTAGGTATTTTATTCTTTTTGATGTGATTGTGAATGGAATTATTTTCCTGATTTCTCTTTCTGCTAGTTCACCATTAGTGTATAGGAATGCAACAGATTTCTGTGTATTAATTTTGTATCCTGCAACTTTGCTGAATTCAGATATTAGATCTAATAGTTTTGGAGTGGATTCTTTAGGGTTTTTTATGTACAATATCATGTCATCTGCAAACAGGGACAGTTAATGAGGCTGATTTTTAGTTTGACAATCTTTTATGGAATTTCTTTTGAAAAAAATTGTTCAGAGAAATACTAAAAGCAAGATTTTTGAATCTTCAGGAATCAGCAGTTATAATTTAGTGTTCTAACTTTTGGTAACTGTATTAGATAGGCTTTTTCAATGTATACTTTATTTAAAATATATTTGTGTGATAGTTGTGAGCACTTGACTTCTATATTTTCTGATATAACCATATTAAGCTAATTTTTACTTAACCTTTAACTGTGGGTTTGGGCTGACCTTTTCTGAATATTATATATAATGGAAAGGGAATTCTCATACTCACTGAATATACATCCAGGATCAGAAGTGAGTTGTTTCTGATTCAGTCTCCTAAGAGACTCTAATCATAGTTAGCTGAAAATTCAAGAATCTATTTTAGAATTTCTGGTAATTCAGTATACTTTGAAATATTGGCCTAGCGTTTTATGTAGCTAGTTTCCATTCATTCTAGTAATCTGATGTGTTTTTTAATATAGGAAAATTTGTTAAAAGATAAGGTTTAGTATTTAATTTGTTTTGCCAATTTAATGGAAGTAATCATACTTTGGAGTATAGATTATTGTGTTGTGGGTTCCAAGCTTTAGAGTATCTTCATCTCCATCACCCCAAGGCCCTTTTGCATCCTCAACTCCAATTATCAGCCAGTTCTGGTACAGGACTCTGTACACTTCAGGAATTCATTGAGTGTTTGTTAAATTGAAATTGCAAGGCTTAATGCAATTGAAAGAAGCAAAAGCTCTGAAAAATGGAAATTTTTTGATAATATGTTTAGCAGGCAAAATCTGACCTGACTTGAATTCATTTGACAGCAGAACTGGACCAGTGCTGTCATTAGGCTTTTCATAGTATTTATTTATCTCATTAAAATGAACATTCATATGTTGCTGAAATATTAATGTATTTTATTTTGGGATATTGCCCAAAAGCCCACTGGGGGTGTTACATAATATATTCTCTCACTATATATATACCATAATACATACCATAATACATTCCTAATGCTTGAAATTCCAAACTCCAAAGCAAGAGTGTGTGACAATTTATAGGCATTTATCATAAATTTATTAGTATAGAGATAATGGAAAACAATTATTGAAAAGCACAAGAAGTTATTTAGCCTTTCTGACATAAAATTGAAATAAGAAAATTAGCTTGATTTTTGATAAGAAAAGTTTTTAAAGTATTGTGGCAAATTTTCCATGCATTTTGACTCAACCAGAATCTTTAAGAAAAAAGACTGGATCAGTTATACTATTGTGGCAGGCACCATTTGTGAATTTGAGGACATGGTGGTGAATCCATGGTCCATGCATGACCTTATGGATTTTACACATCTAACCATGCAAAAGTCTTCATCTTCCAAGATTTGTTTTTTCATCTATAAACATTTGGTATGTGAGAAATTACATTAAAAAAATGCTTACTATGAGTTTCATTTTATTGTAGAGAATTAGAGGTGCAATATTCCTGCTTTTTGTGAACAAATTTGAAATTTTCTTTATAGCCTAGTATGCTACCACTTTTAAAATTCTCCCTCGGGCATTTGAAATATGACCATGTGTTTCTTCTTCATTTTGAGAATTAGGTTCTATATGTTTATTAAAGCATTTATTAATTGTATTCTGATCTATATCCTTGTTTTTTGTGTTATTGGTCTGTGCATTTCTGAGGGAGGAGCTTTACTCTTTCAGAATGACTAGTTTTGTCAGGCTTTTATTTCTAACAGCTTTTGCTTTTAGTACTTGGATACTATGCTGATTAATGCTGCAGTGCTAATAACCACTTTACTTACCTTCTTTGTTCATAATTCCCTTAATTAATTAAAAAAAAATAGCTCTTTCATCCTGAGGCAATTTTCTATGGATTCTGGTTTGCTTTATTATTACCTTTTCTGTTTATTTTGTTCATATCTTCCTAGCAAATCTTTGACTGTTTCTTTATTTTAAATGTTTTTGAATCATGTTGGAACTCTACCTTTTAATAGGGCAGTTGAAGCTGTTTATACTTTTATTTAAGTTTTAATTCATACTTCTTTAGGGAAGTTGGACATTTAAAAATCTGTTAATTTTTGATTTGTGAATTATTTGCTTGTGTTTTACTCATAGGTTCTAAATGATTTATGTGATAATGAGTAATCCTTTGTGTGTCATTTATCAGTTTTTACTTTATTTTCTATATGCAGATTGTTAGAATTTTTTGAGGTCTAACTGTTGACCTTTGCCTTTGTGACTTGTGTTACATTTATTCTCATAATGTTCTTTTCTATGTAAAGCTCTGGTCAGTATTATTCTGGTAATTATAAATGTTCATCTAAACTTTATATATTAATTGTGGTATTGCTAATACCTAGAGTACTGCCTAGAACACTTAATAGATACTCAGAAAATATTTCTGCTTTATTGAATTAATTGTTAATATTGTGAAAACATACAAAAAATCCTTATTTAATCCATTTTGTATTTATTTTAATAGATGGTATAAAGGGAAGATTTTGTTTCCCCCTCCAAAATGTAGTCAGTTTTCACTACTTTCTGGATAATCTGTTTTCTTCCTTGTGTATTTGTGATGCCTCCTTCTAGCAAGGAACAGTGAAAAGAGAAGAAGACTTGGAAGACAGATTGACCAGAATCAAGGCTTAGCTTTGTCATTGACTGGACATGAATTTAGGCAACTGTTGGAGTTTTTTACAAATTATCTTCTCTTTGGGAGATAGTAAATGCCTGCTGAATGGAGATGTCTTAGGATTAAAAATAATATGTAAAGTGTAAAGTTCTTAGCATAATGCCTGACAAGATGTAAATAATCAGAAAACATTTTTTTTCTGTTGCTTATTAAGCTCTTGTATATATATTAGCACTATTTCTGAGTTACTCTTCTTATTCCATTGATTACTCATAGCTTTTACTCCATCTTTTCCAAGCTTTAATTTTTCAAAGCTTTTTTTAAAAAGAGGTGATTGCCTATTTATTTCTGGTGAATTTTAGAATAATCATTCAGAGGCAAACTTTTATTTTTTGATTTTGGTTAGACTTTCATTGAACCTGTACATTAATTTGGAAAAATTGATATCTTTACAGTATTTAGTTGCCTGCCCAGTCCCTTGACTCTCAATTTATTGAAACTTCTTTTGTATACCATTAGGTTGTTAGTTTTTTCTTATCTGATATTTCTTATTAAAGTTGTTCCTAAGTATATTATATTTTAAATGGAATTTCTCCATTTTAAGTTGCTACAGCAGGTATACATGAACACTATTAATTTTTCTATATTGTACATAATCACTTCTCACAGGGTTATCTTATTAATTCTTATTGCATTTTAATTGATGGTTACTTTAGAGTTCCTATTCCTACCAAGCCATGCATAAATAATGATTTCTATCTTCATATCTATGAGGATATAATTCCTGCTTTGCATGTGTGTGTATGTACTAATAGTGATGATTGTGGCCATTTCTGTTTTTTTTATATATATCTGATGTTCATGGAATTGTCTCTGTGATACCATCCTAAGGACCTTAGCTTTTGGCCTAAACAGAATTCTTTATCAAGTTAATAATGTATTACTCTCTCATTTTAATGTGTAACTATAGAATAAATGGTTCTGAGAACTTATTTTCTATATTTTGGGTTTACTTGAAATATTTTTTTGTTTTGCAGGATGTTCAGCTTAAAGTAAAAACCTACCTGCTTGGAACTGATTTGTCTATATTCAAATATGATGATTTCATCTTTGTTTTGGATATAGTCAGCAGGTAGTGTTTACAATCTTGTCTTATTTAGTTTGATTCATTGAACCATGTTAAAGAAATCATGAATCAGTGAGTTATGTATAATTTCTTCATGGAAATGAAGATAATTGGATGTTTCTATTCTAATTTCTGCTGGGTTTGTGTGTGAGTGTGTTTAAATATTTCTGCCATTTGGATATTGGTAAAACATAATGGATTTGTGATCTTTAGAATTTCTTCAAATATCCATTTTTGTGGTTTGTTATCTTTGAAGAAATATGACCTGGGCATTTTTTTTCTATAATAAAGATACTGCTGAAATTTATGTAAATCTTTTTATCCAACTAGGTTGATGCAAGTTGGAGAAGAATTTTGTGGTAGCAAGTCTGAAGTTTTGCAAGAGTCTATTAGAAAACAAAGTGTCAATTATTTTAAGAACTACCATAGGTAAGAGTTCTAATAAAATGTGAATAGACTTATTACCTGGATACTTTTGTCTAATGCTCAGCCTTAGAACATTAATTTGTCTAAAACAAATTAGAATTTGAAAGAATATGTTCTTTGTAGCCTGTTTTTGGATTGTTAAGGACTTTTTTCCAAGAACACATTCTCATTGTTTATTCATTGCATATTTTAGTATATTTGTCTGGAGGGGCTCAAAATATTGAACTAAATGTTGAAATGATTTCTTCATTGATGAAAGATGATTATTACATCAGGGTTCACCAAAAGAACTTGGCTCCTATTCTATGCCTGCCTGTATGGTATGATATGATAGAAAGGAAGTTAAGTCAGTAGAGGCAGCACTTGTGAGGCAGTGCTTGAAAGTATCTGCCTTTTAGGAGTAAGAAGGCTTCTAGAGAAGAGGGCATGATATTCAGAATCTTAGCTGCAAAGCCAAGATTATGTACTAGATTTCTTTGCAAAACTTTAAAAAGGTTTTGGGAATGGAGAAAGGTGGGAATGAATATCATATAGCAAAATGGTTGTATGCTTAAAGCGACATTAAATTGAGAGAGCTAACATTCATTAGACCTTTCTTGATAGAAGCTGGACCCTGCTCTATACTTTATATACATTTGACCACTTGAATTGAGTCCTATCCTACTTTTCATTTTGCATTTTTACTTCTTAAATGTAAGTTTTTATTGTTATTTGGTGCCAGGGAGAGTCAGGATTTGAAATTCTGCTTTCTCTCCTTGTTCAGAGTCAATACCTGGTCACAGTGATGTGTAGTATGTCTGAAGAGAGATTACTGGATAGCAAACCATTGATTGATTAACTATTAAATGTATTTAAATACAAGTTTTCTGTGTGAAATGTAAATTACTAAGTATTTGTTTTGAAAGAAGATTTAAATTGATCCTCAAAGCAGAGCCTTTGACTTCCATAATTGAATGAGGAGAATGTTTAAAAAATTTAGTACAAACATTTTTTCAATTGGTTAAACCTCAGGAAAACAGTGGTAAGGGGACAACATGAAACCCTAACACTGCCTTTATTTATAACTTCCTTTTCTGTTAAAACTTAAGCCCTGCTAAAACAGAAGTCTAGTCTGTACACATTGCTGCACAAAAGGAGAGGGGCCTGTAGTCACAGATAGAAAAAACAAGGAACTATGAAGTAGCCAGAAGCCTCATTTACCCATCAGAATGAAGGCATGTCAGGTGTCCATTTCCAAAAGATGGCTTTATATCCAGCAAGACAACAGGGAGACCCTTTGGTGTTCCTAGTGACTGCAAAATATGTGCAGTGCAAACATTTATTTAATGGTCTCCATTCTGCATCCTACTTTACTTACTGTCAAAGGTGTCTGTCATCTGTGGCAGCCACGCATGGGCATTTCTAGATTCTGACTATGATGGAGATCCCTCACGAAAGTTCATCTTGATGAAATTAGAGAATATAAACACGAATTATTAATGTTTCCAAAACACTCAACATTTTAATGGACTTCTCTTAGAAACATTTGTGAAACTTCCCATTGAAGAGTGTGTACTGTGTTGTTAGAAGGAGAGCAGAACTAGGAAACAGTAGACTTCTTTCCTTACCCTGTTTTTGCCGCTTGCCAGCTCTCTGACATTGGAAAAATCACTTAACCCCTTCAGGCTCTGCTTCTATCAACTGTAAGATGAGGAGGCTGGATAAAAGGTTTCCATAAGTGTTGCCTGCAGATTTTGTGCTTTTTCTTGCTTTGTTTAGGAGTGTGAAATTGGAATAGGTTAAAAAGTAAGGATTTCAATGTTTTTAGTATTCTACTCTTTCCCTAATGTTCGAAACAGTCTAGCTTTTATACTGGCTCTAGTCATTCTGTCCCAACAGCTGCCATTTGGAAAATTATAATGATAAAATATAATTAGCACTTAATAAAGTTGGTACCAGCCATCAGTGTGTTCTGAAGTCCACCTTATACAGCAAGATAAACTTGACAAGCAGTTTAGAAATGATGCCAGTATACATGTATTGAATTGACAATGGTCATTACATTAGCCAGTGGATTCTAAATCTACTAAATTCCAATTTAATATCTCCTTTACCAAATCATACTTTACTAATACTGAAAAAAGTATGAAAGAGGGTGAAATATAGATTGTTTTAATTTTGTTAATAAAAGTGTTTATGCTTTCAGTTTGCTTTATAGTCATCTGCTGCCTAATAGAACTCTTGAGAATGAAGAAATTCTTGGAACCAAATCATTTTGACTTGGAGTCCACTTTGGCTATTGGTTTGAAGTTGTAGTCATAATAAAAAAGTGAAAATAGAAGCATTTTATTCTTTGGCAGAACATCTTCTGTTTTTCAAGTGTACTTATGTTGCTTGTAGTCAGTGTAGAAAATTTACATGCCCTTATCTTTTTCTAGGGCAAAATTGTATGAACACAGTCTCTATCACTGTGAATTCTTACCATTCCACAATAGAAATTTTATTTCCCCAAATAAAGTACTTGTATTATATTCAAGTACTAAGTTGTATACACCCAAAGCTGTCATTCTTCTGACAGATGTGGCAGAGTTCCCAAAAGCACAAAAAATTAAACGGTAATGACATGGAAATTATATAGAATGTATAATTGCCAAAATATTCTATTTAACAAGTGGGCTTTATTTTGTGATTACTCTAGTAAATCTTATAAAATGTTTCCTAAGATACATTGACTAGTTTTAGAAGAGGGGAGAAGTAACCTATCTTTTTAGGGGGAAAAACTTTCCCTCTTGCCTGAGTAAGAAAGGCTTACTCTTTTAAGTATTTTTAAAATGTACATTTCTAGGATCAAGTTTATTATTATGCATACAGGTACTTTGTTTTCTGCATGAACCAAGTGATTTAATCATCACTTCTTTTTTCAGTATTGGGCCTGGTATCTTCTACAACTGACTTGCTTATCCACCACCTGCTCCCCAGTCCATATATTCTCTGCCAAATAAGCTGTTTTGATTAAGGCTTTAGAGAGAATAGTAAATCACTTATCAGTTGTTTTAATTACTTTATAATACATCTCAGAAAAAGATTTTTTAGGGAAAAAACCCTAACAAATATAAAAGCTTCAATTTAAGAGTGTATGACATATGTTTCAGCTGTTATTGTTGTGTAACAGACTATCATGAAATTTATGGGCTTAAAATAACCACTATTTTATCATTATTTCATGTAATCTGTGAGTCAGGAATTTAGGCAGGGATCAACTGAGCAATTCTGCTCCTCTTAGCACTGACTGAAGTGACTAAAAATTGCAGCTGGTTGAAGGGTTTGCCTAGATATTCCAAGACAGCCTCACTTTTACATTGATGGAGATGGCTAGAAGGATGTACAAAGCTGGGTTTGTTAGCCAGAGTGACACTATGAGGCCTCTCCAGTATGGTGATCTTGGGGTGGATGGACTTATACACATCTGGCTTCCCACAGCACTAACTTCCCAAGAGAACCAGGCAGAGGCTCAGTAGCTTTTTCTGATGTGGGCCTACAGGCATACAGTCCTCCCATCACATAACATTGAATACAAGCATGTCATGAGGATGAGGCTCAGATTCAAGAGGAGTGGAGGGAAATTGAACTTCATCTTTGCATGGGGGAATAGGAAGGGCATGTTGTAGAAGAGCATGTGTGTAGGATAGGAGATACTGTTGCAGTTCCCCTTGTTATATTTCCTGGGAAAATAGAAATATTTTTAGGAAACTGATGTTCTTGGACTTGGTGATAATGGTACCAATAAATTATTTTTAATATTTAAAATGTCTCACTGAAAAATAGATTATGTAAAAGTATAAATATTTTGAAACTCTATACAATAGGACTTACATTTTAGAGTTAAACTGAGAACAGTCTTCAAAGTGTTAAACTATGTTAAACTACTGTATACAGTAATAATGGGTTGACCATTATTGAACTCCTGTTAGTTTATATTGTTGATTTCTAGTTTTCTTCCTGCTGGTAGTGTGTGGGGCTGTGCAGTGCTCTCAGGGGCCTTGGGTTCCTGCCTCCCTTGGGCTGCTCACTAGCTTTCCACTATCTGTGTGATTGTAACAAAATTTCTTACTTCTCTGAGCATCAGGTTCTTTCTCTTAAAAATGTGAATGGCTTATGCTGGATAGTCTACCTTCTTTAAACTCTGAGTTTATTATTTGTTTTTGGAACCTGCCTTTTATTCCTTCAAGCATTTTATCAGGTTAAGTGAAAAGTCTGGGTTTCACAAAGTTCTAATTCATTGATATTTTTTCTTTAATTTGTAAGTCAGCATATTTGAGTTACGTCATAACTCAGTTATTATCTTCACTGTATTTGCTCCTAGAGTCTCTTTAATTTTTTAACTATACCTCTTCTCTTGTATATCAAAGAGGTTCTTCATATCCTACTTGTATCTTCTTAAAGACATAGGTGGCACCTGAAGTGCTTAAATAGTAATAATCGGAGTTGCTCTGCACGTAATTTCATGTGTACTTTACATACAGTTTTTTCATCATAACTGCTATCCTTTTTGTATATTAATAGAGTAAAATAGAAGAGAGGAAGTAAAATGTAAATCTTTCAATTTATGTGAAACTTGGGAAAAGAGATGCAAACAAGTCTTCTGTGGCAGTAATGAGTCAATTTAGGTAATACCAACAAATGTTATCATTCACAGTAAAAAAATAAGAAGCTTTTGCCTTTGACTGTTCTTTCCAGTCATATTGCAGTGAAAAGAAATTTGGAAATCAGATCCCCTGTCTCTGATGTCTACTAGATGTGACCCTTCAAAGGTTGGGTCAGTGTTTGCTAGTGCTGTTTTCTAGGGCCTTTTATATCTTTATAAATGGGCTTGCCTTTTATTGCAGACAATTAAGGGAGGAGAGTGAGAGGATTATTAAGATTTTTTCTTTTGAAAAAAATATTGAAGTGTAACATAAATAAAAGTATACACATCTTAATGTACAACTCCATGAATTTTTACATGTACACCACCACATAAACCACTGAGACTAAAATACAGAATTTTTCCAATACCCCAGAAGGATCCCTGTGTCTTTACTCAGTCAGTACTGTCCTCAGAGATAACTACTATTTTCTGATTTCAATCACTGTTTTTTGTCACTTCTATCACCATTGATGCCTGATTTTGAACTTTATGTAAATACTGTTTTTTTTGCTATCCTGAATTGTATTGCTTTTTATTTTCAATTTCCATTTGTTTCTTGCACACATACACATACACATGTATGTATACACACATACACATATATACATGTATAAATCAATTTAGTGTATTGTCCTTAGGTTCCTGTGATCTGGTAGTTAAATTAACATTTTATTAAATAGTTTGAATATTCTTTTGAATTTTCTATACATACAATTATGTCATTTGTGAATAATGATAGTTTTATGTATTCCTTTCTAATGTTTGGTTAGGCCCTCTGGTACACTGTTGAATAGAAGTGGTGACAAAGGACATTTTTATTTTTCAGTCCTTTGTCATTAAGTATGATATTTGTGGTAGGTTTTTATAGATACTCTGTGTCAGATTGGAGCAATTCCTCAGAGACAAAGTAGACCTTAAGGCAAGAAGTTATCACTAAAAATAAAAAGATATTTCATAATGATAAGAGATTATTCATCAGGAAGACATAACAATCCTAAATTTGTATGCCTCTACTAACATAACTGCAAAACATATAAACCAAAAATATCCAGACAAAAGAATAGGCAATTTGATTATCATAGTTGGAAATTTTTGTATACCACTTTTAGTAATTGATAATGTAAAGAGGCAAAAAGTCAGTAAGGATATATGTTTCACCAACACATTTAATAAAATTTGTCTCACTGATATATATGTGTGTGTGTATGACAGAACACTGACAACTGCAGAATACATATTTTTTTCAAGAGCACATGGGTAGTTTTATCAAAATCAGTCATTTGCTGGGTCATGAAGCAAGTTCTTAAAAAAATGTCAGAGGATTGAAATCATAGAAAATATATTCTCTGACCAGAGTGGAATTAAAGTAGAAATAAAGAACAGAAAACTAGAAAATCCCCAAGTTTTTGGAAATTAAACAACTTACTTCCTGTGGTGAAAGAAGAAATCATATTGGAAATTGGAAAATATTTTAAAATGAATAATAATAAAACTATGCCATCAGAATTGTAGGATACAGCTAAAGCAGAGGGGAGAATTTCTGGCTTTGAATGCATTTTTTTTAAAAAGAAGAATGATTGAAAATCAGTGCACTAAGCTTACGTTTCAAGAAGTTACAAAAATGACAGCAAATTAAAACAAAGAAATAGCAGGAAGAAAATTCTAAGAGCAGAAATCAATGAAATAGAAAGCAAATGTATAATAGAGAGAAATCTGCAAAACTACTAACAAGACTGAGCAAGGAAGAGAAAGAAAACACAGATTATCGCTATCAGCAGTTAAAAGGTATCTATCTGTATGCCCTACAGACATTACAAATAAAATGATAGGGACATCTTTATGCTAACATAATTGACATATTAGATGAAATGAACAAATTCCTTATAAAACCAAATTTAATAAGCTGACAAAATAAAATTCAGAAAATCTGAATACCCCTGTGTCTTTTAAAGAAATTGTATGTGTACTTCAAAACGTTTCCATAAATAAAGTCTCCAGGCCTGTTGTCCTGACTGGTAAATTCTACCAAACATGAAGGAGGAAACTACACCAACTCTTGTTTCAGAGATGAGAGAAAGAGGGAATGCTTCATAGCTTATTTTATGAGGCCAGCATAGCACTGATACCAAAACATAACAAGAACTTAAAAAAAAAAACTTACAGGTTAGTATCTCATAAGAATTTAGATGCAGAAATCCTAAATATATTGGCAAATTATATCCAGTGATAGTGATATCTAGAGGATGGTTTATTGCAGGAGAATAAGGTTGGCTAAGCATTTAAAAATTATAAATTATCAGCTAACAATACAGGAAAAATACCATAATGATTATCTTAATATATAAAGAAAAAAATTTTAACAAAATTCCGTCCTAATTCATGATTTTAAGAAGTCATGTTTGTGTGTAACTTTTACTTTCAGACTAATAAAGACCTTATAAAGTGTACCTCTTGTAAATAGCATATAGTTTGTTTTGTTGTTTTTAAATCCAATGTTTTTGTATCTTGATTGAACTGGTTTTCCAGTTTCCATTTGAAGTATTTATTGGCATAATTGGGTTTAAATAAGTCATATTGCTCTATATTTCTAAAAGTGTTGTCTATTCTTTTATCACTTATTTTTTCTCTTTCTTTTGGATCTTGCATACTTTAAATTTTGGGGCCATTTTTTTTCTCAGCTTTTAAAAAATTAATTCTTGCAGTAGTTACCATCATTTCAGTATGCACTTCTGTTTTATAATTAACCTTAGCTTAGTATACTTCCAGAATAATACAATAACAAACTTTGTAACTGCATTTACTTTCTTTACCCTTTTAGTGTTTTTGTGAAATACTTTTACTTTCTTATTATTTTCTGCATTCTTTTTATTGTGTAGAGTTGATTAAGCTGCTTCTGTCTCTGAGTTGATACCTATCACTGTAATAGTTTTATATTATGTAATAAATTGCCATGAATTTAGCAACTTAAAACAACATCCATTTGTTACCTAACAGTTCCATAGGTTAGAAGTCCCTATCAGCTTGTCTAGAATCTCAAGTTAGGGTCTTACAGGGCCAAAATCAAGGTATCAGCTGGGCTGGGATTTGATCTGAAGGCTTTGAGGAAGAATCTGAATGTGAATCTGAACATGTTCAGAATGTTTGCAGAACTCAGTTTCTTGTTTTAGAGCTGAGGTCCCCCATTTTCTTGCTTGGTGTCAGTTAGGGAACATTCTCAGCTTCTAGAAGCTGCTCTCCAGTATTTGCTCATTACCCCTTCCATCTTAAAAGCTAGCCAATGGCATGATGAGTTTTTCTCATGCTTTGATTCTGACTTCCCCTTCTTCCATCAAGAACGGAAAAAATATGCTTTAAAAGGGCTTATTTAATTAGATTAGTTCCATTTGAATAATCCTTTTAATTAAATGTCAGCTGTTTAGTAGTCTTAATTACATCTGAAAAATCCTTTTGTCTTAAATGGCAACATAATCATTGGCTTCAGACTTCATATTCAGGCTTGGAGATCAGGGCAGACAACCTTGAGGGGACATTTTAGAATCCTGCTTACCTCAATAATGAAAAAAAAAAGTTTCATGAAGCAAATAAAACACATACAGACTCTTAAATACAGAGAACAAGCTGGTGGTTGCCAGAGGGGTTGGAGGTGGGGAGATGGGCCAGTTTGCAAAGGGGATTAAGTGGTTCAAACACCAGTTATAAAATAAGTCATGGGGATGAAAGTAAAGCATAGGGAATAGTCAATAGTATTCTAATACCTTTATATGGTGATAGATGGTATATATACTTACTGAGGTGAGCATTTCCTAATGTATATAATTGTCAAATTACTATGTTGTACACCTGAAGCCAACATAATATTGTATGTCAACTATACTTCAATTTAAAAAAATAGCTTCACTGAGATATAATTCACATACCAAAAATTTGCCCCTTTAAAGTGTGTAACTCAGCAACAACCATCACCACTATCTAATATCAGAATATTTTTACCACTCCAAAAAGAAACCCTGTACCTATTACATTCTCTCTTACCTTCCCATGCCCCTGACAATGACTAGTTTTTATTTTTATGTATTTGCCTACTCTGGATATTTCATATAATTGAATCATAGGCTATGTGTTAGGCTTGCAGTTAGTGTAATGTTTTCAAGGATTCGTACACATAGCATGAAACAGAACTTCGATTCCATTGTATAGATACAGCACATTTTGTCCATTTGCCAGTTAATGGACATTTGGGTTGTTTTCACCTTTTGGCTATTATGAATAATGCTGCTGTTTACTTCAGGTGTAAGTTTTTGAATAGACATGTTTTCAGTTCTTTGTACCTAGCGGTGTATGGTAGGCTAAGAAGCACCCTCCTACCCCCCACCCAAAATAAATCAGGTCCTAATATGTGAAAACTGTAAGTGTTAATTTATATGGGAAAAGTGTCTTTGTAGAATGTGAATAAATTAATGACTTTATGATTAATTAATCCAGAATATCCTGGATTATCTGGGTGGGCCCCTAAATCCCATCACAGTTTAGAGGAGTCAGAGGGGGATTTGACACAGACACAGGAACAGACACACTTAGGGGAGAAAGGAAAAAAAAACAAAGGCAGAGGCAGAGATTGGATGCTGTGCCACAAGCCAGGCAATGGTGGTAACCGCCAAAAGATGGAAGAGGCAAGAACAGATTCTCAGTTCTTATTCAGAGCTGCCGGAGAGAGAGTAAGCCTGCTGACACCTTGATTTCAACTTAGTGATTTCTGGTTTCTGACTTCTGGCCTCCAGAACTGCAAGAGAATAAATTTCTGTTGTTTTAAGTCACCCAGGCTGTAGTAATTTGTTGCAGTAACCCAAGGAAACCAATACAGAGTGGAATTCCTGGGTCATACAATATAATATGTTAAACTCTTACGTTAGCATTTTGAGGATTTACCAAACTGTCTTTGAAAGTGGCTGCTTGTTTTACATTCTCACCAGCACTGTATAAGGGTTCTAATTTCTTAGTATCTTGATAATGCTTGTTGTCTGTCCCTTTGATTACAGCTGTGCTAATGGATGTGAAGTAGTATCTCATTAGGGTTTTGATTTACATCTCCCTAATGACTGATGGCGTTCAGTATTTTTCTTTGTGCTGTTGGTCATTTGTGTATGTTTTGCAAAAATTGTTCAGAAGTCTGCTCATTTTTAAATTGGGTTGTCTTATTGAAATGCAAGAATTATAAACTTTTATAGTTTTACTTCTTATATTAGGTCATATATTTAGTTTTTACATTAGATAATACACAATAATGTAGATAATGTTTGTATATTCTGTGAGGTACAAGAACTTTTAACTACTTTTGGGATATTCTCAGCCATTACCTCTTCAGATATTGCTGCTGCTCATTCCATCCTCTGCATCCAGTTGCATACATACTAGATATTTTGTCTGTGTCTCATATATCTTTTATGAACTTTTCTGTTTCTTCCATTTTGTTTTTCAGTTTGTGTTTTAGTTTGGATATTTTCTATTGATCTGTCTTTAAATTCTCTAGTGTTGTTTTACTTATCCAACTAATTTTTAATATGAGATACTCTATTTTTCAGTTACAGAATGTCTGATTTTTTTGATAATATTGCAATTCTTTGAAATTCTCTTATTTTGTATCTTTTTTCTCTACTTTATTTAACTTATTTATAATAGTTATCTTAGAACCCTTATCTGTTCATCCTAATATTTGGAGCAAATTCGGTTTTTCACAGATTTACCCATTTATTACCTCTTTATTTAGAGCCTGTGGATTTTTCTAAAAAACCTAGATTTTTGTTTTTAACTTGGTAGTAACAGTAATGAGGCTTGTTGCAGGAAGCAGAAGAGTAGGGCAGGCACTGGCCCCTTGTTCCCTGGCTCAACTAGAAAGAAGTGTTTGTTTTTCTGGAACTGCCTTTACAGTTTTTCAAACAGTAATGTACTGATTACTCAGGAGAGACAGAACAATAGTATTAAAAGAGAAGAAATCAGTATGACATAATAATGAAATGTTGGTTATACAAGTGTCATACTTACTAATTTAATTTGTAAATGCTGTATGAAAATAGGCATTGAGCTAAATATATTTGGAGAGTGATAATCATCTTGATATTGTGGCTTAGTAAGTATGATTAAGATCTGTGCTGCTTAGCATAAAGCATTTATTAGTATTTATGATCTCATAAACCCTATAAATTATTTCTATTTTGGCATTGATATATGATTAGCTAAGGATATTTTAAGTATGTGAGCTGGTGAGTAGCTTTTAGTTTAGTCCCATAATAAAAATGTCATTTCCTATTCATCCATTAATTTTGCAATATAGTAAAAATACTCTGAATTTAGTAATATTTGAGAGATTTTTCTCTTAAGGATGGTAGGATATTAAGTAGTAAAAGTAAATGTGTTTGATGTTTGAATGGGTTCTCAAAGTTGATTATGATGATAATCCTGTAATTGTATCATTTTTATTTTTTCAATTCTTGTGTACAGTGTACTTCCTACTTTTTGGAATGTTTCTTTTCTTTTTTTTAAGAACACGGCTTGATGAACTGAGAATGTTTCTAGAGAATGAGACCTGGGAACTTTGTCCTGTTAAGTCAAATTTCAGCATCTTGCAACTTCATGTAAGTGTGTCTTAAGGACACATAAGTCTGTCTTTTATTTAGTCATCTTAAAAAAAAAAGATGTATGAAAGCATGTGTAAAATAAATTAAGGGATAGTGCCTTTATTTCCTTTTTTAAAAGTGATTCATAGCAAGCCTCATTTATGAGAATGTTTTATGGGTGTCAAAATTATGCACTTCAAATTTTTTTAGGAGGGTAGATCTCATATTAAGTGTCCTAAAAACCGAAAAATAAGTAATTACCTTGAAAACTATTCACAGTTGAGATAGTGTTCACTTTATACATGTTTTCCTATAGATTTGGTTTAAAAATTTTTTTCTTTAATTTATAGCTATCCCTTGTTTTGAGTTATAAAAATAATGGTATGATGTTTAAGCATTATGATGGGTCTGCTTTAATGTGTAGTTGCTCTTTAAAAAGAAAATAAATACATTATGTGAAACTTAACAAGCCAGTGTAATTTTTAATTTTTAAGAAAATAATCATTGAATATGAAAAATTTTAAATTTGGGGTTAATACTAAAAAAAATTCAAAGGTATAAAAAAATGTATACTCAATTTTTATAAAAAATCATCAAATAAAGAATTTTATAATTCAGAGGAACTTCAGAGATAATTCCATCTCTTCCTCTAATTAGCTCTGAACTTGAAACTATAAATCCCTCTGGACTGCCTCAGTTTCCTCATCTGGGAAATGCATTATTTGGACTGGGTGCTGCAACTCTTTAGCATTTGTAATTCTCTCATTCTGTACTGACTGTCTCATTTCACAGATGAGAAAATTGAGGCACAGGGAAGCCAGGTGACATTCCCAATGTTGTATAGGAAGGTAATGGGATATAATGGATTAATGGCAAGTTAGGTCTAGAAGATGTGTCCTCTGACCTCAGTATATATGTTTGTGTTGTTTGCTTCTTGGCATATGAAGGAGAATAAATGGAAGCTTACAGTCATTAATATAACAGAAAGATATACCCTTCATGCTTTGTTTTTGATGTATTCATATAGTATATCTTAAATGGTACAAGCATATAAGTTTGCAAGGTGTTTGACCTAACAATTAGTTTTTATAAATGACTTTATTGATTAAAACTATACTAGGACTTATGCTGCTATGTTAAAATTTTTAGAATTATCTTTCAAAATTATTTTCAAAAAATTTCTCTTCAGTTCTGTAAAGCCTAAAGTAGCTTGATGCAGATGACACTATTTTAATTGGTATCAGCAACTGAGCTGGCTTTAGGAAATCCTCTGAACATGTATTTCTAAATTTGAGCTTTTAGACAGCTTGCAAGATTTAAAAAATCAGGATTAAATTGTTTTTTTTAGTAACTACATTTATACTGATGAAATATGTTGATGTATTTGCATTTTATTATTTTTGCTAAAAGATATCTGGCTCTCTTTTTTAATGTCTAGGAATTTAAATTCATGGAACAGTCTCGTTCCCCTTCAGTTTCACCTAGTAAGCAGCCAGCTTCAACTTCCTCAAAAACAGTGACCTTGTTTGAGCAGTACTGTAGTGGTGGCAATCCATTTGAAATTCCGGCCAACCACAAAGATGAAGAAACAGAAGATGTCCTGGCTTCTAATGGGGTATGTGGTGTTTAAAAAACATATTGTGGAACATAAATGAGATTTTTGAATTGAAAAGTGTCCTACCCAACGAGTGAGGTAGTTGGCTAGATTATCCATCCATTCACTCTCCACTTTCCTACCTAAATACTTACCTACCTGTGATCCTAGTTATTACAGATAAGGGCTTTACAGTATGGTCTGTTGACATTGTCCTTTTGAAAGATAAATTGGCCTTTATGTTTACTTTATGTTCATATTAGATTACTTTGTATTATTACCAGATTACTAGTTGAGTAGGAGTTTATTTTATGTCCTGCATACTTACATGATTTGTTGGATAGATGGATGAAGGAATAGATCATCTGCACCTTTTTTTCCCAACTACCCTCTTATTATGGTCTGTCATAGTGCTTTATAGACTCTCAAAAATAGGTGCTGAGTTAAGGGACTAACTCTTCCCATGTTGTCATCATACTGGTCTCTTCAACTGGCATATGGGGATAAAACTTCCTCATAGAATTGTTTTGAAGATTTAGTGAGGTAATTCATGAAAACATTTAGCACATTACTTGGTTAGAACTCAATGAATGTTAGCCATTATTTCATCATGTTAATTTGTACTATTAATCAATGATAATGCTGCTGAAGCCACTGCTTCCTTTGCTGTGCGTGGACTCCACTGTCCTCTCCTAGGCTGGCACTGGGCCATGGTGCCGTGAAAATGATGGAAGTGCTAGGAAGGGGTCCTTCCTCTCAAGAGGAAATCCAGCATTCTGTCCTTGCTCTCAGGAGGTCCTAGGTGCTAAGCCTAATTTTCTAAGCTCCCTTGGAATTAAATCTCATCATAATGAATTGTATAGAACATTAGCATGTGTGGTATATCTGTGGATTACACTGAATTAACAACTTTCAGAGTGCCGGAATGCCAACCTCTTCATAATAAATTAACTGTAAATAAGTATGGTCAAACTGCTTGGAGGAAGAGAAGAGATTTTTTTGTTTTAAATCAAATGTACCCTTTTTTCCTCTCTTACGACTGAGAAAGGTGTTTGTTTTTGTGTCTTTATTTTCTTTATATGGATATTTAATTTTTTCTTTTTGACATTTCCAAATTTTTGTAGATATAATGCTTGTATTTTATTTCCCATTTTTCTTTTGAGCTGATTTAAGGTAGATGATGAAGAAGAAAATGGAAGGTTAATATGATTCCTGATGGCAAAATTAAAACTAAGTTATTAAGAACTTTCTTCTGTAAACTACTTCTTATAAAATTGAATATTTTTATTGTATTGAAAGACTCTAAGAAAGGTTGGTTCTTTGTACCCATTGTTGAATATACTGTGGTCTCTAGTATGAATCTGATGAACAAGAAAAAAGTGCCTATCAGGAGTATGACAGTGACAGTGATGTTCCTGAGGAACTGAAACGAGATTATGTGGATGAGCAAACAGGCGATATTCCTGTGAAAAGGTAATTGTCCTTAGATTGTACAGTATTTCACATTTTATATTGCATGCTTAATGTTCAGGATTTCCTTTACAGGTTAAGAAAAAACAATTAAAAATTAAATTTTTCTGTTGGTTATGTCATATGATGGAAGTTAGTGTTTTAAAAATGATTCCTGAAGGACTAAAAATGTAATTTTAAAAAATATTGGGCGTACTCAAAGAGCTCTTAATTTAGAAATCAGTGGTTTTTTTGTGGAAGAACAAACTTCAGTTTATAAGATAAGTGCTGTCTGGCAGGTCATGTTTCATATACATCAGAAAACCTCATGGAGGCAAGCAGTAGTTTGTTTTGTCTGTGGAGTTCTGGCCTTATGGGAAGTCTCCATTTATCTTCCCAATGTCATTTATGTCCACTTTTGAGCCTTCTGTTAAGATTCCTATTTAGTACTTGAATTTTCTTTTATGGTAAACTCTCCTCTGATAATTATATAAGAATTTTTTGTTATCTTTTAGTTAAGTGGGCATGACACTCATAATGCAAGTTAATTTCATGACTGACAGACACTTAGTGAACACAAACATACTTTTTATTTTTAATGATAGATTTTAAGTATACTCTTCCCTGACCTTTACTCCCAAAATACCTAGTTACTTGATGGATTTGAAACCCTGATTGATACAGTCTCTTCTCAAAAGCAAACAACTCATGAGTTGTGGATATTTTAACTGGGAAAATTTATTTCCATTATTTTTCACATATGTATGGTATTTAAATATCTCCATCTATGGTCAACCGTGAACTGAATCCAACTGTTTTGTTGGACTTGGTTGGATGTCTTGGGTGTATTTTGGCTAAAAGGAAAGCTCTAATAAATTGAACAAGTAGGATAGTGTCTGCCATTATATCTTATATATATATTGCATTTTGGTAGGGCTATGCAGTTACCCTCCTAAACTTTGTTAACTTGTCCTAATAAGTATGAATAATGCGAACTACTAACTGCAGTCTATCAGGTGACAATTACTGCCAGTTCCAACTTCTCAGTGTCTCTTGAATTCATTGTAATTTCTTGTATTTCACTGCTACCATCCTAAATTCATGCAAAAATCATTTCTGTGGCAGATTAGTGAATCACTCCTTTATCTTGGTTTCCTTCTCCAGTCTTGTCCCCTTCTAATCTGCTCTTGGATACAGATTTATATATTTTTTTCTTATGTACAAATTTGGTCATGTCATTTTCCTGGTGAAAATTTTTAATGGTTCACTACTGCATTCAAGATAAGTTTCATACTCTTTAGGCTGATTGCTGTCAGTGATCTGGCTTTTACTTACCTCCTTTCTTGTTGCTTTTCCCCGGCCTGCTCATTGTGAATGCCTTGAACTTCCCCAGGTATACTCTGGTCTCTCTGACCTCTGACGTTATTACATGTTTTCCCCTTTTTTGCACCTACCATATAACTTCTACTTCTCCTTTAAATCTAGTGCCTTCACACAACCCCAGACTCAACCATTATATCTTATACATAACTCACATTCTAAGGAGGGTATTTTTTCATATCTATAAGTCTGAAATCAGGATGCTTGATATATTTGATATGGAATTTACCTAAAACATGTTTTTTTATTTAGAGTGACATAGCTTCTTTTAATGGTTGATAATTAATATCTCAGAATCAAAGAAATACATTATAGTATTTTCTTCTTTTGCTTACTAATTTCTCTTCCCCTCTGGACTATAAGCTCTGTAAGTGCAAGAAGATAATCTCTCTGTCCCTACCTGATAACATGGTAAGGTTTTTAGTACCTGTTTAGTGAATGAGGGAGCGATTATAAGTTAAATAACTTATTGATTTACTGATTGACAACCCTGATTGCAACTCTTTTGTTTCTCCATATTAAGTGTTTCTCGAGAAACCCTAAAAAGCAGGAAGAAATCAGATTATAGTCTAAATAAAGTGAATGCACCCATCTTAACAAATACAACGTTGAACGTAATAAGACTTGTTGGTAAGTAACCACACTTCTTTAAACAAACATTGTAGTAGCACTTAAATTAATCTACTTTTGTTACCAAATGGTTTTTACTTGGAGTTTTCATTATATACTCCAGTGCCCACTGCAGTGAAGGATTTAAGAGTGTTGTATGTCAATGCTTTCTTATCTTAATGTTTCCACATAGTGTAATACCAACATTAATGTCATTTTTTCTTTTTCAGCCAACTACAGAGTAAGTATATGTGTCTTCCACTTCGTAAAAAAATTTCCAATTAATTGAAGTGTAATGAAAAATTCTCTGCGTGAGTTAGAGATATGTGTAGTATGACGATAGAACTGGTTTTACATTTATGCAATATTTTATGCTTAATTGTTTCATTGATCTTTGCAACATTCCTGTCAGATAGGCAGAGTTAATAGTATTCTCTGGCATTTTCAGACACAAGAGTTCTACAAGCTAATGTTCACACCTTAGGAAGAGTTGTTCTTATTACAGATAAGACCTTTATTGATGATTTTTTTAGAGGGCAAATAACATGAAGAAATGTCATTTAAAATATTCAGGTTTGAAGATCATGTGGGTTTTTTAATGTCAGTATTTCAACATTTTATATGCTATCTCAGCCTTTATATCTCACAAATAAGTCTGTACATTTCTTGAAAGATGTTTCTCACGTTAATTAAGTCATCTATACCAGTCAGGAATTTTAGTGATTTTCTCTAAAATTCTCTGTATTCTGTTTATGGAGATGGTAATTTCCTAATGTTTGATTACTCTTAGTTCTGATAAAATGATCTGTGTTCTTTGAAAAAAAATTTTGAATTTCATTAATGAATAGGATAAAGTGTACAAAATGTTTTTTAGAGGACCAGATTCCTTTAGGGAAAACAGTGAAAAAGTAATAATGAATTAAGAAGGAAAGAAAAAGTACATATTTTCATGACACAGAAAAATGACAGATTTTTAAAAACAATTTTATGGCTGATTACGGCAGGGAGATTAGCTTTTCTTCTTCATCCAAGAGAGCTAGCTGAACAAAGCATCATTAGTTAGTCTCTAGAATTTACAGAATCAGAATTGAAGGGGTTCTGAGAGGTCATCTGGCATAAATTCCAATAAAATAAGGAATTCTTTCTGTAATTCCCCTAATGTGTGGTGGCCATCTAGTCCTTTGTTTCATGTCTCACAGTCACTGGAAGCATATTTTTTTGCAAGCTTACTCATTCTGCTATTAGACTGATTTAATTGGTAGATAGACATCTCTTCCTTATGGTAACCAAAATCTATCTGCCTCTGTAATTCTGTTGGTCTTAGATTAGCAGGTAAAAACAAAAAGAGTAACTCTGTATTTTTTTTCTCTTATTCTTCCATATGGTCACTTTTCAGGTATGTCTAGTAATTATACTGACCTTCCTTTCCTTTTCCTCCCCACCTCCTCCAATCTGTTCTTCAGGTCAGTGTGCTCAGTTCCTTTATATGGTCCCTACTGAAAGATATTAGAAGAATCTGTGTCATCCTCTTCAGCCTTCTGGACTCACTGTAGTTTTCAGTATATGAAACATTGCTTGAGATGTAGTTTAATGAAGGCAGTTTTTGCTTGGTTGTGTTTAAGTAACAAACCACCCTCACACAGCAGTGGCTTCAGACCACAGAGGTTTAGGTGGTACCTGTTGGCTCTTGGTCTTCACAGTTCTTTCTGGTCCATGTGTGTCTTCATCCTGTGATGCAGGCTGAAAGAGAGCACCAATCTTGAACATGACTCTTAGGACGCTCAAAACTTCTGCTCTGACATGGCACCCTGATACTTCCTCTGACCTGTCACTGCCATAGGAGGTCAGGCTTCACTGTGGGAGAGAAAAGTATATGTCTTCCCCATTAAGGCACTGCAAGTCCAGGACAGTGAACAAGGATACATAATCTTACAGGGAATGCAGGGTGGCATGGGGTAGAGGGAATAATTGTGGAAAATAATATAATCAACCACTTTTGTTGTTTATATTTATTTTTCATCACCCAGTTCAAAAAGGAGTAGAGTTGCCATGTTGCTTTTACTCTAAACAACATATATTCAATAGAATCAAATCAAATATAAGGCTGAAACAAAACCGAAAAGGGGAGAAATCACGTTCTATTCAGTTAAATGTAAACAGCAAATGCAACTCCTCACTTCTTGGTGTAGGCATAAGGAAGTGAAGAAACCATGCATTCTGCCATCCTCATTATCTAAGAAAGGGATGTAATGGTATCAGTGTGCTGCTGTTGTTAAATCCAGAAGATAGTAACAACTGATTCTTACGTAAGGATCAGATCAGCATAGTGGACATTGTTTCCTAATAGTGGATTTATAGAAACAGAAAAACTGTACTCTGGTGAATCTTTTGGTCTATCGCAGAGCAGTCTAAATAAAATCCTACTGGGGAAGAGAATCTGACCATTGTAATCTCAGCCTTCACCACCATCAGATCTTTTACTGAAGTTGCAATTAGGAAACAATGCCTACTATGATAATATAACTTTCATGTCTTCCTATTTAGGCCTGGAATTAGGTGCTGTCATTATCCACCCTCCCCCCACCCTCCCCCCCACCAGCAGACTTTTATGCCTATGACTTTCTGTCTCCCTGGGATGTCTTTATCTTCAGTTTGTTTATATTCATACAACAGAATATTCCTGCCACTCACTGAGGGGTCTCCAACTAGCAAATGCACTATTCCAGCTCCTGTTGTGAATGCGTAGGGGTGCTTGAAGATTGGTAAAGATGATGTCTCTTCTTCGAAAGCCAGAAGTGCAGTTGTGTAAATAAGATTAAGTTTTGGTGCCTGGGAAGATGAAGGAACTAATTATTCAGTAGTTGGGAGACACATTTTAGGGCATTAAAGGCATATTCAAAACATCCTTTTCAAGTAGTATTTATTTGACAGATAATAGGTGAGATTAAACAAAAGAGTGTTAATGGGACTTCCTAGCCCCAGGTGGTACCTAAATCTGTTAGAATGGCTGAAGGGAGGCTTTCACAGTGATGAGGACTAATCAGAATGCTTGCTTGTGTAAAGAGAAAATCTTGTCAGCCTTAGAATTTCTTGCAGACAGAGGCAGAGAAATTTTAGGGAATATGTCTTCATCACTGAAAATAGCCTTGGTATTCAAGGTTCTCTCTCTTGGAGGTAGCTCTCATGCGGCTATGAGAGGTCTGAGGAGCAGAATATATATAGGTACCAAAATCCATGCTTGTAAAAACTACAGACCTTACTACAAAATTTTTACTTAAGCAGCTGGAAAAAATACACACCAGCACATGCCTCAGGATTTAACGTGAAACTACTATATGTACATAACATTAAAAGTTGTCTTTTAAGAAACTTAATATTTTCCTATGGGATGTCTAAGGGAAAATAATTTATCACTGTTAAATTTAGATTACATTCCACCAACTCCATTCCTCTAAAAATACTTTTATTTTTGTTACTATTTATATGAATTTATATCTAACACTTTCTGAATTGATAGCTGTATATGCAGCATGATATTTTGAGAGGATGATCCAAGAAGTTGATCAAGTGTCCCTTATTACATGTTACAGGAAAATTGTATTGGAGCTCTGAGGGCTAAGATAATAATATTCAAAAACAGAATAAAAGCTGGTAGCGAGGGATTTAGGTAAGAGGCCAGTTCAGTTTTTGCTCTGGTCTTCGGTTCATCGTTCAGTACATTTTTCCAAATTTCTTGAGCTGAACTAACTTTTCCTTCCTTTCCTTTATGCCTCATTTATAGCATTTCCAGTTTGTTTTTATGTGCTGTTTATATCCATTGATGATCTCTCAACTTAGTGCACTCTAGTAAGAGCAATGAACATCCTTCTGACTCTGTTCTGTTCTGGCTCTTGCCCAATCAGCATGTCATCTCCTACAGATGAAAAGAGAGTCTGAGTCATCTTTGCAGCATATAGAACACCCAGCCAAGCGTTTTTCACTTTTGTAGGTGCCCAATCATTTTGGACAAACTTTAATTTAAAAAATTTTGAATATTGGAGAAACTCTTTTCCCCTTTCTTGTCATAATCCACAATGGAAGAAATCCTGTGTTCCTACCACTGCCCACCCCCTGTCCTGCCCCTGTCCTCCCCCCACACGCCTCCAGCACCTTCTCTTTACCCTGTGTTCCCTCCTTGGCACAGAGCTGTGGCTCACTGAACCCCCCTGGGCCACCTTTCATGTGGTCAGCATGCTCCTGTCAGTGCCTCTCCTGAGTTGGGTGGGGTTGGCCACTCCTCCTCACAGTTGTAGTCATTGTCCATGGTCCTGCTTGGTTGGTTTCTCTTCAGTCCCTCTGTGCATCTTCTTCCATAAGAGTGTGCAGGACTCCTGTCTACATTTAGGATGATAGAGTTTAAACAGTGCTTCCACCCTGAAGCTTTTCCTCATTAGGTTAGGGGCCTTTCACATAATACCTTGTACTCCCTTATTGCATTCATCATAATTATAATTATTTTAAAATAATAGCCATAACTAAGATTTCTTGTTCCCTTATTATGTACTGTGTAAACATTTCACATGCATTTTCTCATGAATTCTTCAAAGTGCCCTTTCTACACACCAAATAATTGAAGCCTAGAGGTAAATAACTTGCCTATGTCACACAGCTTGTTCAGTGAACCAAGGTTGTGTGATCCTAGAGCCAGCAAGCTCTTAACTTTCATGCTTTACAAGGAATAGAGGAAATCAGGAACATTAATTTTTTATCACTGGACAAAGTTCAAAGAGGTTATAACATAGGTTGGAAGCAGGAATAGAAACTTCTTGCACTTCATAATTGGGCAAGAGATGCCTTTCTTGGTTGTCTGGGCTATATATTGGATAACCTTCCTCAGCGTTCTGTTCCCAAAGCATGCTGTCCACTCTTCTCCCTGTGCCCCTGTAGGCAACTCTAGAAGGAAAAAAGGGGAGAGTAGAGTGCATCAGAACTGTGTCGTGAACCACTGACCACATTTTTAGAACTAAGCAGGCTAACTTCAGAGCCATGCTTTTATGTTTTTATTGAGGCAGTCCATCTCACAATTACACATGAAAATAGTGAAGAAGAGATCGGGAGGAAAGGCAGGAGTCTCGCACTGCTGCTCCTTGTCTCCAGCATACAGGCAGGCAATTTCTTCGTCATTTCCGTTTCTTTTTTCTAGTTGTAATTTCCCAGGAAAGGGTAATGAGAGATAAATGTTTTGAATTTGTGTCTGTTTGAGTATCTCTCTATTCTGCTCTTCCACTGCATGGCAATTTAGCTGTGTATAGAATTGAAGATTAAAAATTATATTTCCTCAGAAAGTTGAAAACCTCTAATGTTCTGTTCACTTTTTTGCAGGTGACTTTCTTCTCTCTGTGAAAGCTTTTAGTATTTTTTCCCTTGATGTTTCAAAATTCTTTATTGACGTGTCCAGGTGTGAGTCCTTTTTTCCCTTGATGTTTCAAAATTCTTTATTGACGTGTCCAGGTGTGAGTCCTTTTTCATTAAGTGTGTTGGGCAGTCCATGACCCTTTCAGTCTGAAGGCTCTTGTGTTCCTCTGCTGTGAATGATACTAGTATTTCTTTGATGATTTCTACCTCCCATTTTCTCTGTTCTTTTTCTCTTTGATTTCCCATTACTCAAGTACTTAGTCTCTTACATTGGCCCTTTATCTCTCTCAGATTTTTCCTAATGTTTTCCCTATTCTTGTCTTTTTGCTGTACCTTCTGGAAGACTTCCTTTTTTTCATTTCTTTAATTTTTATTTTAAAAATAATATTTTTAATTTTTAAGAGTTCTTCCATAGTCTCTGGTTTTTATGCATATTTTCCTGCTTTAGGGCTTTACATAATTATTGTATTTCTCTAGCTTGAATTATTCTGTGTCCTCTGGGAGCAGTTTTTCTTTTTTACTTTCACTCCTGAGTTTTCCTCATGGGTCTGGTGATTTTTGATTATCTAAAATAGAAGGCCTATACAGCTGTTGCAGGTGTCCCCTATTAACTAGAGCCCTGTTCAGCCTAGCTCTTTGACTCAGTAGGAATCCCGACTGAGAACTTTGCATAGATAGGGCAGGGTTGGCTAGATTTATTAGCAGTCTTTAATTCTGGGAAGCATTTAAATCTCCCAACTTCCCAGAATGAGGTAGATTTTAATCTGTGGTGTCGGCATGCACACTAGCCTTAGCTTTTCTAATTTATTTTTTTAAGTTTGCTCATTTTTTCGTTTGGTTTATTTGCTTCTTTTAAAGAGGAATGCTAAGAGTTTTTATTTTCTTTTGTGTTTGTCTGCGGGAAAATTCTGGCAGCCTGTACTCTAACTGCTGGTGAAGGATAGTGGTGGAGGGGAACATGGAGACTGGCAGTTTGTCCCATATGTGGACCTTCCATTAATTCATACTTTTTCAGTCTCATTTCTTGCTCTAGCTCTCTTGCTGTCCCTTCTGATTCTAAGCAGTCACCAACCATCCTACCAGGTGGCTTCTACCTCCTTTGTAGTACTCTTATGGTTTATTGACCTTTTTGCATATTTCCGTCAACTTGCTGCCATCTACTGTTTGTCATCTGGTATACAGATTGGAGAACTGTATCCTGCAGGTCAAACCAGTCTGGCCACTGGTTTTTGTAAATAGAGTTTTATTGGGTTACAGCCATACTTATATGTTTGCATACTGTCTGTGGCTGCTTTTATGCTGCAAAGGCAGAGCTGAGTAGTTGCCATAGAAACTTGTGTCACACAAAACTTAAACTGTCTTCTCTTCAGCCCTTTACAGGAAAGGTTTGCCAATCCCTGGTCTAGAAATATTTTAAGATTACTCATTTTCTGGTGATCATACCTACCCACCTTTACTTCCTCATTCCCTTCTCTTCATAGATACAGGCTTAATTCACTGAAAATCCTCTTTTAATTAAGTAAGGTATATAACCCTCCTTAGGTCTCTTAAATGCCTACTTTGTCCTCTTGAACATGAAAGATGGAGTTCTCACCCTTATACACTTTAATATACTGGCAGCCTGCTTATTGATGGCTGCCTTCCATATATGACCATTTAAGGTGTGAGGGCAGGGACTCTGCATAATTCCTTGTGTCTTAACACAAGGCCAAGTATGTAGTACGCCTTCAAAAAGTGTTTGTTGAATGTCTTGAATGAATGAATGAACGTGTTTAAAATTTTTTTTTCCGAGTGATGGGGCACATCTAGTATTATAAATAAGATTTTTTTATTAGGAATAGAGAGGAGCTTTGTATTCTAGATATTTATCAACCCAGATATTTCATTCTACTTACACATCTTTTTCTCTTTTACATGTTAAAATAATGTAACATAATATTTTTCCATTTTTTTCTTCACAGTATCACATTATTTTATGTATAAATAGCAGGAGTCTAAATAACTATATGTTTATAGTTGATAAAATATCTGCATAGTGATCCAGAATGTTCTAAGAGCATATTTTTGAAATATTTTTATTATGATTTAAAAAAATATATTGGATTATGTGAAATAGCTACAAAAGATAATTATGAAACAGAAGACTTATAAATAGGAGTAAGAATAGAATCTGAGTTCAGTGGTTTTTACTTTTTGATGGTGTGTGTTTCTCTTCCTGACCACCTGACTATTATTTAGAGTCATCTCTTGTGTAAATGAAGACAGATACTCTGAGTTCTTAGAGAATAAAGAAATGGTTTTGATAGTAGACATTTCCATTAGAGTACATTTATCATTTTTTTCTACTGCAATTAATGTGTTTTGAGTCATGATGTCTTCAATAGTACCAATTTAAAATTTATAGCAGTTACATACATGAAGTAGATTAAACACCTGAATTATTTGCTCATTTGGAAATTAAGTAAATGGCCTGTTTTAACATCTTCTGCAGAAGAGCATTTTGTACAGATGTGCTTCTTTTTCTATTTCCTGTAAAAAAGATACACAATTAGGAACTTGTTACTGTTTGTTATTTGACTCAGTCCCTTTCCTATATGCATCCTTCAAATACACTAACAAGTTTATAAATGCAGGAACTTTGGTTTGTAAATTTTTTTCTGTAATGGTATCATATATTTAGAGGAAAGAGAATGGTATTATTAGCATCTCCTAAAGGAAGGGACAAGGAGGATATTTTCTTAGTGCTTAGAGAGTATTGAGCTCCTGAGTGATGTAGTGATAAATGTTCTTGGCGTCTGACACAAGATTTCACAGGGCTAGGATTCGGGAATAGGAAGTGCCTTCCATGTGTCTTTTTTCTTCTTTTTTACTTTGCTATGTGTGTATAAGCTTATTTTAAAAACCCACGTTTTCTCAAGGACATTGTCATTTGTTTTATTACACCTAAACATTTTTGAAGAAATATTACTTTAAATGGAATCTCCCAAGATTGAGGAACTGTGCTGTATGTACAATGTCATTTGTAGAAGCATTATAGGACTTCCATGAATATTTGATAAACAGTAAAATATAATGATATAAAAACATCTTTGTAGGTATTATTTATATCAGTGTTGTCTAATGTACTTTCCAAGATGGTTTAACTATTCTGTATCTGTGATATCCAGTAGCCACTAGTTGTCCAGTACAGTAGTCCAGATGACTTTCGAACACTTGAAATGTGGCTAATATGATGAGGAATGTAATACTTCATTAAAAAAAAATACTTTGGTTAAGTATTTTTGTTGTCTTTTTGTAATTACAGATTACCAGATTTTAATTTTGTTCCACTTAATTTTTTTTTCTTTTCAGGTAAATATATGCAGATGATGAACATTCTTAAGCCAATTGCCTTTGATGTTATCCATTTCATGTCTCAGCTATTTGATTATTACTTATATGCAATATATACGTTTTTTGGTCGGAATGATTCAGTAAGTCAACCTTTGGGGGGAAACTCTGTTTTATTTAATTACTTTTAGAATGTAAAGCAAACTTTTTCATCCTCTGTGAAATACACAAATAACATTATTTTGAAAACCATCCATCAGAAGTCCAACAAGATTATTAGTACCAGCTTTCTGTCTCCCTAATTGCCTTATTTATATATTAATTTTATTTAAACTTTGATACGATAGACATACTGTATGTTATTCATATTTTTGGCGGAAACAGTGCAGCATCTGTTTCTAACCTTGACATATTTTGGCAATGAAAAATGTGCAGGTTGCCTTGTTTAAATCTGGCCCAAGTGTAATTACTACACAGTAAATGAGACATTTTAAGTATTGACTAACAACCTTAGCAGACACTACTACTTTCAGAAGATATGGCAAATATTTATTAAAATAATTGAAAATCTTTGAGCTGAACCATCTGCCTGCCACAGAATTAATGTCTCCTATACCTCCTTTGGGTGTTTCCAAAGTTCTTATTGAGTTTATCTATTTCTGCTCCTGAGAACAGCACAGTATCAGGTAGGTAACTAATCTGATATTTGGTTCACCTAAATATTTGACAGTTTACTGTGTAAAAGCATACTGTGGCATCCTCTGAATATATCATAATACTAACTTTCACATACTATATTTTGTACCTTTTAAAAAATACATAAAATTTATTAGGTAACTATGTCATGTAAGTGTTCATATCCTTGTCTTTATTACAAGTATATCAAAGATGTGATCTTAGTATGGGATATGAATTCCCTGTTTTCTTAATTCTACAAAATATTCCTTAGAATAATAATATAATCAGAGACAAATATTGCTACAGGATTTATGTTACTCTAAAAAATATGTACTAATTCATTGCTTTGAATTTGGAAACTCAATGCATAAATATTAAAGAAGGAAGACATAGGAGAGTTTTAGCTAATTGTTAGAATCTTTCAGTCTTCTAGATAAGCCTTCTTCCGTCTCCTGGGCTATAGTCTAGACCAGCACTGTGCAAGAGAAATTTTGCAGTAATGGAAATGTTTGTAATTGCACTGCCCAATACTAGCCACATGTGTCTACTGAGAACTTGAAAGAAATGTGACTCGTGTGACTGAGGAACTGAATTTTTAATTGTATTTAATTTTAGCTAATTTATCTTTAAATAAAAATAACCAAATGTGACTAGTGACTATCATATTGGATAGAACAGTTCTGTACCACATTATTGATAAGATTGTTAAAAAAGAGTCCTTCAGAAACTTTCGGGAACTAAATGCTTTAGGGTATGACTTTCTAGCTGAAAAAAAATTTTTTTTTTCATATACTGGCACAGATTTGTTAACAGTGAGGTTTACTAGAACCTGAGAAAGTTAGCAAAGTTTAGCTAGGTGCTCATTGTAAAACATGCTGCATGTTTTATTTAAAATCTGTTATGCTTTAGAGAACACATTGATCTTTTATATTAAAAGCATTTCATATTAAAAGAATTTTCATTTCTATAAGACTCAGTAACAGCTATTTCGTTGTGTTCAAATAATTAGCTGTCATTTATAAGGGTTTCTTTTCTTAACGTGGGTGTCTACCCATATGTCATAGTAGAAATAGTTTGTGTTATAGGAATCAATACAAAGTGTGCATATAAGTATGTATGAGATTAACTATATAGCATTTATTCTGCCTCTTGTACTTTTTAGGAAAGACTTTTCCTATTTTTAGATTATGCCTCGTAATACTAGCTTTTATCTGCCATGTGAATATAGAAAATATGCATATCTTCAATAGAAGAACTTATAATTCATACCCTACTATTTCTGATTCTCCAAAACTGAAGGAAACACATTTGAAGCAAAGACTTTGAATTTCTATGAAAAGGGTGTCTGTACAAATTCTTAAACACTCCATCTTACTTTCTACCCATATTTTGCTTCACTTAACTTTTACATACTTGAAAGGTTTGTTTTTGGTTTTCTGCCTTGCAAGGTTATATTCTTTTTAGTTAATTGCTTTAAATCCCTTTTGGAACAAGACAATCTAAATAAATGCACAAATAAGCATCTAAGTTTGGAGAGGTAGCTTATAATTTCCTAAGAAAATAAGCTTTTCAAAATAAGATTTCACTAGAAATCCTAGAAGTTTTCATATTCAAATAAATAAATAAATATTCCAAATTACCCTGTTAGCTGTTAAGTCTTAGGTGGTAGGAGGGGAAGGGAATCAGATAATAGGCTGAATGGGAACAACAGTGTACATCTGTGTTCTCTCCCAGAAGAAAGAACACGTATATGAGTGAATGTAGGTGGATGTTGCTTGTAGAGAAATAAACATCTATTTCCTAGGGGTTCTAGAAAGTCATTGGCTGGGGGAAACCCAGTGTAGGCATTAGGCTCCTGTTCTTACTAGTTTCTTCAGAAACTCCTGCTCTTCGTGGAACTAGTCATAACCTACTACCTCGTTATTATTATGTATTTATTAGATAATATTTTAATATATATTTGTTATATAGTTTATATATTATGTATTCAATCTATTTGATTCTAATAATGTCACCGCAGTACTACTTTTCTTTTGCCTTTCCCCCAGCCCTCCATTGTTCACTGCATGAGTTATGTTTTTCTTTGTCCTTCCTGTTCACATTCTTTTGTGAAGACCATTCTGTTGCTTACTTTAACATAGTAGCACACAGTAGATTCTTAAGATACATGGATTCATGTCCTAATTTCTTATCCAAGAAAGTCTTATGAGAATTCTTACTTGACATTAGTTTGTGAGTGTCATTTAAATTTACCTATCTTTAATGAAACTGTTTATTGTAGAGAGTCTGTGATTCAGTTTCTGTGATTCTGTTTCATTTAAGAAAGAATTAACTTCTGCTACTGGTTACGAAGGACTAAGATCTTACTGAATGTTACTCCCTGCAGAAAACAAGTATAAAATCTGGATCTTATACTAAAGGCAACACCTGAAGTTACTGGAGAGTGGGTAAAGATATAGACTCTTGTGGGGAGTTCATCTAGTCTGAATGTTTGGGAAAGAAAGGAGAGCTGTAAAAATAAATTCCATCTCAATGGCCTTCATCTCAGGACTAAGTGCAGTCCACATGGAGTGGAGACAAGCATAAGAAAATCAGCAGTCTTTATGGATTGGGTAACCAGAAAAGTAGGAAACTGGGAACACTGAAAAGAGCATGGAGAAGTTAAGAATGAAAAGAGCCAGAAAGGGTGAGGGGTCTCCAAATTCTGTGTACGTCATCTCTTACCCATGAATCATGTTTATGTGGAACATACTGACTACAGCCAGTCAGAGAAGAAAGATCTGAACAGAAATTGACACTGTTACAAAATAAACTGTTTGTAGCTCAAGCCCAGCCTAGGTAATTGGATAATCAAAACAAAGGAAACAGTATCATTAGAGAAAAACAAAAGAATCCATGGTCTGCAGAATCAAACTGATGATGCAATCCAACATTACACAATTAAATAGAACCAAAAAAGTGGACTGCATTCTTACATAAAAAGTAAATCAGTATAGTCTGACATCAAGATGTTGAAGCTAATGGATAAGGATTTTAAATGGACTATTTTAACTGTCATTAATAAAACAAAACATGTTTTAATGCATGAACATCACAGTAAAGAAGTAAGAAAAGCGGAGATTCAAGATGGCAGTGTGCGAGGTGACATGGAGAACTCCTCCCAAAACCAAAAATAGTACAAAAATATAGTTAATACAACTAACCCTCAAACAGCAAGAAGAAAGAAAACTGAACCAAACTGCATACAGACCTCACGAACAGAGCAGACCTCACGAAACGGTAACGTATGAAAGCCTTAATCCGGCAGGACCCAAGCCCTTCCCCCACCCCAGCTCACTGGCGGGAGGAAGAGAAACAGAGTGGGGAGGGGGTGGAAGCCTGGGACTGCTGAACACCTAGCCGTGGAGATCTGCTTTGTGAGCACAAGACTATATTCTGTGGTGCTCTGGATGTTGGGGAGCTCGGACGGGCATAGGGCCTGGGAGACTGACATTCCGGCCTATAGTGGAGGAGGGGATCCACACCCGGCTGCTCTATGTCAGAGGAAAGGCGGGTGGTCTGAGAGGCTTCCTAGGAACAAGAGGGCTGCAGAAGGGGCGGAGTTTGCACAGAGCTTGCTGCACGGAAGAAGGAGGAGCTGGACAAGGTTGTCAGGGTGCGCTCTGCCCAGCTGGTTGGGAACTTCGGGGAGTATCAGGTGCTCCATCCCCCTGGCCGCTACGCAGCTCTGAGGCCCCAACGTGGCACACACCCTGCAGAGCCTTTCTTCTGGCCTCCTGGAACCTGCTGGCAAAGCGGCAGTCACTGCGCTGGCGTCAAGCCATCCAGAGGGAGGGCCCGCCTACAACAGTTAGAGATGCAAAGCACAGAGGCTTACACGTGTGTGCTTGGCCCACTGGCTCTGACACTGCAGACAGGCACCATAGACGGGAATCAGGAAACAGATCTTTCCTCCACCCAGGCACGAGCTTGGCTCCCCTTCGATACCCAACATCACTGTAGGGGCTGGAGTTACTGCGCACTAGTGGGCACCACACAGAAATATGAAACGTCAAAAGAACATGGTTCAGACCAAAACCTCACAAACCCCAGAAAAAGGATGAAATGAAACTGAACTCACCAATCTTCCTGAAAGAGAGTTCAAAATAAAAATTATAAACATGCTTATGGAGGTACAGAAAAATATTCAAGAACTCAGGAATGAATTTAAGCTGGATATTCAATCATTAAGAAACTGCGTATCTGAAATGAAACATACAATGGAAGGATTTAAAAGCAGATTAGATGTAGTAGAAGAGACAGTAAATGGAATAGAAATTAGAGAAGAGGAATACAAAGAAGCTGAGGCACAGAGAGAAAAAAGCATCTCTAAGAATGAAAGAATATTGAGAGAACTGTGTGACCAATCCAAATGGAACAATATTCGCATTATACGGGTACCAGAAGAAGAAGAAGAGAGAAAAAGGGATAGAAAGTGTCATTGAGAAGGTAACTGCTGAAAACTTCCCCAATCTGGGGAAGGAGATAGTCTCTCAAACCATGGAGGTGCACAGAACTCCCAACACAAGGGACCCAAGGGGGACAACATGAAGACATATAATAATTAAAATGACAAAGATCAAGGATAAAGACAGACTTTTAAAAGCAGCCAGAGAGAGAAAAAAAATCACATACAAAGGAAAACCCATCAGGCTGTCATCAGACATCTCAACAAAAAACTTACAGGCCAGAAGGGACTGGCATGATATATTTAATGCAATGAAGCAGAAGGGCCTTGAACCAAGAATACTTTATCTGGCAAGGTTATCATTTAAATTTGAAAGAAGGATCAAACAATTTTCAGATAAGCAAAAGCTGAGAGAATTTACCTCCCCGAAACTACTTCTACAGTGCATTTTGGAGGGACTCCTATAGATGGAAGTATTTCTAAGGCTAAATAGATGTTACCCAAGGGCAACACAAAGAGTAGACAACATGATTCATAACATACAAAGAATGGAGGAGAAAGAATAACGAGGGGAAAAAAAAAAGAACCTTTAGGTTGTGTTTGTAATAGTAAACGAAGTTAGTTAAATTAAACTGTTAGATAGTAAGGGAATTACACTTGAACCTTTGGTAACCACGAATCTAAAGTCTGCAGTGGCAGTAAGTACATACCCATCGATAATAACCCTAAATGTAAATGGTCTGAATGCACCAATCAAAAGACATAGAGTTACTGAATGGATAAAAAAACAAGACCCATATCTATATGCTGCCTACAAGAGACTCACCTTAAACCCAAAGACGTACTAGACTGAAAGTAAAGGGATGGAAAAAGATATTTCATGCAACTAATAGGGAGAAAAAGCAGGAGTTGTAGTACTCATATCAGACAAAATAGACTTCAAAGAAAAAAAGTCACAAGAGACAAAGAAGGACATTACATAATAAAAGAAGGGTCAGTCCAACAAGAGGATATAACTACTATAAATATCTATGCACCCAACATAGGATCACCTACACATGAGAAAAAATACTAACAGAATTAAGGGGGAATAGAATGCAATGCATTCATTTTAGGAGACTTCAACACACCACTCACTGCAAAGGACAGATCTACCAGACAGAAAATAAGAAAGGAGACAGAGGCACTCAACATCATATTAGAACAGATGGACCTAATGGACATCTAAAGAACACTCCAACTAAAAGCAACAGGTACACATTCTCCTCAAGTACACATGGAACATTTTCAAGAACTGATCATATATTAGGCCACAAGAAGAACCTCAGTAAATACAAAAACGTTGAAATTGTACCAACCAGCTGTTCAGATCACAAAGGTATGAAACTAGAAATAAATTATACAAAGAAAATGAAAAAGCTCACAAACACATGGAGGCTTAATAACATGCTCCTAAATAATCAATGGATCAATGACCAAATAAAAACAGAGATCAAGCAATATATGGAGACAAATGACAACAATAATTCAACACTGCAAAATCTGTGGGATGCAGCAAAGGCCATGGTAAGAGGGAAATACATTGCAATACAGGCCTACCTCCAGAAAGAAGAACAATCCCAAATGAACAGTCTAAACTCACAATTAATGAAACTAGAAAAGGAAGAACAAATGAGGCCCAAAGTCAGTAGAAGGAGGGACATAATAAAGATTAAAACAGAAATAAATAAAATTGAGAAGAATAAAACAATAGAAAGAATCAATGAAAGCAGGAGCTGGTTCTTTGAGAAAATAAACAAAATAGATAAACCCCTAGCCACACTTATCAAAAAAAAAAGAGAGTCTACACACATAAGCAGAATAAGAAATGAGAAAGGAAAAATCACTTCGGACACCACAGAAATACAAAGAATTATGAGAGAATACTATGAAAAAGTATATGGTAACAAACTGGATAACCTAGAAGAAATGGACTACTTTCTAGAAAAATACAACCTTCCAAGGCTGACCCAGAAAGAAACAGAAAATCTGAATAGACCAATTACCAGCAAAGAAATTGAATTGATAATCAAAAAACTACCTAAGAACAAAACCGCTGGACCAGATGGTTTCACTGCTGAATTTTATCAAACATTTAGTGAAGACCTAACACCCACCCTCCCTAAAGTTTTCCAAAAAGTAGAAGAGGAGGGAATACTCCCAAACTCATTCTACGAAGCCACCATCACTATAATACCAACACCAGGCAAAGACACCACAAAAGAAGAAAATTACAGACCAATATCCCTGATGAACACAGATGCAAAAATACTCAACAAAATGTTAGCAAACCAAATTCAAAAATACATCAAAAAGAGCATCCATCATGCTCAAGTGGGATTCATCCCAGGGATGTAAGGATGGTACAACATTCAAAAATCCATCAACATCATCCACTACATCAACAAAAAGAAGGACAAACACCACATGATCATCTCTGTAGATGCTGAAAAAGCATTCAACAAAATTCAACATTCATTCATGATAAAAGCTCTCATCAAAGTGGGTATAGAGGGCAAGTACCTCAACATAATAAAGGCCATATAGGACAAACCCACAAACAACATTATACTTAACAGCGAGAAGCTGAAAGGTTTTCCTATAAGATTAGGAACAAGACAAGGATGCCCACTCTCCCCTCTTCTAGTCAACATAGTAGTGGAGGTCCTAGCCACAGCAATCAGACAACACAAAGAAATAAAAGGCATCCAGATTGGCAAAGAAGAAATCAAACTGTCTCTGTTTGAAGATGACATGATATTGTATATAAAAAACCCTAAAGAATCCACTCCAAAACTATCAGATCTAATATCTGAATTCAGCAATGTCGCGGGATACAAAATTAATACACAGAAATCTGTTGCGTTCCAATACACTAACAATGAACTAGCAGAGAAATCAGGAAAACAATTCCATTCATGGTTGCATCAAAAAAAAAAACCTAGGAGTTAACCTAACCAAGGAAGTTGAAGACCTATACTATGAAAACTACGGGACACTCAAGTGAGAAATTAAAGAAGATACCAATAAATGGAAACACATCCTATGCTCATGGATAGGAAGAATTAATATCGTCAAAATGGCCATCCTGCCTAAAACAATCTACAGATTCAATGCAATTTCAGTCAAAATACCAACAGCATTCTTCAACAAACTAGAGAAAATCGTTCTAAAATTCACATGGAACCACAAAAGACCCCAAATAGCCAAAGCAATCCTGAGAAGGAAGAATAAAGCTGAGAGGATAATGTTCCCCAACTTCAAGTTCTACTACAAAGCCACAGTAATCAAGACATTTTGGTACTGGCACAAGAACAGACCCATAGACCAATGGAACAGACTAGAGAGCCCTGATATAAACCCAACCATATATGATCAATTAATATATGATTAAGGAGCCAGGGACATAAAATGGGGAAATGACAGCCTCTTCAACAGCTGGTGTTGGCAAAATTGGACAGCTACATGCAAGAGAACGAAACTGGATTATTGTTTAACACAAAAGTAAACTCGAAATGGATCAGGGACCTGAATGTAAGTCATGAAACCATAAAACTCTTAGAAAACAACAAAGGCAAAAATCTCCTGAATATGAGCATGAGCAACTTCTTCCTGAGTGCATCTCCTCGAGCAAGGCAAACAAAAGCCAAAATGAACTCATGGGACTACTTCAAACTAAAAAGTTTCTGTTCAGCAAAGGACACCATCAACAGAACAAAAAGGCATCCTACAGTATGGGAGAATATATTTGTAAATGACTTATCTAACAAGGGGTTAACTTCCAAAATATATAAAGAACTTACCTCAACACCCAAAAAGCAAATAACCCGATTAAAAAATGGGCAGAGGATATGAAGAGACAGTTCTCCAAAGAAGAAATTCAGATGGCCAACAGACACATGAAAAGATGCTTCACATCACTAATCATCAGGCAAATGCATATTAATACCACAATGAGATACCACCTCATACCAGTAAAGATGGCCAGCATCCAAAAGACTAAGAACAACAAAGCTGGTGAGGATGTGGAGAAAGGGGAACCCTCCTACACTGCTGGTGGGAATGTAAGCTAGTTCAACCATTGTGGAAAGCAATATGGAGGTTCCTCATAAAACTAAAAATAGAAATACAATTTGACCTGGGAATCCCTCTCCTTGGGATTTACCCAAAGAATACAACTTCTCAGATTCAAAAAGACATATGCACCCCTATGTTTATTGCAGCACTTTTTCAAAAGCCAAGATGTGGAATTAACCTAAGTGTCCATCAGTAGATGAAAGGATAAAGAAGACATGGTACATATACACAATGGAATACTATTCAGCCATAAGAAAGAAACAAATCCTCCAACATGGATGGAGCTGGAGGATATTATGCTGAGTGAAATAAGCCATGCTTAGAAAGACAAGTGCCAGATGATTTCCCTCATTTGTGAAGTATAACTACAAAGCAAAAGTGAAGGAACAAAATAGCAGCTGACTCAGAGATTCCAAGAAGGGACTAGTGGTTACCAAAGGGGAGGGGTGGGGGAGGGCGGGTGGGGAGGTTTGGAGAAGGGGATTAAGGGGTATTTTGTTTAGTACCATGGTGTGGGGGATCACGGGGAAAACAGTGTAGCACAGAGAAGGCAAATAGTGAATCTGTGGCATCTTACTACACCCAAGGACAGTGACTGCATTGGGGTATGGGTGGGGACTTGATAATATGGGTAGATGTTGTAACCACATTGTTTTTTCATATGAAACCTTCATAAGAGTGTATATCAATAATACGTTAATAAAAAAATAAAATAAAAAATAAAGAATTGACAATATCAAGAGTTGACAAGGATGTGGAGTGTCTTAGTCTGCTTGAGTGCTATGCAAAATACCATAGACTGGATAGCTCATACAATGAAAATTCATTTCTCATAGTTCTGGAGCCTGGGAAGTCTAGGAACAAGGTACAGGTTGACTTGGTTTCTGGTTAGGACTTCATAGCTTGCAGATTGCTGCCGTTGGCAGTTTCTTCACTTGGCTTTTCCTCCATGTTTCCATGCAGGGAGAGAACAAGCTCTCTGGTACCTCTTCTTGTAAGGGCAGTAATCCCATCACGGGGGGCCCTACCCTCATGACCTCATCTAATCCTCATTGCCCAGATCAAGATATGAAATACTCTAATATTTTTTTCCTTTGCCTGTTTAACCCTTTCCCCCCACCCTCCACCCCTATGGTAATCACCATATGTCCCCTTTGTTTATGAGCCTATCCATGTTTAAAATCTTAAGTTTTGTAACTAAAAATAATAATTGTGGGGAAGAAATTCTGGTGAACTCTCACATTCATTAGATTGATAGATGTTATGGGACCTGTAAATGCAAATGTGAAAATAGTTTTCTTGTTCCCCTTAAGGGCTAAGGTTTAACTTGATGGTTTGGAATTTCTTAATGCAGTTTGGAAACCCTCTGAAGGCCAGGTATCTGACTGAAAATTTATCAGATGCTTAACTTTGGTTAATTAGAAGTTATGAAATTTGCGAGGTTACCTCCAGAGTGATGTAGTATGCCTTTTTCTTTTACAGTTGGAATCAACTGGACTAGGCCTTAGTAGTAGTAGACTAAGGACGACTCTAAACAGAATACAAGAAAGCCTTATTGATCTGGTAAGTGATCAATTAGAATCAATTCTTTGGGGTTATATAAAACAGAAATTATCCATCCAATCATCGACATATGTATGTATATCTATATATGTATTGAATGCCTGAGTTTTTAATATTACACTAATTTCTTGTAGGAGGTAAAATGGAGGCTTCTTATGGTCTGATTAGAAAGAAAACTAGTGTACATGAAAAAATAGATTTTAGTTATACATTCAGTACAAGTTCAAAGACAGGACAAGTTTATGTGAAAACTGGATGTCAGAGAATGACTAAAGGCGGAAGTGAGATTTGTGCTAGTCTGTGGAGATTAGGCATGGGATTGCTAGGGAAAAGAAGAAGGAACAGTATTCGAATTAAGGTTCAGAGACTGAGCAAGAGCTTTGCTGTGGGAGCAAGCTCGGCCCAGTTTGGCAGTCTTGGTGACTGGGGCACTGGTATATGATGAAGAGTTGTGTTGCTGAGAGTGGAAGTACTTTATAAATAGCCTTGAGATTCAAGGAGAAAGTTTGGGTGTGGTTGGCTTTGTAGTAGGGAGTCCAGATTCTTGACTGTTGTGTCACATGATGTAATGCATGTTTTAAGAAAATAGGTAGCAAAATGGGGCTGACCCTCTATGGTGTTTAAGGTAACATAAACATTTAAAATAGGAGAATTTCTTGTGGTTGGCCATGTTGTTCAGCACGTTTCTCTCCATTTGCATTAACCCAGGATTCTCTGAATGTGCCTTTATTCTATCACCTACCCAAATAAGCAGTCATTTTCCTCTCTTCTCATAATCTATATTATATGCATGCTTCTGTTACTGAAGTTTTTGTATAACGATATAATCCTTTTAAGAATACTTACTGAAATAATTACTACTTGTCAGGTATTGTTGAAGTGCTAGAAATTTATCAGTGCACGAAAGACGTAATTCCTGTCTTTTTGGATTTTGTATTTTATTGGGACAGAGAGACAGATAGACAAATATATGACGTAGTGTCAGATACTGATAAGAGCTAGGAAGAAAGTGAAGCAGAGTGATAGGTCACATCTTTGAGCAATGATGTGAGTAAAGTGAGAGAGGAATGTACTGATATTTAGTGAGTGCTCTTTACCCAGAGAAAATAATCTGTATCCATCTTATCTACCTCTTTTACCATTTCATAAGATCGTTTTGTTCACATATTTTTATATAATTTCAATATATATATATATTTATAGTACTTACCTTGCTACATAGCATTTCTTCAGTAAATGTTCATAGAGTAAATGAATAAACTCCAATCCAGTTCCCTGTCTTCTGGCTTAAACTGGTTTGTTTTCTTGGCTCTGCTATACATTTATTCCTGAACTTCATTTCCAGAGTCAGGGCTTCTTGTTTGACCCAGCCATGTACATTTTTGTTGTTGTTTGTTTGTTTTTGGTCTTTGTTTTGAAAATTTTGTAAATTCCATTGGTAGTTATCTGTGTTTTGATTTTGCTTCTCCTTGTTTGATACTTAGTATAACCTTGAGCAACAGATCTTCTTTTCCAGATTAGTCCACAGGTTATGTTTTTCTTGTTTCTGGCTGAACACCTCAATATTGATGGGCCTAGTGGTTGTGACCAGAAAGTCCGGATTTGCGGGTAGTTACCTCCAGAACTCTGCTGAACCAGCCTGGGCTTCATGACACTCATGGCAATGGATTCCTTAATAATAAAACGACAACAGTACACTTTTAAAAGACTGATGGGCCAAAGTTTACCACTAGAGTCATTCACTCTGGTGTTTCTCTGTCATCTCTGATAGTTACTTATGATTGTTAAACCATGATTTCAGATTTGACCCTTAAGGCATGGATTTAATGCTTCAGATTTTGCCATATGGTGTAAAATGAAATAGCATGACCATGAGAACAGTGGGGCCAAACTAGCTGTTCTTTGAGACCAGCTTCCATCCATGTACTGATAACAATGTGTAGAGCAATTGTCTGACTTGTTCTGTGTTCATCGGATAAAGTTTTTTCCTGAATTGATCGTAATCAGATTCAGAGCTATGTTTTTGAAAACCAACTGCACCCCTCTCCCCAATAAATAAATAGATAGATACGCCTGTTATTTCCTTTGGCACATTGTCTTTTTTTTGCTATTATTAATATACAATTACATGAGCAACATTATGGTTACTAGACTCCCCCTATTATCAAGTCCCCACCACATACCCCATTGCAGTCACGGTCCATCAGCGTAGTAGGATGTTATAGAATCACTAGTTGTCTGCTCTGTGTTATACTGCCTTCCCCATATCTCCCCCACCCCCCACCCCCACTACATTATGTGTGCTAATTGTAATAATTGTAATAGCCCTTTTCCCCCCTTATCTCTCCATTCCCACCCATCTTCCCCAGTCCCTTTCCCTTTGGTAACTGTTAGTCCATTCTGGGGTTCTGTGAGTCTGCTGCTGTTTTGTTCCTTCAGTTTTTTCTTTGTTCTTATACTCCACAGATGAGTGAAATCATTTGATACTTGTCTTTCTCTGCCTGGCTTATTTCACTGAGCATAATACCCTCTAGCTCCATCCATGTTGTTGCAAATGGTAGGATTTGTTTTCTTCTTATGGCTGAATAATATTCCATTGTGTATATGTACCACATCTTCTTTATCCATTCATCTACTGATGGACACTTAGGTTGCTTCCATTTCTTGGCTATTGTAAATAGTTCTGTGATAAACATAGGGGTGCATCTGTCCTTTTCAAACTTGGCTGCTGCATTCTTAGGGTAAATTCCTAGGAGTGGAATTCCTGGGTCAAATGGTATTTCTACCTTCAGTTTTTTGAGGAACCTCCGTGCTGCTCTCCACAATGGTTGTACTAATTTGCATTCCCACCAGCAGTGTAGGAGGGTTCCCTTTTCTCCACATCCTTGCCAACATTTGTTGTTGTTTGTCTTTTGGATGGCAGCCATCCTAATTGGTGTGAGGTGATATCTCATTGTGGTTTTAATTTGCATTTCTCTGATGATTAGGGATGTGGAGCATCTTTTCATGTGCCTGTTGGCCATCTAAATTTTTCTTTGGAGAAGTGTCTGTTCAGCTCCTCTGCCCATTTTTTAATTGGCTTATTTGCTTTTTATTTGTTGGGGTGCGTGAGCTATTTATATGATTTGGTGTCACCCCCTTATCAGATATGTCATGTATGAATATATTCTCCCATACTGTAGGATGTCTTTTTGTTCTACTGATGGTATCCCTTGCTGTACAGAAGCATTTTAGTTTGATATAGTCTCATTTGTTCATTTTTTGCTTTTGTTTCCCTTGTCTGGGGAGATATGTTCATGGAGAAGTTGCTCATGTTTATGTCCAAGAGATTTTTGCCTATATTTTTTTCTAAGAGTTTTATGGTTTCATGACTTACATTCAGGTCTTTGATCCATTTTGAGTTTACTTTTGTGTATGGAATTAGACAGTAATCCAGTTTCATTCTCTTACGTATAGCTATCCAGTTTTGCCAACACCAGCTGTTGAAGAGGCTGTCATTTCCCCATTGTATATCCATGGCTCCTTTATCATATATTAATTGACCATATATGTCTGCGTTTGCATCTGGACTCTCTGTTCTGTTCCACTGGTCTATGAGTCTGTTCTTGTGCCAGTACCAAATTGTCTTGATTACTGTGGCTTTTGTAGTAGAGCTTAAAGTCAGAGAGCATTATTCCCCCTGCTTTATTGTTCCTTCTCAGGATTGCTTTGACTATTCGGGGTCTTTTGTGGTTCCCTATGAATTTTAGAACTATTTGCTCTAGTTCATTGAAGAATGCTGTAGGTATTTTGATAGGGATTGATTGAATCTGTAGATTGTTTTAGGCAGGATGGCCATTTTGACGATATTAATTCTTCCTAGCCAAGAGCATGGGATGAATTTCCATTTATTAGTGTCCTCATTAATTTCTCTTAAGAGTGTCTTGTAGTTTTCAGGGTATAGGTCTTTCATTTCCTTGGTTAGTTTTATTCCTAAGTATTTTATTCGTTTGGATGCCCTTGTGAATGGATTTGTTTTCCTGATAGCTCTTCCTGTTAGTTCATTATTAGTGTATAGGAATGCAACAGATTTCTGTGTATTAATTTTGTATCTTGCAACTTTGCTGAATTCATATATTAGCTCTGATAGTTTTGGAGTGGATTCTTTAGGGTTTTTATGTACTATATCATGTCATCTGCAAACTGGGACAGTTTGAGTTCTTCCTTGCCAATCTGGATGCCTTTTATTTCTTTGTGTTGTCTGATCACTGTGGCTAGGACCTCCAGTACTATGTTGAATAAAAGTGGGGAGAGTGGGCATCCTTGTCTTTTTCCCGATCTTAAAGGAAAAGCTTTCAGCTTCTCGCTGTTAAGTATAATGTTGTTTGTGGGTTTGTCCTATATGGCCTTTATTATGTTGAGGTACTTGCCCTCTATACCCATTTTGATGAGAGCTTTTATCATGAATGAATGTTGAATTTTGTTGAATGCTTTTTCAACATCTACGGAGATGATCATGTGGTTTTTGTCCTTCTTTTTGTTGATGTAGTGGATGATGTTGATGGATTTTTGAATGTTGTACCATCCTTACATCCCTGGGATGAATCCCACTTGAGCATGATGGATGCTCTTTTTGATGTATTTTTGAATTTGGTTTGCTAACATTTTGTTGAGTATTTTTGCATCTGTGTTCATCAGGGATATTGGTCTGTAATTTTCTTCTTTTGTGGTGTCTTTGCCTGGTGTTGGTATTATAGTGATGGTGGCTTCGTAGAATGAGTTTGGGAGTATTCCCTCCTCTTCTACTTTTTGGAAAACTTTAGGGAGGGTGGGTGTCAGGTCTTCACTAAATGTTTGATAAAATTCAGCAGTGAAACCATCTGGTCCAGCGGTTTTGTTCTTAGGTAGTTTTTTGATTATCAATTCAATTTCTTTGCTGGTAATTGGTCTATTCAGATTTTCTGTTTCTTTCTGGGTCAGCCTTGGAAGGTTGTATTTTTCTAGAAAGTAGTCCATTTCTTCTAGGTTATCCAGTTTGTTACCATATACTTTTTCATAGTATTCTCTCATAATTCTTTGTATTTCTGTGGTGTCCGAAGTGATTTTTCCTTTCTCATTTCTTATTCTGCTTATGTGTGTAGACTCTCTTTTTTTTTTGATAAGTGTGGCTAGGGGTTTATCTATTTTGTTTATTTTCTCAAAGAACCAGCTCCTGCTTTCATTGATTCTTTCTATTGTTTTATTCTTCTCAATTTTATTTATTTCTGTTTTAATCTTTATTATGTCCCTCCTTCTACTGACTTTGGGCCTCATTTGTTCTTCCTTTTCTAGTTTCATTAATTGTGAGTTTAGACTGTTCATTTGGGATTGTTCTTCTTTCTGGAGGTAGGCCTGTATTGCAATGTATTTCCCTCTTACCATGGCCTTTGCTGCATCCCACAGATTTTGCAGTGTTGAATTATTGTTGTCATTTGTCTCCATATATTGCTTGATCTCTGTTTTTATTTGGTCATTGATCCATTGATTATTTAGGAGCATGTTATTAAGCCTCCATGTGTTTGTGAGCTTTTTCATTTTCTTTGTATAATTTATTTCTAGTTTCATACCTTTGTGATCTGAACAGCTGGTTGGTACAATTTCAACGTTTTTGTATTTACTGAGGTTCTTCTTGTGGCCTAATATATGATCAGTTCTTGAAAATGTTCCATGTGTACTTGAGGAGAATGTGTACCTGTTGCTTTTAGTTGGAGTGTTCTTTAGATGTCCATTAGGTCCATCTGTTCTAATATGATGTTGAGTGCCTCTGTCTCCTTTCTTATTTTCTGTCTGGTAGATCTGTCCTTTGCAGTGAGTGGTGTGTTGAAGTCTCCTAAAATGAATGCATTGCATTCTATTCCCCCTTAATTCTGTTAGTATTTTTTCTCATGTGTAGGTGATCCTATGTTGGGTGCATAGATATTTATAGTAGTTATATCCTCTTGTTGGACTGACCCTTCTTTTATTATGTAATGTCCTTCTTTGTCTCTTGTGACTTTTTTTCTTTGAAGTCTATTTTGTCTGATATGAGTACTACAACTCCTGCTTTTTCTCCCTATTAGTTGCATGAAATATCTTTTTCCATCCCTTTACTTTCAGTCTAGTACGTCTTTGGGTTTAAGGTGAGTCTCTTGTAGGCAGCATATAGATATGGGTCTTGTTTTTTTATCCATTCAGTAACTCTATGTCTTTTGATTGGTGCATTCAGACCATTTACATTTGGGGTTATTATCGATGGGTATGTACTTACTGCCACTGCAGACTTTAGATTCGTGGTTACCAAAGGTTCAAGTGTAATTCCCTTACTATCTAACAGTTTAATTTAACTAACTTCGTTTACTATTACAAACACAACCTAAAGGTTCTTTTTTTTTTCCCCTCGTTATTCTTTCTCCTCCATTCTTTGTATGTTATGAATCATGTTGTCTACTCTTTGTGTTGCCCTTGGGTAACATCTATTTAGCCTTAGAAATACTTCCATCTATAGGAGTCCCTCCAAAATGCACTGTAGAAGTAGTTTCGGGGAGGTAAATTCTCTCAGCTTTTGCTTATCTGAAAATTGTTTGATCCTTCTTTCAAATTTAAATGATAACCTTGCCAGATAAAGTATTCTTGGTTCAAGGCCCTTCTGCTTCATTGCATTAAATATATCATGCCAGTCCCTTCTGGCCTGTAAGTTTTTTGTTGAGATGTCTGATGACAGCCTGATGGGTTTTCCTTTGTATGTGATTTTTTTTCTCTCTCTGGCTGCTTTTAAAAGTCTGTCTTTATCCTTGATCTTTGTCATTTTAATTATTATATGTCTTCATGTTGTCCCCCTTGGGTCCCTTGTGTTGGGAGTTCTGTGCACCTCCATGGTTTGAGAGACTATCTCCTTCCCCAGATTGGGGAAGTTTTCAGCAGTTACCTTCTCAATGACACTTTCTATCCCTTTTTCTCTCTTCTTCTTCTTCTGGTACCCGTATAATGCGAATATTGTTCCATTTGGATTGGTCACACAGTTCTCTCAATATTCTTTCATTCTTAGAGATGCTTTTTTCTCTCTGTGCCTCAGCTTCTTTGTATTCCTCTTCTCTAATTTCTATTCCATTTACTGTCTCTTCTACTACATCTAATCTGCTTTTAAATCCTTCCATTGTATGTTTCATTTCAGATATGGAATTTCATAATGATTGAATATCCAGCTTAAATTCATTCCTGAGTTCTTGAATATTTTTCTGTACCTCCATAAGCATGTTTATAATTTTTATTTTGAACTCTCTTTCAGGAAGATTGGTGAGTTCATTTTCATTTGGCCCTGTTTCTTGGGTTCGTGATATTTTGGTCTGAACCATGTTCTTTTGACATTTCATATTTCTGTGTGGTGCCCACTAGTGCCCAGAAACTCTAGTCTCTGGAGCTGCTCAGCCCCTAGAGTGAGGTTGGGGGTCGTACGGGAGTGGAGCTGGTGCCTGGGGAATGGAAAGATCTGTTCCTGATTCCCGTCTGCAGTGCCTGTCTCCAGTGTCAGAGCCAGTGGGCCAAGCACACATGTGTAAACCTCTGTGTTTTGTGTCTCTGGCTGTTTTAGGCGGCTTCTCTCTGGCTGTCCCAATGCCTATGCAGTGACTGCGGGTTTGCGAGCAGGTCCCTGCAGGGCAGTAGGAAGGCTGCGCAGGCTGTGTGTCACAGTGGGGGGCCTTGGAACTGAGTAGGCCGCCAGGGGGATGGAGCTCCTGAAGGTCCCTAAAGTTCCCAACCAGTTGGGCAGAGCACGCCCAGATAACCTTGTCCAGCTCTCCCTTCTTGCGCACAGCAAGCTCCATGCAAACCCCGCCCCTCCACCAGCCCTCTTGCTGCCTGGAAGCTTCTCAGACTGCCTGCCTTTCCTCTGACACTGGGCGGTGGGTGTGGATCCCCTCCTTCACAAATGGCCGGAATGTTAATTTCTCAAGCACTCTGCCTGTCTGAGCTCCCCGATGTCCAGAGCATCACAGAATATAGTCTTCTGGTCGCAAAGGAGATCTGCAGGGCTAGGTGTTCAGCAGTCCCAGGCTTCCACCCCCTCCCGCTCCAATTCTCTTCCTCCTGCTGGTGTGCTGGGGTGTGGGATGGGTTTGGGTCCTGCTGGTTTAAGGCTTTCGTACGTTACCCTGTTTCGTGAGGTCTGCTCTGTTTGTCAGGTCTGTTTGCAGTCTGATTCAGCCTTCTTGTTGCTGTTTTAAGGTTAGTTGTGTTAATTAACTATGTTTTTGTACTGTTTCTTTTTTTAGGAGGAGCTCTCCATCTCACCTCTCACACCGCCATCTTGAATTCCTCTCACCTTGTCTTTTTAATATATATTTTAAGTCTTTATTCTTATCACCTCTTAAGTCAAAGACTGCACCTTGAATCAGAAGAGTGTATGAGCAGTTGTTCATTTCTCTTTCAAATTGGAAGGAGCTGACCTTTCACAGGGGTTCTCCAGAATCCTTACTCCTCTGGAAGATAAGACTATACAGCAATACAAGAGAAGCATTTCTGAAACTTTCTGTTGGTTTCCAATGTTTTACATGTTAAATTATTACTCATACTGATAAGCATTGGTTTATTATTTTAGAAAACACGTAAAATACAGTTTTCATTTATTAGACCTGCTCTCAGGTTTTCATATTCTGGTATATTAATTTCTTTACTTAATTAACTTGTATCTACATTGGCATCGAACATTAATTGATTTGTTGCTATTCAGTGCAGTCTTCCACTATTAAAATAATTTATAGCCTAATCAATCTGGGACCACTAGGTGAAAATAGTATTTTCCTTATATTTCTCCTATGTGTTCATTAAAATTTTAATAAGCACTTTTTTGGTTATTTTCTTTTCTCCTTATATAATCTAAGTGTTGCTTCTCTTTAAGCTGTAAAAGGCAAAATGGGATCATCATGGTCTTAAAAAATACCACCTGAAATTATTTATCATGTGTTGTTCTTACAAATCCCATGTAAACTAAGTAATTTGATGTATCAAAGGAAAGTCTAAAAGAAGTGGTTCTAATAGTGGAAGAGTAGGAAAGGATGGTAATGTAGATAATATTGATACCAGAAATGTGAATATTTAGTTTATCTATTGGCTATGGTAAATTGTTTGCTTTAAGACCTTTGGCCAACTTTAAATCTTTAATAATAAAAATGCATTTCAAATTTCTCTAGAAAAGTCCATAAATACTAATTCTCTTTAAGTAGTCAATTAGTGGCAGGAAAGGCTAAAAAAATGTGACTTTCACTGTGAGAATAAAGGTTTCATTTCTCAAAGTCTTCAAAGAGTTTTATATCTTTTCTTTACTGTCTGGGGATAAGCTGAAGCACTGATCCATTTCAGGAGCTTTTCCGTTGAAGTGCTCAGTAAGCACATACATTATTTCTACCAGCTTGACATTTTATGACTCTTACTGTCTTCAAGCATATTTCCCTAAATGTAAATGCAGAACTTTAGCCTTTAGGTAGATAATTACCATAATTTTTATGCCTAAATTAACAGTATTAACTGGGAACTAAGGAAGGCATCCTAATGAAAACCTTTTGAAGCATGGTCAACAATTCCAGTGATCTCTGCGAGAATGCTTCTGTGAAAGAGCTCTGTAAGTTAAGGGGAACTCAACACATTTGACTTGGAGGAAGGTCAGGAGATAGGTGGTGCTTTGACCAGGAGATAGGTGGTGCTTTGACCTCTCTCCTGTCATGCACAGATATACTACATTTCCTTAGGCTACAGATGTACCTTCATGTTGCCGGCCGTCACCTTCTAGCATCACCTCTTCTTCCATCCTAAATCCACTAGTTAGTGGCTGGTTTTGAAGAAACTTTTAGTTTTATAAATAGATTGTATGTATATATAATGATATCTAATCATAAAAGAAAGAAGTTCAGAAGTAACTCTGCTGTTAAAAATGTGTGGTATTCATGGTTATCCAGGAGCAATTTTGAGTTTGAGATTATATAATACTGACAGAATGTTCATGCCAGTTTGTGTTTAGTTTCATCATACAGTATTTTAAAAGAGGGTGTGTTTGATGCTTAGAAGGAGATTTTATTGTACTTGTGGAGTATAATTCTCTATATTTATATTTATATAATTGCAAGAAGAAACTTATCTGTGTTTATTCAACCTGTACAGTGTTCATACATACTGAGTAGCTGTCAGCTTCTGATTGGGCCCTCTTTCCATAGGGAGCTCATCACCACCCAAAGCAGGCCCCCTCCTGGCTTACACTTCTGCCTGATAGAATGTGCTTTGTTATGATGCAGCCAAATGTACTCTCTGGAACTATTTTCTATTGTTTTTATATCTACCCCATTAGAGCCAATTTGTCTAGCATAACCATCTTGCCCAAGTGAGTTATCTCTTCCCCCAATTCTTTTATTAGTTTTTCTTGTTTCCAGGTTTCAGGTCTCCTTATCATTCTTGACTTGCTCTGAGGTGGTTATTCCCAACTCTGAACTGAGAAGAAAATACAGGATGCTGTAGAAGTGTTGGAAGTAGATTGATGGCAGCGAGCTATATGATGAGGGTACAAGACTCAGGGAATACATGATTGTTGAATAGCTACCTTTATTATTAGTTCATTCAAGAAATAAATATTGAGCGCCTAGGTACTTTGTAGAAGATGATGGTACCTCTATTAGAGGAGGCAGATAAAGGCTAATTAAATGTCAGGTTTTATTGAGAGTTACAAAGACCTAGGAAAGAAGGATAGGAAGAGGAGAAAAAGGGGCTGATTCTATTTAGGTGGCTAGGGAAGGCCTCTCTGAGAAGGTCACATTGAAGTAGATCCTTGAAGGAATTAGGGGAGTGAGTTACCTGGATGAGAATTTATTTATTCAACAGTTATTCAGTGCCTATTTATTGAACACTTTACACAAGATGCCAGGCACTGTTCTGGGAGTTCAGGATACAGTTTTGGTGGGGTGGGAGAACCAGACAAAACTCCATGCCCTTGTGCAGCTAATTTTCTAGTAGAGAGAGGATATTTGGGGGAGAAATGTTTCAGGTTGAGGCAACAGGGAATGCAAAGGCCCTGAGGTAGGCCTTGCTTGGTCTTTTCCAGGAATAGCAAAGAGGGCAGCGTATCTGGAATAAAGAGGCTCTGCTACGATGAAACCAGAGAGGCAGTCAGAGCCTAGATTATGTAGGGCCGTTGGATTTTACCCTAAGGAAGACAGGAAGCCATTGAAAAGCTTTAAGCAGAAGAGTTGACATGATTTGACTTAATTATTTAAAAGAGAATTATTTTGGCTGCAGTGTATAATGCTTCAGGAGAGAGATAAGGTGGCTTATGCCAAAGTATTAGTGGAAGAACTGGTGAGACTTCGTCAGATACTGAAGGTAGACCCACCAAGATTTGTGGTTGGATTATAAGTGGGGTATGACACTAAGAGGAGTCAAGGATGACACCTAACTTCTGGAGAATGAAGATGTCATTACTGGAGATGGATAAGATATTTAGGAGGGACACATTTGAGGAGGACATCAGAAGTTCAGTTTCAGATATGTTCAATGTACTGAAAATGAGAGAGGTCAAGTGCTAGTTTGCAACTTTGGAGTTGTTGGAATGTGGATGGCATTTAAAACTGTGGGACGGGATGAAATCAACTAGAGAGTAGAATGTAAGTGAAAGAAGTCTGAGGACTGAGCTCTAGGGCATTCCAGTGCTGAAAGGTCAACACTGTAGTGTTGAAAGGTCAGGGAGAGGGGGACAGACTAGCAGAGGAGTCTGAGAAGTGGTCAGTGGCATAGGAGGAAAGCCAAGAGGGTGTGGTGTTCTAGGAACTAAGTGAAGAAAGTTTTTCAAAATCAACCATGTAGGATGCTAAAGATCAGTAGGATAAAACAGGCATTCAGAATTGACTATTGGATTTGGTCCTAAGGAGGCCATTGGGGACCTTGAAAGCTATTTCTTTGGAGCAGGGCAGGCAAAACCTGACTGGCATGGGTTTGAAGGAGAGAAGAGGAGAGGAAATGAAGACTTATCATCATCATCATTATCATCATCTTCATCAATTAAACAAATTGAGGGCCTGCTGATCCCAGGAGGCATGCCAAGGTCTTGAGATACAAAGATAATGAAACTTGGTGTCTACCTTCTGAGAACTCACAAAGAAATAGGGGAGTCAGGAAACAACTGATAAAGTGCACTTTATGCCACAGGCAGATAATGTGTACATGTGTAGATAACATTAACACAAGGAAGATGTTAATTCTTGGGAGACTGAGGAAGTTATAGAAAGGAGGTGAGTATGAGCTCAGACTTAAAGAATGAGGTGCAGAGAGCTAGGCAGATGAGGGGAAGAAGGCTGGTAAGATAGGAATGTCAGTAGGATGGGTGTAGCAGTGTGGCTAGGTGTAAGGGGCACCGAAGATTACCTAGCACTGAGGGTGGCAAGGTAGCTGGTGTCAATTGTAAAGAGTAATATGGTAGCAAGTTTAGGCTTTTTCCTGTAAGGAATAGGTAGTCAGTTGAGACTTTAAACTGGGGTGTGATGTGATCATGTTTCCACTTTAGAAAGATCAGCTGGGCAACATAGAAAAGTAAGCCAGTTAACTGTGTGGAAAGCAGAGCAAAACAGGAGAAGCTAGGGGGACTTTTAGAATAGTCCAATCAAGAATGTCCTGGGAACTTGGTCCTGATGAAGCAGTGACGTAAGGAAGAAACACATGAGAGAGATTGGTGTCTGTTAGGCATGCGGGTGGGGAGGAGGAAGAGGAGCCATGAATGATTCCAAAGTTCCTCACTTGGACAGTCTGGTAGCTGGTAACTGAATAGCCACCAGAATTAAGTAGCACAGGCAACCAGTTGGAACCGAATAGTATGTAATTTTGTGATTTTTTTTTTTAGGAGTGGCAATTATTTTCTTTTTTAAAGGAAGGAAATAAATACTGGACCTGTGGCATTGATTAACTTATGTGGTTCCCTAGGGAAAGCACAGTGCTCCCAAAATAGCTTTTAATGATTGAGTAGTTAGAGATTGAAGAGAGATAATATCTTTACTAGAAGGTAGGATATGAAAAAGAACTAAAGAATGAAACCATTTCTAACCTGAAAGGTTTACAATGTTTTATTTTCATCTTGCTAAATTTATAAACCTAGCTTACACGCCCAGAGTCTTATGCATTTAATGTCTCTTATTCATATGGAAAATGTTGGAAATTTGTGACTATGTAATGGATCTTAAATAGATTTACATATTGTACATTTTAGATTTGTTTGTATCCAATTTTTGTGCTGTAATTTCTCTTTGAGGATCTTTTAAAGCTCAGCATGTGCTACTCTTCAGGCATCCTTTTCTTTTATTCCCATTAACCATCTTCCTCATCAATAATATGTTCCCAAACATATACAGTACAGTTGGGGATGTTCAGCTTATAACTACATTCTGGACCTGCCTCCTTGAGATTATACCAGAGTTACCTTGATTAAGGTCTGGGTCTGAAATGGTTAATAACACCATAATGTTGGATTTTGCCAGCTTGGTCCTTGAGGGGCATTCTCTTCTCCCTCATTTACAAGTTTTTGAAGCGTATCTTACTATTGTCTGTATGAAACATCTGACAATTCATAAAGATTCCTTGAGTTGCCAACTTTAGGTCTTGCACAGATAATAGCATATAGAGTTGGATCATTTTCACTTAGTATAAAGAGGTAAGTTCCAGTAGTTAGAAAATATAAAAGGAAAGAAGAACTGAATCTAAATGTAATTAATATATACCTAAGAGCATTTTAATTATAGTTTCAGTTTTATAAAATCACATGGTTTATTACTATGAGATTTGCTATTTCAGGCTGTTGTATTCAGTCTGTGTATTGTATTTTCAGGAAGTTTCAGCTGACCCTACTGCCACACTCACAGCAGCAGAAGAGAGAAAGGAGAAGGTGCCGAGCCCACATCTCAGTCACCTAGTGGTTTTGACATCTGGGGATACATTGTATGGGTTGGCAGAAAGAGTGGTAGCTACAGAATCCTTGTAAGTTGTTAAAAACCATTGCTTTACCATTAAATATTTAAGAAAGGTTATAAAAGTAATCATTATATTATTAGGCTTCTAGCTGTATATATCCCCCACTTGTAAATATCACATATATTTCTGAGAAGCCTGTTCTAAAGTAGATTACTAATCAGTTTTTAAAACTGCATGGTTGGTTCTCAGTTACATAAATGGAAGGAGGGAAATCTTTTAAGTTTCAATCTTTAGCAACATGATTCTTGCTTTAAGTAAAAGTTAAAAAAAGATGGTATAGTGTACTTTATATTTTCCTATGGAATTGTGACGCTGGAGAAACTGTAGTTACACTGTCAGTGTTCAATATAGTTGACTCTTGACATCAGCAAGAATGTTTCTTGACCTTTATAAATCCCCCAATTTTTTAATACAATTAAAGCATATCACTTTTATATAATGTGGTCCAATATAACTTAAGAGTTTTTGTGTTTATAACACAAAGTAGAAAAGAACAGTGCAACTGCTAGCAGTCTTCCAGCCAAGTGACTCCCACTCTTGAACCAGTCTCATGACCTGAGGTTCACTTGTACATCTCAGCCAAGCTACAGTTGGTTGCATGTGGTTACTTCTGAAATACTAAATCTGAATTCAAGGGTCTGTTATGTATAATTAAGTGGGATATTTAAAAGAAATTCTTTGAAAAAATACTGTTGTATTCTTTCTTCAGTCTTGCGTGTTCTCTGTGCTTACCTATCCCGTGCAGAGCAGCATGCCTCCACCTTGTGTGCGCATCAGATCCTTTGAAGTCACCCCTTGCTCACATCCTGAAATAAGCTCGCATTAATTTTTGTGTAGATTGTAAATGAGTTTGTCAGGTGGTGGTACAAGGTAGTTCACTAAAGTGAAAATAATTTTAATTGTTAAACTTTTGCTTAGAAATCTTAAAGATTACTTATACAAAAATATTGGCAGGCTTTAAATCCTGCACTTGCTTATATGATGGGTCATTTATTCCTTGTAGGGTATTCTTGGCTGAACAGTTTGAGTTCCTTCAGCCACATCTGGATGCTGTGATGCCTGCAGTCAAAAAGCCTTTTCTTCAGCAATTTTATTCTCAGGTCAGAGATGGTCTTGTGTATCATTTCAACTGTGAGCAAGTTAAGACTTACACATTATTTAGGCTTACTTTTTAAACTAGTCTCCAAATCCCAGGAGAGATGAATTAGAATATTCGTTTATTCACTTATGAATTCCTGCATTAAATAAGTCCTTATTGAGCACCTCATATATCTTTTAGTCTAGTGAGAGAGCAAGCCAATTAAAACTATTTTCAATAAAGTACAGTAAAGGGAAAGAAATAGAGACAGTGTTTAACTTTGACTGGAGGAACAAAGGGTATGATTGGTAGAAGGTTGTCTAGAGAGGCTGTCTGGAGGAAGTGCTGTTTAAACCAGGCCAGCTGGATGAGTTGGGATTTTATTCCAAACCAAGAGAATGGCTTATGTAAAGACCAACAGAGGAGAGAGAGCACGGGGTGCATGTGAGCAGCTGAGGGCCACTCAGCTTGTCAGAGTAAGGACGAGGGCTAGTTAGGAGAAAGACAGCTGGAGTGATCAGCAGGAGCCACATGATGTACAGCGCTCTTAGCCAGAGGGTGGACTGTATTCCCAGGGTACTGGGAAACTACTGGAGGATTTGAAATAGGTGAATGGCATGGTTTGGTCAGGTGTGTGTTTTAGAAAGAGTGCTTTGGGGGCATTGTAAAGAAAGAACTTCAGATGGCAAGGCTAGGGGCAGGGAGACCAGCTTGAAAGCTGTTAGAGAAATACAGTTGAGAGATGGTGGAATCTTGAGCTGGGGAAGTGGGAGTGGAAATGGAGAGAAGTGAAAGAAAAATTTCCTGGAATCCATGACAATCTGTAGTTCTTTTATAGTTGTAGGGTCAATGACCTTATGTTCACTGAATGTCTCAAAATTATGTTTTGAGTCAGCCCTTTCCCACAAATCAAAGTAGTTTGATAATTTAAATCTCCAAATGTGTTTTATTTGCAGATGTGATGTATGCTAGAAATTGGAGCAAATATTCATTAAAAATTTTAGGCTTTTAGAAAATGTTTGTTTTCATTTCTGTGAAATTTATTTCAGACAATCTCAACTGCGAGTGAACTACGCAAACCAATTTACTGGATTGTAGCTGGTAAAGCTATTGATTATGAACAGATGCTGCTCCTAATGGCTAATGTGAAATGGGATGTAAAGGAAATTATGTCACAGCACAACATATATGTAGATGCACTGTTAAAGGCAAGTACTCTGGGAAATAAATGTCTTTGTTAAAGAGGATTCTACTAAGAGAACTATTTTTTTAATTGCAGTAGTTGTAAAGTAGTGAAATTATAGCTATTCCCACATTTCTAGCATTTTGATATTAAAGTCTCTGAACAGGGACTTTCTGAATTTTGTATTCGTTTAACCCAGGAATACTTTGTAGATTTTTTCTGGTTTTGCTCATTAATTGCCCATTTAGAGTTTGATTGCCATGTCTTGGCTGATTTTTCATATTATATAACCTCAATAGCCATGACTGTAGTGACAAGAAGATATTTCTATTTAATTAGAAGATTTTTTTTCTATAGTTGTGTATGTTCATTAGCAAGAGACCCTGCCCCTGATTATTCTAAGTTGGCTTTTTCAAGAGAACACATTACTTTTACCATGTGTCATGCAAACAAACACCTTTGCATTTAATGATTTACATTTAAAAGTTGTCTGGAAAGTATTGTAGTTATTTTTTTTTCACTTATGTGCTGTGAGAGATTTATGGATCACCTGACATGTGCCACACTCTGATCTAGGTGCCGGCAATATAGTTATGGGTTAAGGAACTTATATGCCCTGAAGGAATTTGCATGCCAACGTGGGGACAGCATAAAGAGATAAATTATGATATAATATGTCAGGTGATGCATAGTCCTGTGGAAAAATAAATAACCAGCAGAAGAGGGATAGAGAGTGACAGGGTGTGGGTGAGGGAGGAATATCATTTATTTACTGTGGTCAGAGAAAGACTAGATAAAGTGAGAACTGAGGAAAGGCCTGAAGGAAGAAAAAGCCATGTAGATGTCTGAGGTGAGGAAGGAGCATCTGAGAAAATGAAAAAAGCTTTTGGAAAAATTTTGTTTCCTTATTTGTCAGTTAAAAGATAATTGGCCCTTCTTATGTTCCTGACTTTTATCTCATTTATACAAAATTCTTACTTGCTTAGTCCAAGGCAATAAAATAATAGCCTGGGATACTTTAGAATCAGTGAACGAAACAGAGAGAGCAGTGAAATTCCTCTGGTGTGCCAACTTCTGGCAATGTGTGGTACCTTCCTGGAGGTGCGGTTGAAGACAGGCCAACCCCAAACTCAAGGAGTGAGGTGTGCCCAGATCAGTTGCCAGTCTAGGAGTTAGTGTGAGATCTCAGGGGTAGGTAACGGGTGCTCTGTGCTTGCCACCCTGAAAGAACTTTGGTTTCTAGAGCACCCAGAAAATTTCAGTTGGGAATTTTAATTTGGAATGTAAAAGGTAAAAGTAACTTATAAATAATTACTCCTTTTTGGGAACACTTCTGCTTTTGAAGTTGATTCTGTTGTTTATGCTTATATGATAGGTCATTTATTCCTTGTAGTGTATTCCTGACTGCTAACCATAGTACTGATAGGAATGGAATTAAAAAGAGATTTCTGCACCCAGTGTGTATATATATATGTACATACACACACACACACACACACACGCACACACGAAAGAGGCTTCTTGCTTCAGTTATTCTTAATTCCAAGAAAATTAATGTTTTAAGAAAGAACTGGTGTTACTCAGATTATGAACCTGAACCCAGTTTTCAGTAGTTTGAGACCTTCTTTCATAAAGAACTTTTATGATAACTTTTGTTCTTTCCAAGTCCAAACCTTTAGGTAAAAACTTGTCTGCATTTGTTGCCCCCAAGAGAGCCATAGCAAAATGAAAAGATTTTATTATTCATTTAACAACAAGCATTCTTGAGCATTAAATTTAGCAATGAGTAGGATGCATATAACTTTATATAGTAAGCATATAACTTTATGTTTAAAATAATTAAAAGTATTGAATCATGACTCTTGAAATCCAAAGCAGAGTTTACTGCAGCAAAGCATAAATTCAGTAGCAAATGCTACTGCTCTACTAGATTGAGGAGATGAAAAAGATGAAGTGCAATTATTTATTTAACTTTGATTTTCAAAAGTAAGCTTATTGGGTTGAAGATCAACTTCTTTTCATAAATATTAAAGGCAATTAACTGTCAAAAATAAGTCATCAAAAAAAAGTGTGATTTGGGAGGTGTCAAAAGAGCAAAAGATAACACAATAATCACATGGCTTGACTGGTGATGATCAGATTAGATTTTTTCCACCTACGTGTTACTGAAAACTTGTCAATATTGACTTGTTAAGTATTGTGTAGCTTCTCTACTGAGAAAACTGAAAAAGGAAATGCCATTTTAAGCTTTCTTAAATTAATTTAAAATATATTGTCCAGGAAGGTCCAACAGTGTTTACTTTTGTAAATGAATATATTTAGGTGAGGATAATCCAAAGAAACCAGAAGTATATTTATTGAAGGATGAACCACCTGCTGCTTTCATGTAATTCTTGGAATTGTCTAAATATATATATCTTTATTTTTAATATATGTTATTAGTTTTAATAATATGGTTTTGTTTTTAGTGTGATATAAAAGTTACTAGTAAGTAATAAAAATGTTCAGTTTTTCTGTGTGTAATAGAAAGTAAAATTTGTTTTATTTTTCCTTTGTATTAAAAATTTGCAGCTATTACATGACTTCCAAACAATTCAGAATATAATTTATTTACTCTTAAAGAATGTTTAAGAAAGAGAATAATTTATCAGATTGTTCTCTAAGAAGTATAGCTACAAATTACAAAAAGTTCACTTGAGTTGAAAGCTTATAAACATTTTCTTAAAACGGGGTTTCTTGAAGATCTTTTAAAAGGTATGTTAAATTATTAAGCTCTTGACAGTGATAAAAAAATTTGAGATATAGAAACACTTGAGTGTTGTTAGCGTTATTTAATCAGTTAATGATACTTCCTTTGAGATGAAACAAAGTATATTCTATATTATAACACAATTTCTTATACTTGATATACCCGTAAAAACAAACATCACTGAAATCCAGATTATCTTCAGCAATGTCTCTTTTTGTTTTACTTGGTTGATTCTGAGTCTTTCTAAATCTTTTTTACTGCTAAGATGGGAAAGCAATGGACATAAATATATTAATACATGGCCATGATTTTTGTCTTAGGAATTTGAGCAGTTTAACAGGAGGTTAAATGAGGTTTCTAAGAGAGTTCGGATACCCTTGCCTGTGTCTAATATACTTTGGGAACATTGTATACGATTGGCTAATAGAACTATTGTGGAAGGGTAAGTTTGTCATGAAAGCATTATCTGCTTCTTCAGTGATGAATCGTAATATATGAATAATGTTATATATTATCACTAATGGATGGAGATTAGGTATAGAGAGTGGTAAATAGCAGACAGTCCCATAATAATTCAAGTTTCACTTTGGAATATTATAATCAGAGAAGAAACCTTAAACCCCACTACGCCACCTCTGGCCAATGCTTTCTTTTCTTGCTGGTGACCTAGAATCACCTAGTAGAGAAGTGAGGAATGAAGCATCTAGAGCTGATCTGAAAGTTAAACTAATGATTATTATTACCTAGTAATATGACTATGATTATACCTAACATTTATTGAGCACTCTGTTTCATTTACTAAGCCAAGCACTTCAAAGGATTATATCACCAAATCCTAACATGAACACTCCTTGATAGAACCACTATTCTTTTTCAGCAATGAGAAAGCCTAGACTTAGAAAATCAAGGCGTTAAAGAGGTCAGATAACTTCTCCAAGTTCATACAATTTTTAAACACAGAGAAGCTTATGAACTCCTGATTTTCTGATGGCAAAATCACTTTTCATAACCACTGTATCCATATTAATATTATTATTGTATCATTTTGAACTATATAAATCTTTCATCTATTGAGTTTACAGATCTTTCAGTAGTTATTTTCCCATTTTCCCACTTTCTCAGAGACCATGCTTACGCTGGCCTATACCATCTAAAACACAAATAAGAATCAGTGATACATTTAAACTATCCCTGGAAAGCAAGCTTTTATTTCAAAGACCATTCACAGTTATCTAGAATTACACATCACCTGAATTTTCATACTGTCATTCATCTGATTTCTCTTCAGTTCTTACTTGCTGTTGAAAAGAATGTGTTAGAAAGTGGGAAGGTAATGGTGACAAGCTGACAAACAGATTTGGAACTCTGTATTGAAACCAACAGGGCTATAAATCACAAAATAGCTGTGTCAACAATCATGACTGAAAAGTACTTTTAATTTGTTTAATAAAATAGAAAAGTGAACAAAAATGTTATATTTATTTCTGTATAAGACACTTTTTATTAAAAAGAAAAAGGTTGCTTCCTTTAAATAGAGAAGCTTTAGTTCTCTTACAAATTTCCTTAGGAAAGTTCAACTATTGAACAGTTTCGTAAAACTAAGGTTACTTAGTTTTATAACTAATTCTTGGCAGCCAGATTAACTGGAATACCAGTTTTACTTTCTTACAGATGATTATGTTAATTGAGTGTGGAGAACTGTGGTCTGTGGAGCAGCAAAGAACTTTAGAAGTTATTCAGTTCTTTGCTTTGCAAGTGAGGAAACTGAGGCCCAGATAGGTCAAAGGACTGTTGTGTGGCAGGGCCAAACACAGCCCATCCTTCTGGCACAAGGCTCATGTGCTTTTTTTCTTGTAATCCTCTCATTTGTGGAGTTTATGTCCAAATACAGGTTAAAGAAAAGTTTAAGTAGCTACAGGTTTCTTTTTCTAACCATCCCATCATCATTTATGTTTTTATTTTTTATTTTTTTATAATTTATTTTGGTATCATTAATCTACAATTACATGTGCAATATTATGGTTATTAAACTACCCCCTTCATCAGGTCCCCCCCACCAACCCCATTACAGTCACTGTCCATCAGCATAGTCAGATGCTATAGAATCACTACTTGTCTTCTCTGAGTTGTACAGCCCTCCCCGTGCCCTCCCAACATTACATCTGCTAATCGTAATGCCCCTTTATCCCCCTTGTCCCTCCCTTCCCACCCAACCTCCCCGGTCCCTTTCCCTTTGGTAACTATTAGTCCGTTCTTGGGTTCTGTGAGTCTGCTGCTGTTTTGTTCCTTCAGTTTTTTTCTTTGTTCTTATACTCCACATATGAGTGAAATCATTTGATACTTGTCTTTTTCGGCTTGGCCTATTTCACTGAGCATAATACCCTCTAGCTCCATCCATATTGTTGCAAATGGTAGGATTTGTTTTCTTCTTATGGCTGAATAATATTCCATTGTGTATATGTACCACATGTTCTTTATCCATTCACCTACTGATGGACACTTAGGTTGCTTCCATTTCTTGGCTATTGTAAATAGTGCTGCGATAAACATAGGGATCATTTATGTTTTTATTGTGGTGTATTTTAGATATGCCAATGTCAAGAAGTGTAGTAATGAGGGTCGTGCCTTGATGCAATTGGATTTTCAACAGTTTTTAATGAAACTTGAAAAACTAACAGATATTAGACCAATTCCTGATAAAGAATTTGTGGAAACCTATATAAAAGCCTACTACCTAACTGAGAATGACATGGAACGCTGGATCAAAGAGCACAGGGTGAGAGCTGGAAAACAGCTAATTAAGTTTTTATTCTTTTTCCTTTGTGCTGTTCTTGTCTGGTCTATTGTATAATTTAAAGTCATGAAAGTGAAATGTGAAAGGAACCGCCAATTCTTTACCATATTCACACTGTGTCTGTGCAATGCCCTTTGCCTAATCAAATCCTTTTGAAATCTTGTGAACTGTAACAGTAATTATCTGGAAAGGTAGCCAGAGTCTGAACTTTAGCTGTGTTTATCCTGCAGCTGTGTGTGTAGGAAAAGGCTGAAGTTGGTTAACATCAACACAAATTGGATATAGCAACATTGAAATGATTCACACACTGAAGTCTATTATGTAACTTAAACTTTCTTGTAGCTTTCAACAGTGAATTGGTGACAGCCTAACACACTGACATGTAATAGTGATTATTGAATATATTAATATTTAAATGGCTAAATTTAACTTCACCCTACATTAGATTTTTACCTTATGTATAGATGTGATTATTTTTCTTCCGTGTGGATGCATAGATAAGTAGAGAAAAATGCCATTTATTAAGTATTTATTTAGGATGATGAATTTGACACAGTTCAACTCAACATATATCACCAGAGCATGCTCAATACAAGGAGCTTTTCTGTATGATTGTTATATCATTTGTCTAAATAGGTAGTGTGTGAAGACAGACTTAATGAAAATATGGGAAGTGTTAAAAGTATCAGCAAATCTTATTCCTTCAATGTTTCATTTAGGCTATAAACATCATAGGTGAAAGCTTAGTAAATTTTTATTTCATTTGACTGGGTAAGGAAATAAGGAATTATCTATATTTACTTTATCATCCTCATCCTTCCAGGTTCCAACACTCTCGGAAAAATGAAATGAATATTTGCCTGAGTTTTGTATAAGTGTGCCCATTGTAGGTCAGTTTCAGATCTTTGGGAGCAAAGTTGAAATGTGTATGTTACTTGTGGTGATTCTGATCAGTCACCAGAATTGAGAAAAAAATGTCACCACTACTAGTCCCATTGACCTCTGACATTTGAGAACCCAAATGCTGAAGGAGTTGCAGGTAAACTGCTGAATGTTGCTGGAGTCAGTTTAGTAAAGGATGCTACAAACACTTTATGGTTGATAATGAGGAAAGGGTTTGAGGAGAGTAATGTGGCTGAGGAGAAAAAACACAGCTCTGAGATATCCATTATTTGATTGAGATGATGCCCATTTTTGGGTTTCCACTTTAATGTAGTGGACTAAAATGTTTAGCTTGGTATTTTTGGAAGAGCTTTAACTAACTGATATTTGTGATTCAGTGAAACTTCCCAAGGAGCAGGAAGACTGTCCTGTTGTCCAGAGAAATTCTTGTGCTAGTCTAGTCTAGTGCTGGATGACAATGGGTAGTCATTATTATAAGTGTTGACTGATTACTTGAGAGAATTTACCAGAAGCTGACCGGTGCCTTCGGAGGTCAGATATACAAACTGAGCAGTTGGCTTAGTTGTTAAATGAACACCCGTATTTTGAAGTTGCACTGTCTTCAGTGGTTCCCTCCAGTGAAGGCACATGTTCTTTTCTTACTAGATGATAGTATGCAACTCTATGTGTCTGAATTTTTGCTATTCAAGTTCCAGAATCAAATCAGTATGCAAAGCTTCTTGATGAGTCCCTATTCATTCTCAGTCTAGCAACTCATTATTTGAAATTCAGGAACCAAGTAGATTTGTATAGCACAAAGTAGTCTTAAATATATTTACAAGCTATCATTATGAATATGAAGGTTTAAAAAACAGTAACTTTCTGATCCTTGTTATCTTCTTCATTTATTATTGCTTTTAATTTATTATCTATCATAGAGATTTTTTTCTTTTGCCTAAAATGCTTGCAAAATGTAGAGAGCCAGAAAATATTTATTCAGTGTCATTTAAAAATTTTGAAATGTCATTGTATTTTGATAACTTAGTAACAAGACTATCACAGAAAGATGCAAGAAAATGTATGATCTTCAAAGTAGCAAAAAGCACAGGCATGTCAGATTGCTCTGCCATATTAAAAAGGTTCTAGTGTTTCTATTTCGAAAGTGTGCTTATTCTCTGTTCTTATAGCTCTACGAACAGTTTGTCTTCCATGTCTCAATTATCATTTCCCCTGCTTTTCACTGGTTTGTAGTGCTTGGTTGCTATCCACTGAGACCTGAATATCTGCCTGCTCTTTGGTTGCACTGATAAAATATGTCTGTTAGTATACTAAACTTGTATTCTTTTTTTGAGCAGGAGTATTCAACGAAGCAACTGACCAATCTGGTAAATGTTTGCCTGGGATCCCATATCAATAAGAAAGCAAGACAGAAACTTCTAGCAGCTATAGATGATATAGACAGACCCAAAAGATAATGAGCACAATTCTGTTTTGAATTGGCATTGATCTTCTTTCAACATATATGACACGAAAGCCAATTTTTCATGCACTCCCGACAACTGTCTGCTAAGAAATCTTTGTGCATGTTCTTTCCAACTGGAGAGTGGAAAACACTGAAGTTTGTGTGGTGTATGTTCTCAGATGACTTTGACATACTCTGATCTCTTCAACCTTTAGTCTCATTTATTGTACTCCTTTCCTGAAATGATATTATTGCCTCATCATATATTGTTATGTGACTACAGTGCACATGTTACAGAAATGTACCGTAAGTATGTAATTAGGAAGGAACAGTAACAGTACATCCATGGGTAGTTTTTGGAGAATGAGTTTATGTTGGCATTTTTTTACCCTCTGAATTTGGTTTTTAGTAAGTGTAATATGAGAGGTTTATTGTACAGTATCTCCTAATTATGAACACTGCATGAGAATTGACAAGTACTTGTAAGCAAAATAGTTGAAAATCAGTATGTTATCTGTATTTTGAAATATCAAAGTTTCTGTCAGGGTTGATTTGGTTATAACACAGTGATCATAAGTCATGAAATTTAATAAACATTATGCTCTAATATGACCAGCCTATGTGAGACTGCATTTTGATGTTTTTCCATAGCAGGCAGAATTCATGAAACTTAAAATGGAATTTTTTTCAGCGTCTTCTAATTTTAATGATCTTATATACTCAAACCAAGTAATTTCATTTGTTATACCTTTTCAGTGCCTGAGTAGCATACAGAATAAGAAAGGTGATTGTGGGACTTTCTTTTTTAAAAAATGGGACATTTTTTCATATTAGCTTTGTTTTCTTTGAATTTAACTTTTGTCTTAGGATAATAAAACCTGGCTTAGCTGACTTAGAGAAACGACTGTCTATTAGTCAAACATAAGTATAGGGTTATATGTTCACCTTTCTTAAATATCTGCTTGTGTAAAATAATGTGAGTTCGGCCAATGACATACTTTGGAACTCAGTTAAGTAGTCTTTAGTCACTGTGTACTGTTCCTTTATACTTTGCTTTGAAGCCAGGGATTTTCTGCCATGTACATGACAAAAAAATCAGTTTCCCACATACTCCTGCAACCTGTCTGATAAGGAGTTTTTGCATGTTCTTTCTGACTGGAAAGCAGAAGACATTTACGTTTGTGTATGTTGGTCTAGGACAACTGGGCATGACCTATAACATCCACAGCTCACAGAGTCCTGCAGCATCTCTTGAGAAATGGGCCTGTGTCTCGTGAGTCTTCGGGAGCTGAGGTGCTGGAGCTGAGGTGCTGAAGCAGAGGGCAAAGGGTGGCATGCAGTCAAGCATGTAGGTGATAAGGAGACACTTGCCACTCATTGTCCATCAGCCCCTGCAGATGTCCAAAACCAGCACAGTATAAGTGGTGCTCTTCTAAAATGTGTCTGTACATGTGTGTCTGTGTGTTGTGTTTTTTGTTCTCAGCCTCTTACTTTGCAGTTCATTTATTGTCAGTTGAATACTATTAGTAAAACTTAACCTCTTGCAGAAAGGTATGAGTTTGGAGGCACTATATCGTGTGCTTGTAAGGTAGATTCTGCTGGTAGCCATTATCTATATGCAGCCTCTTGACGAAAACAAACGAGATAAGCTTGGTTCTTGTGGTTAAGTGACAAACTCAGCTGGGCACAGATAGAGCTAATTGATCTCATTTCTCAGTTGATTAGCAGCTGCTTTTTGTTTTCTTTTACATGGATTTTATAGTTGGCTTCTTTTAATTTCTACTTTAGTTTGCTCTGTATAGTATGAACAGCAATTACCTGCCAGGTGGAGTGTTTTCTAAGATGATAGGAATGCATACAAAAGAATTGCTTGTTAGAGACTCAACATGCATGCTGACCAGGCCTTTTAACTTACTCATAGTTTGCTTTCTCCATATTCAAAATAAAAATTCAATGCTTCTTTGAAAGGTTTTTATTTTTTTTGCATTTAAAGATTGTGTAAGTGCTTATTAACATAAAAACAGTAACAGGATACTTAAATCATGAAATTACCTAACAGTAGAGTTACCAGACATTTCTTAAATCATTATGCAGTGATATTGAATTATAACCATATAACATTTTGTGAAACTAATTTTAAGATAAATAGAATTGAAAAGCTTGAGGATGTAAATGTAATCATCCATGTTCCAAAAACTTTACTATTATAAAAAATTTTTGTCTAAATTTTCCTTGACTTTAACATTTTATATGAAAGTGTCCTATAGAATTCAAGATTTTAAGTTGATATGAGAGTTTGATAAATTAACATCCCCTAAGAAAGAATGATTATTTCTACAGATACTTTATCTTGCATTAAAAAATACTAGAGTGATACATAGCAATTCAGGTGAACTAGTTTGCTTCAGTTTATAAAATCTACAGAGATATTATAAGTTCACTTTGACTAAGAAGCTCATTTGCTCAACTTACAAAATGACGTAGAATTTCTCTTGAAGGCAGGACCATTTTATATCTTTGAAAAGAATTTCCTCTGAAAATTCTGTTTAGCTGAGTGCTAAAATGAAACTTCAAGTTAGATTAAATATTTTTCTTCACTCCATGCAGTCATAAAAAAGTCTTATAATTCAGTTCATTTTGAAAGCATAGTTACCTTTTGTAATGAAAGAATGGCCCTGAAGATGAAATACAAGTTATGCTCAGAGCAAAGAGAAGTGGTCCAGTGCAAATATATGTATATTCTCCAGAGTAATTTTAATACTGACTTAGTGATTAACAGAATGATTTTAATTTGAGAATGTTATGACAATTATTCTCTGTAATCTTTATAAAAATTTTTTTCATTTTTGATGAATAACATTTTCTAAGTTACTGTATGGTCACTTCTTGACCTCAGCATCAGGAAGACTCTGCCCCATGCCAAGAATTTCCAGATTTGCTCTTTTAGGAGTTTTTCACAATGAGCTGAGCTTTTCAACCTAGAAAAGGGATTTTATGGATCAGCAGCCTATATTTTATTGTTTCTTCCACACCCCTGGTCTTTGGATTCTGCCAATCAGTAACCAGAAGGATTTATGTTTCAAAGAAAAGACATTTCCAACTATGGGGGCATTTTTGTCCAGCCACTGCATAGTAGCATACCAATCTTTGCTTTAGTCAGAAGAGACATTTTAGTCAGAGTTTCTGTTTCAACAGAGGTCACTTTTGGAGCCTCTACTAAAGTAATTATGCCCTCGGATAGCCATGGAAAGACAGTTTTTGCTGACTACCTGCTGTCTACCTTATCTCCTACTATCCCCACTTCCTCATCACAGTTTCATCTTTAAGAATCCAAGCAAGATGCTGTGTTTTCCATGAAATATATCCTTCTCAGGAGTAGGTACTGTAGAGAGGAAGTGATAGGGAATGGTGGTCACTGTCCTGGTGATACAATTTTAACAAGGGAGATTGCAAAAGTCTCACTTGGAATTGAAGAGGCTAGCCATGCAATTATCTGGGGTACGGTGTTGTGGGCTGAGGGAATAGTAAGTGCAAAAGTTCTAGGGTGAAGGCTGCTGTTCTGAGAACAGTTAAGGAGGCCAGTGGGCTGGCACAGTAAGTGGGAGGCAGAGCAGAAAGGATGTGGTAGGAGGGGTCACACAGAGTGAAGCCCAGGGAACCATGGGAAGGACTTTGCCTTTTACTTCCAGGTGGGCTGCCTTTGGAGGGTATTGAACAGAATGAACACCTGTTTCTAACTTAGGTTTTAGCAGAATCACTCTACCTGTATGTTTGAGAAAGGCTAATAGAGTAATCCAAGAGAGGTGTGATGGTGTCTCGGGTTGGTAGGAGTATAGGTAGATAAGGTGAGAGGTGGTCTGATTCTGGACATTTCAAAGATAGAGACAATAGGGTTTATTGGTTGATTGATGTGATATTTGAGAAAAGAGGAATTAAAGATGATTCTGAGACTTTTACTTGAGGAAGTAAATGTCTTTGGGAGAACTGGGTTTGTGAAGATGTTCAGGAGAACAGTTTCGGACAGGTGAGTTTGAAATACCATTGGAGGTGTAGAAGGGGCGCACACATGAGTTTGGAGAAGAGATCAGGATGGTAGATGCAAATGTGAGTCATCAGTATGTAGCATACAACCAAAGCTCTCTAGGAGGGAGAAAGATCATACTTGGCCTATGAACATTAATGAGTACTGGTCAGACAGGTTTGGACCCTTCAGAGTTTTCATCTGCCTTGCATGGGCTCAGGACTATTTCCACATCAGCACAGGATGGGTAAAGGAATAGGCTTCCTTGGGAAGACTTAGAAGCCTGGGGCAGCAGAAAAGAGAAGCTACTGTCCCCTGCCCCCTTGCTGTTGTCACCAGGAGAGTCAAGATCGGGCTAGGAGAGTACAGACTCCTGGGGGAGGCATTTTTTTTTAGTAGCAGATATGAGAGCAGCTCACCACCTAGTGACCTGGTGCCTGTGGATGTTATATTTCCTTTGGGAGAAGAAGCCATCTCCTTTATAAAGATGAGTTCTGGTAGAGCCCCTCCCTAGCTAGCCCATCAGACAGGCAACCGGAGTGAGCTCCTGCATCAGGCACTGGCTTGGCTGCAGTGGATGAGGTGACAGTCCACGCCTTCAGAGAGCGTAGCTCTAGCAGGAGAAACAGATGTAAGACAGACACATTGTATTTGGTGGAGTATTCCTAACGCAGGTTCTGGAGTGGGAGTCAGGAAAGGCTGCACTGGGGAAGAGATGGTCAAGTGAAGGCGGAAGATGAGTAGTAGTGAGGTGAGGAGGCTGAGGGAAGGTTGTGCTTAAGGCCAGTGTGGTTGGCACACAGATTGGAGGGGGCAAAGGGCACAGAGAAGACTGAAGAAATGTGGCGAACTTTAAATGTCTTGGGCAGCCAAGCAGGAGACATGAATAAAGCAGCAGATGTTAGTAATGAATGATAGGGATTTTAAGACATGGACAATACAGGCTTGGCTGTATCTACAGGCACTTGAATTATAATTTTAATCTCCATCCAAATGAACAACTCTCCTCCAGTAGCTCATCAGTTATGAGGAAGAGAAAGTTTGTAGAGAGGGGGCATGTCCCAGAGTATTGATCTGCGTGTTCCCCTGTGCATATTGACAGCACTTAGCACAAAATCTAACTCAAAACTTCACACAATGGCTGAAATGTAAGTACTTAGGCCCCTTGAACTAGAATTCCTCCCTTAACTGTCCCGCACTGTTGCTCAGTTTATTTGGGGCAGGATTGTGTTGGTGTACTTTACACTCCAGAACTCCTTGTACTGGATCAAACACATAATTGGTGTATGTTTATTGACTTCTCACTGCTGTGGAAAGAGGATGAATTGCTCAGTGTTGAAAAGAGGCGCACACTGGCATTTGAAGCTGAAACATTAGCAATTTAAAAAGAAGCAATAATTTCGATTTCTTCTTTTTAACAGCTGCAGGCTGCCTGAGATGACAGGACTTGTTTTCATAGACTGCCCTAGATCAGTGATTCTGAAAGTGTGCTTCCCAGATCAGCAGCCTCAGCATCACCTGGGAACTCATTAGACAAGCAAATTCTCAGACCCCAGCAAAGACCTACATAGTCAGAAACTCTGGGGGTGGGACCCAGCAATCAGTGTGTTTAACAAACTCTGATGTGTGCTCAAGTTTGAGAACCACTGCCTTGAGGACACACAGGTACTGGAATGAAGCGATCTGAAGAAGCTATTAACCTGAAACTTTTTTTCCTCTTACAGAAAGGACTTACAGTTATTCCAGACAGACTGTTGAGAAGTTTTTTGTCATCACTGTTTTGTTTTAGACAATATTTATTTTTTTGCCTACTTTAGTATAAGAGTTGTTACTTTTCCATGAAATGAATCTTAGAGCATTGCCTTTCCTGTGTGATCCTCCATGAGTGAGTGGTGTTTGAGGAGCTCACCAAGCACGTGTGTCTCCCTCACATGGACTTCAGTGGAATGAGAAAAATTCTCCTAGGAGATTTTTAACTGGTACGAGTCATGAGCAGTGAAACAGGTGGGACTTCAGGAATAATTAATATAATGTGTTGAGTTTTGTGATTCAGCAACTAATTGGATCGGACACAGAAGCTGGTTGACGATTTGGTGAGGGAAGCTTAGCATGGGCGGGATGTGTGTTGGTGGCTGGGGTTCTGATGAGTTTGTATTCTTCCTTGCCTGGTCTCTAGTTATCCTTCTGTGCTGCAATGTTAAAGAGCATTTCTGTTTCTTTAAGATGGGAATAATAATAGCACCTACTTCATACGGCTATTGTAAGAACAAAAGAAAATGTGAAAAAAGTTCTTAGAACAACATCTAGCATAGAGTAAGAGTTCAGTAAGCGGCAATTATTATTAATAACCTTGTTTTGTGAAGATAGTGACTGGAACAGGAGGCCGAAGCAGTTTCCCCAAAGTCACACTGCAAGGGATAGAACCAGCACTTGAATCCAGTGCCCTTCCCATCACTGCTGCTAGCAGCAGGTAATCCATGTTTTGGTCACTGATGGACCTCAGCCCATCTCTTCAGAAGGCTGGTCTGCCTGAATTGCATCCCTGTATCAATTTCTTGGCTGTGTATTTGCCTTATTCCTGAGGGGTTAGTTGGCACACTGCAGAATGCATGCTCAGTGGGGCTGCCCTGGAGTTTTCAGCATCTCCAGATTTAATAGCAGAGCCTGCTGTGGGTGAGTGATGTGTCCCAATTTGTGGAAGTGGGAATCAGTGTTTATGGCATTGTGACAGGCGAGTGCTCAAGTCTTTTTCTTCATGCATTCTCTTGGGAAACCCTCTTCTGACTCAAGAAATTCAGGTATTATTCATGTGACAGTGGTGTAGTGTTTCTGCTGCCACTTTAGCTTCTAAGGAAATCCCAGATGTTATGTTCATTCCACCTCTGGTGTGGGGAAGGGTCTCACTTTCTCCTCCTCTCCATAACAAGATAGCCAGTTCTCCCAATCTTTATCTGGATGCTTAAGTCTGAGGCTGCTGGGTGGCAGGTGGCCCACAGGTAATAGAAACGTCCACACTCAGGGCAGCTCAGCACTGAGTCCCCTCCTGCTCCCTTGCCCACCTGGCGACTGCCTTTCCCTCTTTTCTACTTTGGTCTCCATACCTTCCTTTCTCATCCTAGTCACCCCACTGTAGCCCCTTTTCTAGCAGTCTTACTATTTTGGGGGGAACAGAAGTGGTTCTGCAAGTGGGCGCATTTTTGTTCACATTTAGGTCAGCAGTTTCTTAGACTCATTAGTTCAGCTTCTTTGAGGAAGGAAGGACGAAAAATGACCCTTAGGTGCTAGTAAGACGCAAAGGAAAGGAAAAGGAAAAACAGAAAACCAACAAAGGCATTAATGGTGATATAGCCCTGCCGTTTGTCAGTATTTTAAGATTATCAGGAAAGTGTTCGCAATTCTAGTAGATTTCTTTGTAGTTCATAAACTTATAAATACATGGACCTGATATTTCCCTCCCCAGGCTCATATGTTCTCACACACATCTTCCCACACCCACAACTTCATTGACTAAACAAACAAATGTACTGCCTGGTATCTGTTTCTCCAGATAATGGAATAGTTATTTTAAAATGTGTTTGGGCTGAGATCCATTGGTTACCTTTTCTGAGTCATTAATCTTTGAGACAAGGCTTGTTGAAGGCAAACTAACTACAGTTTTGTCCCTGCGATTTAAATGTGTGTCACTAATAAAATTCTAAATGAGATTATAATTAGTGCACACCCAGGGACAGAGACTTGGCAATTCCTGATGTGCTTTTCTCAGAAAGTCCTCTGTTTACATCTTTAAAAACTTACTTGTTGGAAGCTGGTTTAAGTGCTTTTCTAAGTATCTTGTAGAGAAAAGCCAAGACGATCTCCCTAAGTGAAGTCCCATTGGTCACTGGGCATATCATGGAGTTTTCAGCATATTGGCAGTTTGAAATGGTGTTTGGCTGCTATTTAACCACAAAAATAGGAATTTGGCTCTTGTAGTTTAAAGCATCTCGATGGCTTCTCTTCTTATTTCAAGCTCCAATAGATTTTTGTTTTTTTCTTGTTAAAAGCCAAACTCCTCCTCTTTTTAATTTGACTCCTCTTTTGCTCTTTTAGCTCTTAGATTTCATCAAGAGACTCTGAAGAGGAACTTTGGGAAGAGATCATGATTTAATAAAAATGATGGTGGTGTAGAAGTTTCCATGCAGGAGTTGGGGTGGGCAGGTATTGACCAGTTGGGGCTATGAGCTTCTGTTTCCTAAGGTACAGGGACAATGTATAAATGACACAATTGTAGTATTTGTGATGGGCAGACAGATCAATCACAGCACCACACTGGAATTGTCCATCTGGCAAGGTAGAATTAGGGGGTAAAAAAATACCCACAATGGATCTGCATGCAGGGGCGGGAGTGACGAATGGACAGGTAAACCAGGAGTCTTTTGTGAACCTGAAGTCCAGGAACATCCTATTCACCCAGGACCAGTGACACTGAGAGGCAGGATGTGGGTCTGGTAGCAGGGAATTTCATAATACATAGCCTCGGGGCAATGAGGCAGGTGCTAAGTGTCCAGAGTAAAATCTAGCAGTTTTGAAGCTAGTAGGCCAGCTTAGAGATCACCTAGTGCAATCTTTCACTGGTAAAGTTATGGATCTCCATAACCTCTGGGTATCCCCAAGGCAGGATGTCTTTAAAGCTTTCCTACAGGTCAGTTCTCGCTACTTTCTAAGAATTTCCAGCAATAGGAAATTCAGTTTCTCATAAGCTCTGATATCAGAGATCTTCCTGGATCTGAAACTGGGTCCTATATTCATTGCCCTGTGTCCTGCTCTATGATCAGGGAGAATAGAGAAACCTATTCCATTAACGCTTTCTGCAGCTGCATTGACTGATGACCAGATTGTCTGCAGAATGTTAACTCATCTTGAGCTTGCAGTGCACCAAAGCTCTTCAGTTCACATAGTGTTGTTAAACTCTGTCTTTTCCAGGTAGATAAACGGCTATTCAAATGATCTATTTCATAGTGACTGAGTTGTGATAATTTCTGTTTTTTGAGCGTTTGTTTCATTTCATGTAAACTATCAAATTACTGGTATAGAATTCTTTGTAATACTCTTATAGTCCCTTTTTTGTCTTCAAGGTGTGTAGTGATACCTACTATTTCATACCTGATGTTGACAATTTGTGTCTTTTCTCTTTTTTTCACTTTTCCATCTTCCTAGAGATTTGTCCATCTTATTGACCTTTCACAAAGAATCAGCTCTGTATTTCATTGGCTTTATTGTTTTTCTGTTTTCAGTTTACTGATTTCTGCTCTTACTTTATTATTTATTCTTCCTCTTGCTTGGGGTTCCTTGATCTTGTTTTTTGGTGAGCACGTAGATTTTTTAAATTTTTATTAAGGTATTATTGATATACACTCTTATGAAGGTTTCACATAAAAAACAATGTGGTTACAACATTTACCCATATTATCAAGTCCCCACCTATACCCCAGTGCAGTCACTGTCTATCAGTGTAGTAAGATGCCACAGATTCACTATTTGCCTTCTCTGTGCTACACTGTTTTCCCCTTGTTCCCCCACACCATGTGTACTAAACATAATACCCCTCAATCCCCTTCTCCCACCCTCCCCACCCACCCTCCACACCCCTCCCCTTTGGTAACGATGAGTTCCTTCTTGTAGTCTGTGAGTTGGCTGCGATTTTGTTCCTTCAATTTTGCTGCGTTGTTATACTCCACAAATGAAGGAAATCATTTGGCACTTGTCTTTCTCTGCCTGGCTTATTTCACTGAGCATAATATCCTCCAGCTCCATCCATGTTGTTGCAAATGGTAGGGTTTGTTCTTTCTTATGGCTGAATAGTATTCCATTGTGTATATGTACCACATCTTCTTTATCCATTCATCTACTGATGGACACTTAGGTTGCTTCCATATCTTGGCTATTGTAAATACTGCTGTGATAAACATAGGGGTACATATGCCTTTTTGAATCTGAGAAGTTGTATTCTTTGGGTAAATTCCAAGGAGTGGGATTCCTGGGTCAAATGGTATCTCTATTTTTAGTTTTTTGAGGAACTGCATACTGCTTTCCACAATGGTTGAACTAGCTTACATTCCCACCAGCAGTGTAGGAGGGTTCCCCTTTCTCCACATCCTCTCCAGCATTTGTTGTTCTTAGTCTTTTGGATGTTGGCCATCCTAACTGGTGTGAGGTGATATCTCATTGTGGTTTTAATTTGCATTTTCCTGATGATTAGTGATGTGGAGCATCTTTTCATGTGTCTGTTGGCCATCTGAATTTCTTCTTTAGAGAAGTGTCTATTCATATCCTCTGCCCATTTTTTAATCGGGTTATTTGCTTTTTGGGTGTTGAGGCATGTAAGTTCTTTCTATATTTTGAATGTTAACCCCTTGTTGGATACATCATTTACAAATATATTCTCCCATACTGTAGGATGCCTTTTTGTTCTGTTGATGGTGTCCTTTGCTGAACAGAAACTTTTTAGTTTGATGTAGTCCCATGAGTTCATTTTTGATTTTGTTCCCTTTGCTTGAGGAGATGTACTCAGGAAGAAGTTGCTCATGCTTATATTCAGAAGATTTTTGCCTGTATTGTCTTCTAAGAGTTTTATGGTTTCATGACTTACATTCAGGTCCCTGATCCATTTCGAGTTTACTTTTGTGTTAAACAATAATCCAGTTTCATTACCTAGCATGTAGCTGTCCAATTTTGCCAACACCAGCTGTTGAAGAGGCTGTCATTTCCCCATTTTATGTCCCTGGCTCCTTTATCATATATTAATAGACCATATATGGTTGGGTTTATATCAGGGCTATCTAGTGTGATCCATTGGTCTATGGGTCTGTTCTTGTGCCAGTACCAAATTGTCTTGATTACTGTGGCTTTGTAGTAGAGCTTGAAGTTGGGGAGCATAATCCCCCCAGCTTTATTCTTCCTTCTAAGGATTAAGGAATGTTTTGGCTATTTGGGGTCTTTGTGGTTTCATATGAATTTGAAAACGATTTCCCTAGTTCGTTGAAGAATGCTGTTGGTATTTTGATAGGAATTGCATTGGATCTGTAGATTGCTTTAGGCAGGATGGCCATTTTGACAATATTAATTCTTCCTTCCATGAGTACGGAATGTGTTTCCATTTATTGGTATCTTCTTTAATTTCTCTCATGAGTGTCTTGTAGTTTTCAGAGTATAGGTTTTTCACTTCCTTGGTTAGGTTTATTCCTAGGTATTTTATTCTTTTTGATGCAACTGTGAATGGAATTGTTTTCCTCATTTCTCTCTCTGCTAGTTCATTGTTAGTGTATAGGAATGCCACAGATTTCTGCGTATTAATTTTGTATCCTGCAACTTTACTGAATTCAGATATTAGATCTCGTCGTAGTTTTGGAGTAGATTCTTTAGGATTTTTTATGTACGATATCATGTCATCTGCAATCAGGGACAGTTTAACTTCTTCCTTGCCAATATGGATGCGTTTTATTTCTTTGTGTTGTCTGAATGCCATGGCTAGGAGCTCCAGTACTATGTTGAATAGAAGTGGGGAGAGTGGGCATCCTTGTCTTGTTCCCAGTCTTAAAGGAAAAGCTTTCAGCTTCGCGCTGTTAAGTATAATGTTGGCTGAGGGTTTGTCATATATGGCCTTTATTACGTTGAGGTACTTGCCCTCTATACCTATTTTGTTGAGAGTTTTTATCATGAATGGATGCTGAATTCTGTCAAATGCTTTTTCAGCATCTATGGAGATGATGATGTGGTTTTGTCCTTCTTTTTGTTGATGTGGTGGATGATGTTGATGGATTTTTCAAATGTTGTACCATCCTTGCATCCCTGGAAAAAATCCTACTTGATCATGATGGATGATCTTTTTGATGTATTTTTGAATTCGGTTTGCTAATATTTTGTTGAGTATTTTCGCATCTATGTTCATCCGGGATATTGGTCTGTAACTTTCTTTTTTTGTGGTGTCTACGCCTGGTTTTGGTATTAGAGTGATGCTGGCCTCATACAATGAGTTTGGAAGTATTCCCTTCTCTTCTACTCTTTGGAAAACTTTAAGGAGGATGGCTATTAGGTCTTCACTAAATGTTTGATAAAATTCAGTGGTGAAGCCATCTGGTCCAGGCATTTTGTTCTTATGTAGGTTTTTGATTACCAATTCAATTTCGTTGCTGGTAGGTAATTGGTCTATTCAGATTTTCTGTTTCTTTCTGGGTGAGCCTTAGACGGTTGTATTTTTCTAGAAAGTTGTCCATTCCTTCTAGGTTATCCAGTTTGTTAGCATATAATTTTTCATAGTATTCTCTAAGAATTATTTGTATTTCTGTGGTATCCATAGTGATTTTTCCTTTCTCATTTCTGATTCTGTTTATGTGAATAGACTCTCTTTTTTCGTTGATAAGTCTGGCTAGGGGTTTATATATTTTGTTTATTTTCTCATAGAACCAGCCCTTGCTTTCATTGATTCTCTTGTTTTATTCTTCTTGACTTTATTTCTTCTCTAATCTTTATTATGTCCCTCCTTCTACTGACTTTGGGCCTCATTTGTTCTTCTTTTTCTAGTTTCGTTAATTATGAGTTTAGATGGCTCATATGGGATTGTTCTTCTTTCCTGAGGTAGGCCTGTATTGCAATATACTTTGCTCTTAGCACAGCCTTCACTGTGTCCCACAAATTTTGCTATGTTGAATTATTGTTGTCATTTGTCTCCATATATTGGTTGATCTCTGTTTTTATTTGGTCATTGATCCATTGGTTGTTTAGGAGCATGTTTTATTCTCCATGTGTTTGTGGGATTTTTTCATTTTCTTTACATAATTTATTTCTAGTTTCATACCTTTTTGGTCTGATAAACTGGTTGGTAAAATTTCAATCTGTTTGAATTATTGAGGCTCCTTTGTGGCCTAGTATATGTTCTATTCTTGAAAATGTTCCATGTTCACTTGAGAAGAATGTGTATTCTGGTACTTTTGGGTGTAGAGTTCTGTAGATGTCTGTTAGGTCTATCTGCTCTAATGTGTTGTTCAGTGCCTCTGTGTCCTTACTTATTTTCTGTCTGGTTGATATGTCCTTCAGAGTGAGTGGAGTGTTGAAGTCTCCTAGAATGAATGCATTGCATTCTATTTCTCCTTTTAATTCTCTTAGTATTTGTTTCACATATGTGGGTGCTCCTGTGTTGAGTGCATAGATATTTATAATGGTTATATCTTCTTGTTGGATTGACCGTTTTATCATTATGTAATGTCCTTTGTCTCTTGTGACTTTCTTTGTTTTGAAGTCTATTTTGTCTGATACAAGTACTGCAGCTCCTGTTTTTTTCTTCCTATTAGTTGCATGAAATATCTTTTTTCTTCCCATCACTTTTTGTCTCTCTATGTCTTAGGTTTGAAGTGAGTCTCTTGTAGGAAGCATAGTGATGGGTCTTGTTTTTTATCCATTCAGTGACTATGTCTTTTGATTGGTGCATTCAGTCCATTTACATTTAGGGCTATTATCAATAGGTATGTACTTATTGGCATTGTAGGCTTTAGATTCGTGGTTACCAAAGGTTCAAGGTTACCTTCCTTACTATCTAACAGTCTAACTTAACTCCCTTAATATGCTATTACAAATACAATCTAAAGGTTCTTTTCTCTTTTCTTCCTCCTTTTTCTTCCTCCTCCATTCTCTATATATTAGGTATCATATTCTGTACTCTTTGTCTATCCCTTGATTGACTTTGGAGAGAGTTAATTTAATTTTTGCATTTGCTTAGTAATTAGCTGTTCTACTTTCTTTACTGTGGTTTTATAACCTCTGGTGACATCTATTAAACCTAAGGAACACTTCCATATATAGCAGTCCTTCCAAAATACACTGTAGAGATGGTTTGTGGGACATAAATTCTCTCAGCTTTTACTTATCTGTAAATTGTTTAATCCCTCATTCAAATTTAAATGATAATCTTTCCAGATAAAGTATTCCTGGTTCAAGGCCCTTCTGCTTCATTGCATTAAATACATCATGCCACTCCCTTCTGGCCTGTAAGGTTTCTGTTGAGAAGTCTGTTGATAGCCTGAAGGGCTTTCCTTTGTATGTGATCTTACTTCTCTCTCTGGCTGCTTTTAATAGTCTGTCCTTATCCTTGATCTTTGCCATTTTAATTGCTATATGTCTTGGTGTTGTCTTCCTTGGGTCCCTTGTGTTGGGAGGTCTGTGCATGTCCATGGCCTGAGAGACTATCTCCTTCCCCAGATTGGGTAAGTTTTCAGCAATTACCTCCTCAAAGACACTTTCTATACCTTTTTCTCTCTCTTCTTCTTCTGGTACCCCTATAATGTGAATATTGTTCCGTTTGGATTGGTCATACAATGCTCTCAATATTCTCTCATTCTTAGAGATCCTTATTTCTCTCTGTGTCTCAGCTTCTTTGTATTCCTCTACTTTCTATTTCATTTATCGTCTCCTCCACCATATCAAGTTTGCTTTTAATATCCTCCGTTGTGCTCTTCAACGATTGGATCTCCAACCGAAATTCATTCCTGAGTTCTTGTATATCTTTCCGTACCTCCATGAGCATGTTAATCATTTTTATTTTGAACTCCCTTTCAGGAAGAGTCGTGAGGTCAATGTCATTTAAATCTTTCTCAGGAGTGGTATTAATAATTTTACTCTGAATCAGGTTCCTTTGGCATTTCATGTTTGTATATGGCGCCCTCTAGTGCCCAGAAGCTCTACTCCCTGGAGCTGCTGAGCCCCTGAAGCAATGTCTGGCGTCGCAGGGGAGTGGTATTGGTGTTGAGGGGAGGAAAGAGCTGTTTCCTGCTTCCTGGCTGCTATCCCTGTCTCCACTGCCTGAACCAGTGTGCTGAGCACACAGGTATAGGCCTCTATGCTTTGCGTTTGTAGTTGCTGTAGACAGATCTTCCCTCTGGCTGGCCTAATGCCAGGGTGGGGTTTGCTGGTTTGCGAGCCAGGTGTGGTGGCCGGGAGAAAGGCACAGTAGGCTGCATATCACGGAGGGGTTCCTTGGAGCTGTGTAGCCAGCCAGGGAGCTGGATCACCTGAAGATCGTACAAGGAGGAGGATTTCTTTTTTCTTCTTAAATGTAAGTCTATGTGGCAAAGCTCCCAACCTGCTGGGCAGAGTGCACCTGGAAAATTTTGTCTACCTGTCCTCTCTCCTGAGCAGTAAGCTCTGTGCAATCCTTGCCCCTTTAGCAGCCCTGTTGGTAAGTGCTTCCTTGTTAGGAAGTCTCTCAGACTGCCCGTCTTTCTTTTGTCCCAGAGGAGCCAGATATGGATCCCTGCTCTCCACAAGTGGCTGGAATCTCAGTCTCTCCACAAATTCTGCCAGTCTTAGCTTTCCAACTCCGTAATCATGAGAGTATCATGCAAGCACCGTGAAATGTAGGTTTGTGCTCCCAGAGCAGATCTCCAGAGTTAGGTATTCAGCAGTGTCAGGCCTCCACTCCCTCTCTCCTCCATTTCTCTTCCTCTGGCTGGTGAGCTGGGGTGGGGGAAGGGCTTGGGTCCCCGCCAGGCTGCAGCTTCGGTATGTTACTGTGTTCCATGAGGTCTGCTCTTTTCTCCAGGTGTATGCAGTCTGGTGCCGTCCTCTTCCTGTTGCTCTTCAGGATTAGTTGTATTAATTATATTTTTGTGTTATATGCAGTTTTAGGAGGAAGCCTGTGTCTCACTTCTCACACCACCATCTTTTATCCCAAACTCTGCATCCAAAAATCACTTAGATTATTGATTTGAGACTTTTTTCTCTTTTCTAATGGAAGCATTTAGTGTTGTAGGTTTCACTCTCAGTGCTGATTTAAGCTTCTTCCCACAAGTTTTGATGTATTTTCATTCAGTTCATTTTATCTTTTGATTTTCCTCGAGATTTCCTCTTTGATCTATAGGTTATTAGTTGCTTTCTTTCCAAGTGGAGATTTCTCTATTACCTTTCTGCTATTGATTCCGATTTGATTTCATTGGTGTCAACTTAATGGAGAAAGGATAGTGCGGAAAAAGCACTTGAAAATATTCATCATCCACTCATGATAAAAACTCAGGGGAGAAATAGAGGGGAACTTACTCAGCTTGATAAAGAGTATCTACAAAAATGAGACAAGTAACATAGTTAATATGACAGACTGAATTCTTTCTCCCTAAGATTGAAATAAAGCAAGGATGTCTGCTTTTAACAGTCTTACTTGGATATCCATACATGAAGCAAAACAAAAGGAATTGATTGGTAGCTTACATCATATATAAAAATGGGTCCTACATCTAAATGTAAAACTGAAAATCATAAAACTTCTAGAAAGAAACAGGAAAACTTTGTGATTTTGGATCAGGCAAAGCCTTCTTAAATCCAATACCAAAAGCATGATCCATAAAAGAAATTTGTAAGTTGGACTGCATGCAAATTAAAAACTTTACTCTTTGAAAGACATTGTTAAGAGAAGGCCACAGACTGAGAGAAGATATTTGCAAATCACTTAATCTGATTAAGGAATTGTATCTAGAATATATAAAGAACCCTCAAAATTCAATAATTAGGGACCAAAACCCAATTAAAAGATAAACAAAATATGTGAACATACACTTCCCCAAACATGTGTTGGTTGCCAGTTAGCACTGGGAACCTGCTCAGTCTCTTTAACTGTCAAGGACTTGCAGGTGCAATTTGTTGTATGTCAGTTTTGCCTCAATAAAGCTGTTAAAAAAATGAAATACACTTATGTTCCCACTTGCCAAGATACTAAATTCAATTTCAGTTTTGTTTATAGGGTCCCTCCTCTAAAAGGCCATGTAAGAATTACAGGGACTTCCACAGTTCTTGGAAAATGGGTGACGGCCAGTTGACCCTGGCCACTGCAGATTCTGCCGCACAGTCTGGTCCTCCCTGTGTTCTTGGGGGACTCATACTTAGGTTTACCTCAGAGACAACCGACTCACTGTTCTTTTCAACAAATCAAGGCTCAGACTCAGACCTCCACAACATCTTAGGGCTCTGTAGTCACCCTCCACAAGTACTATGCCTCCATTGTAGTGTAGTGTAGTTAAGATGTAGTCCTACTGGGGTAGGATGGACCCTTAATCCAGTATGACTGGTATCCTCATAAGAAGAACACCTTCTAACACCATCACATGGGGTGTTAGGATTCCACCATGTGAATTTTGTGGGGACACCAGCATTCAGACCACAGCAGTCACCAGTTTGTGGTAGTTTGTTATGGTAACTCTAGGAAATTAATACCAGGGAGCTATTTTGTTCAAGGAGCATCTCTGGAAAACAATCTGAAAAATGATTTTCTAGGTGACTTTATGGGTTAAAAAAGTGATTCTCTAGTACCTTTTTTGTCTTCTGTATTTAGTAAGCATAGAGAGAGTCTTAGTTGAAAGATCCCTCTTTTGTGGCCTTAGAACCAGCACTTTGAAGATTGTACTGTTGCACTGAGCACTTGTGTTTACTTGGTAGAGGATTTTAGCCTTAGGAAGTCATGAATTACCAGAATCTCTTCAGTACCATGATGAAAAATCTGAGACAGCACAGTCTCCCCAGAGAGCTACAGCAGCCCCTGGAAGCCTGTTAGAGGAAGGCTGAATTTTGCAGTGGAAGGAGCTCTGGAATTGGACATGCCATAGGTTCAGAGCCATGGTTTGTGGCCTTGAATGAATCTCTGGTCCTCTCTACACTTTGGTTTTTGCAAGTGAAACCAGGGACACTAATGGCAATATCTCTGAGGCTGACCACCTCACTGGGTTACTCTGCGTGCTGTAGAGAGCAATGGAAATTTTAGGTTCTCATGAGGTGAGAAATGGCTCTCTTGTTCTACTTTCTTCTGGTTGTAGAGGTTTTTTGTATCAAAATTTTCGTATACATATTCTTGAGGTAAAATAGCTTCTGCTGAACCAGGGATTTGTTTCTCAACCTTCCTTGATATAGAGAAACTCCTGAAAGGTCTTCTAATTTGTGCTGTAACAGGTATAACTGGAATAAGAAATAAGATCTAAGATCCTGGATTGATATTTACAAATATCTAAAGTATCTTAATACCATATTTTGTTCAAAAATATGCCCCATTGTACATCCAAGAGTAATTTGAAATAGTTTATTAGTAAAATATACATACATATAAAAAATCAGATATCATACGAGGAGGGAAAAGAGATGTACAATTTCATTTACCAGAGAATTCCTCAAATAATACAGAAGAATTCATGTCACCTTTTGGCAGCCAAAGAAGATAGGAAAGTAGTTTTTGTTTCATAGACACCAAGTCTACTTTCAGGCTATTCCACATGCATGTATATGTACCAGAATCAAACTGACACTTGTACCCTCTTACCCAACTTTGTTTTTACAAGACAGCTTTGTATTGGAAGGTAACACTCCTTGCAGGCAGAGGAGAGGCCTTGGAGAACCTCTCAGGGTCGGTAGGATGCAGTTATTACAGTGACATTTATGTATCTCTTTTCTATATCCACTTTCAGAGATACAGAAGGTGTATTTTTAGGGACCCTAATGGAATCCGACCTTATAATGTGCCACAATACAGATCTGGGCATCTTCTGTAAATTTTGCCCTGCCATCTTTTTCTCTTATTTTGGGATTGGTATCTTGGGTCTTCTGGGAACCATTGCTTCCACAACTTCACCCTTGAGGGAACTTGTTGCCTACCTGGCCACAGTGATTGGCCTAAGGATGGTCAGTAATTCAAGCTGAACCAAACGGAGATCTTTCCTGGGATTTTTAAGCCTGAGTTCAGAGGGTGCAAGCTTAGTACCCTTTCTTGGGTGAAGGAAAAGAGATTCAAGGAACTGTAGGTTACCATGTTTCTAGTATGGAGGAGTCCAGTCTGAGAAAATAAGACTGGCACTCAAAGAAAAGTGCAGATATAGAAAGGAGAGAGAGTCTAGTCCTGGCAGTGTCTGAGTCCCTGAAGCCTAGCTACTTTCCTGCCCCACCAGTGGTTTAATTTTATGAAACAAAAAATGTCCTCCTATTGTCTGAGAGTTGGGGGTACTTGTAGCCAAAGAGTCCTGACTACTTTTGATAGATATCTGTAGGTTTCACTTGCCTTGCATCCTTCTCTCATTTTTTCAGTAACTGATTTTCCTTTTGGGAACTACCCTTCCTGGCTCTCCATCCTTGTAGATGGGTCACACGCACACTTATGCCCCCTTTCTGGTTGCAAGCATGACTTGATCCAGGCATGGCCAGCGAGACATATTTTCTGGGTTTTCATTGGAAGTTGGGAGGAAAGAGAAGCTGGAAATGCCAGGGATTATTAAGTGGATAGGGCCTACAAATGAACAAAGCTAATTCAGAGAAAAGTGAAACTCGAGAGAAGAAAGGAAGACTAAGTCTGGATGAGACCTTGAACTTCCAGATTTTACGATGACTTGACACAGTTCAATCTTGGCTTTTTCATCTATATGAGCCAATACATTCCTTTTTTCCCCCTCTATGCTGGTTTGAGTTGGCTTTTGTTGCTTGCAACTAAGATCCCTGGTTAATTACAGTGTCTGAATTTGGCCATACATTGATTATTAGGTTACTGCACAAGGAAGCCACAAAGCATTTTTACTCCATGTACAAATTTAGGAATTTTCTTATGCTGAGTCACAAAAAGGTGGAAAACCATATTTAAATAGATAGCAATCTGTCAACATGGAATATTATCGATTGATGATTTCCCAGAAATAAATTCAAACTTCCTTAGAAGGAGTGCCAACAAGCCACTTAAAATTGGATTGCACTATTTACACCATCCATGGGAAGAATAAACTAGTTGCCATGTGCATCATTTGTGTCAAAAGCACAAGAATTACATTACTTTCTCACATCTTTCCTAGGAGGATGGGTGGTGGTAATCCATTTTTATTGTACTTGATTTACCATTTGGTGATAAGCCTAGAATATTCTGAAATCTTTAGGTGAAAAATGAGTCAGTGCTTCAGTTAAGTGAAATGAATCATTGTTGCTCTTTGGCAGGGACGGACCTGTGATTTTTTTTTTTAAAAAGAGGAAAAACTTTCCCTGCCAGATATACTTGGACAAACATTTATCTGATATAATCTCTCCTTTATGAATAATTTCTTTCTCTTCATTCATTGTTGATAAATATCATGTTCAGTATCTAAAAGGTACAATTTACAAATGTTTTAAGGAACAGCAATTACAATTTTTCCTTGTCACCTCATAACTTCTTGTATTGGATAGTTCTTTTTGTGGTTGTAAGACTTTTCTTAATGACTGTGGTGCCTTAGTTTTGGTAAAACATTTGATCTTGGGTGGACTAATGTTACCTTGCTTTTCTCTGCCTGGCTGAATAAGGGGTTTAAGTTTGTTTAGGGTTTTGTTTCTTTTTGATAGAGCAAGTGGGTTTTTCATATTTACTGCTGCATATGGAATGCTTTCTGATAAATCACAAAGAACATATTTTTTTTGAATTCATAATATTCTTTGGAAAATTATTTTTTATTGATCACTTCACATTTCCTATAGATTCTTAAAGTATATGAGCATCTATAATTCAAATTGTCAAGAACAGAATAATCATTTAGGTATAATACACTTGACAGCATCTTCCCCTTGAAGAAATTGAAGACTAAATTGCAAAGCAGTTTTGTTATTTTGATGCTTATCAAAGTGAAAGGTTATTTATAATGCCTTTTAATCCTGTTTTGTCATAGCATTCTGTAGGAATTTGTTAAGTAAATAGATTTAGTTTGGCATCTAAAGAAGATGATTTTTAATAGGGTATTCCTAAGAGATTTTAATTTTTAAAAAGTCATTTTTAATTTTCACTTATGTAAAACTGGTCATTTTCAGATTGAAAAGTACTTTTTAAGAATTAAAAATGGAGAAATTAAGAATATTGAAATGATACAAGTAACAAAAGTACTGTCTAAGCCAATCCATCCAGAGAAATAGTTTTGCAAATATTCTTTGACCTAGAAGGATAAACTCAGAAAACAGAATGCAACTGAAGTTACCAGTACATAGAAAATTATACTCAAATCTTAAGTGGGAGATAGATTTAAAAAAATTATTAAAAAGCATAGCCCAGTGAATTCCGTCATAATTTGGGGAGGCGGTATATTCCTTCTGTCGTACTCTGGTGAGTAATTTAGTTCTGACCACCTCACTCTCAGAGAAATGCAGGCAACCTGGAAAACGTTCATAGATAAGTGACAAACATTACCAAAGGTCTTGAAAACCTCACCCATGGGGGACCACAGTGAAAGGCTGCGCGCCTGCTTGGAAAGACTGGACAAGCTGTATGAGCAGGCAGTGGAGAGGATAATCAGGGTCATAGGAAGAAGTAGCAATGGAGGAAACGAGGTGTAGTGGAGCCAGTTTCATTTACTGTCTCAGAATGGGGACTTGGACTATGCATAGGTCAGGACTGAGCAATTAAAATTGGATAAATAAACTCATAAGCACATGTTGAGGATTGGTAAAAGATAAACTGAGGCATGTTAGAACTTAAGAGTTTATTTGAACACAAATCAATTCAAATTGGGCACCGCCGAAACCGAAAGTGGTTAGGAGCGCTCTGTTGTCAGGAGCTCTAGGGGGAAGACTTCTGTAGAGAACGTAGGGCAGCAAATAAAGGAAATTATTTAACTGGCTATAGCTTAAAGTCTAGCTGGTTGTTGTGATTGGTTTGTTCTTCGTGTTTTGATATTTGTAACTTTGAGGTCTTGTTATAGAGTTAGAATCTAGTTTGCTTATGATAGCATTTGGGCCACTATGAGAAATTTACATTTGATTGTTTTTTCTTACTGTTTTGACTTTTGTAACTTTAAGGCCATTATAGGCTTAGAGTTAGTTTAGTTTGCTTACCATGGCATTTGAGCCACCATGGGATATTTTACATGTACTCCATTTTCCTGGAAGTGGAGTTTGCAGCATGTTTTTAAAACACACCAGAGTCTCCACAGTGTCTTTGTTATAGGCAAGATTATCTGGTACTCGATTCTCAGCATATTGTGGGCTAAATAAGTCAGTTTCCTGTCTCTTCAGGCAGCATGGTGTCAACTCTGTACATTTGATTTCTATTTGATAACATGATTAAGCATGATTCTGACTTCAAAATTCTTTTTGATAGTTGAGTGGCTCTTTTTGGGTGCCTTCTCAGTTGGAGTAAGAAATTGAAGCCCAGGCTTTATCTCTTGGCTCTTCTCACTGGGTAGGTGGACTTCCCCCAATTTGGAGAGATCTAAAATACCAGCAGTGCTCCACTAGCTCCCTGAGAAGTGGAAGACTTGAGTTAACACAAGATGAAATTATGCACTAGGCCTCTTTTCCTTCTCTTTCTCTTGAGAGCTACTCTATTCCTCTTCTACCTGTAGCCACAGTCTTGCCAAGAAACGGGTGTGTTTTCCCTTCAGTCTCTGAACATCCAGTGTCTTTCTGCTTTCACTTTAATACCTTCTGAATGCCTGCCCGTGCTTCCTGACCTGGGCAGGGCATATGGGGAGGTTCGAATGGGGAGCTGAACAAAGAAGAAAAGTTAAACTTCAGCAAGCATGCCACTTTGCATGAATGCAGGGTCTGCAACATTCCTCAGGGAACATGTGGTGACCCAGCCCAGTTATTCATATATTTAGCCCAACTTTATTGCTGACCAATTTCCAAACTTAGAGACAATACATACTAATTTGCAACTCAGTTTTCTCCTGTGTTAAAAGATGATGATAGATTTAAAATGGTCAACTGTATTTCTGCATGGTGGTACATTCCTCATCATAGCATGATTGATTAAAGTGGCTGTAATAGAGTAGAAGCAGCACAGACGATACTCACCTGGTGCTCTGTTTTGTCCAGACTTCTCTCTGGCTGTGTGCAGTTGTGTAAGGGAAGGATGGGAGAGTGCATCAGGGATTCGCATTTGGATCATTGAGTTAGAGTTGAATAAATTTCTTGGTTGTTAGGAGTTAGTACCAGAGTCTTTCACTGAAACACATGCGAGCCATGGAAAAAGCAAGCTGGCAATGATAAAGCCTGTGGGTCATGGAGAAGCCCCACCCTGCAAGGGCAGGTGACTGCTCACATTAGTAGATTTGCCAGCTTGTTAAAGAGGGGAGAGGTTTTTCCAAAATGAAAAATTGTAGCCCTTAAGTATAATCGGCCAGCTGTGAACCACTGCAAAGTCAATCTGGACACAGTTTAATTAGAATAAGAGTCAGAGAGGTGGCCAAATGGAGACCTGGCAAAGGCAAAGAAGGTCAGTCTTGGTAGTACTTGATTGGCCACTCAGGATAAAGGGAAACAGATCCAGTGGTGGAAGGTAGAACCTTGTGAAAATGGAAATGGGCTATAAAATATGGCAATTTAAATTTTATTTCCATAGATTAGCAATAATGCAAAGGTGGGTAAATCGAGAGTGCATTCATCCTTTAAATGGTGACATCTTTGGAAAGATAATATAGTCTACCTAAGCTTTAGTTCCAGTAAAATAATGAGCTCTATTTAACTTCAATTTCTCTTTGTATATTTCTTCAGTTCTTAACCATTGTCAGACCTCCAAAATGATAACCCCACTTAAATTTCATACAAAGTTGGTTTAAGCTATGATAAAATTATTTAGATACTACTATAAGTTCTTGTAAGAGTCTAAATGTGTACATCTGAATAGGATGTTGTATGGAAATAAACTCAACTTATTATCCATGTCTGTGAAATCAATGACTAGGGATTTAACATGCTCTGAATTGAGTTCTTTTCTTTGTCTTCAGTTATTTTGAGCTTTTCATTTTTTCAGAAAGTAAGGTGGGATTTTAGGACAGACCATCTGAGCTCTGGGACATGTGCACATTCAGAGAAGACCATCATTAAAATGCTGTAATAAGGAGCAAGTAGAGTGTACAGAATATCATTCTCTTCATGAAGTGCTAGAGCTGGGCTAGTCCACGAGGGATTTTTAGGTAACTGAAACGAGGGACTCAACAAATTCAAATGAAAATTTGTTAACACAGAGAAACTAATTTGTAACCTCATCACTATTTTTACCCCTCTGACTACAGGTAAATATCATGTGACCCTTAACTTTGCTGAGTGTGAGAAACACTGCTGTGGATGTATTTTCATCTCTAACTGATCTCTCTCAAGTCAGTGTATAATTATAAAAAGAAGATACTAATGTAAATGGTAACTGGTCATAGGGAGAATCTTAGAATTAAGGCAAAATTTCAATTAAAAAATTTAAAGTTAAATTGGAGGAAGGTGATCAAAAGGTGCAAACCTCAGTTGTAAATAAGTCCTAGGGATGTAACGTACACAGTGACGACTGTGGCTAACACTGCTCTGTGGCACACAGGAAAGTCGTTACAAGGGTAACCTATCACTATCACAAGAAGTTTTTTCCTTTTTATCTGTGTGAGAAGATGGATGTTAGGTGAACCTATTGTGATTATTTCACAATACATGTAAATCAAACCCTCATGCTGCACACCTTATACACTGATGTATTTCAGTATTTTCTCTGTAAAACTGGAAAAAAAGATCAAAAGTTAAAGCACTCTCAGTCATCTTATGAAAACATGTTTTATTCTTTAATTGTTGAGGGAAAAAAGTATAGCCTATTATCAGCCCCAACAGAAGAAGACAGTTGATACGGTTTGGGAAAGTGTTGATTACATGTCTGAACAGTCCATTGTTTGCTTGCTCCTGGAATAGAACACTCTGTAACTTGAATTTGCTACTTTTTGCCAGCCCTGGAAATGTCAAAATAGCAAAGTAAGAATGAGATTTGGTGAGTTTAGGAACAGTTTGGCTACAAACCTGAGGAAATAAATATCCAGAGATACCATCATAGCAGATACACCCAGAAAGTGGTGTATTTCCTGGGTACTAGAATGTGGGTTCTTTGGGGAGGATGTAGACTTGCCTTCTCTGGTGGTCCTCCAATGAGGGATTTGGTTCTGTGTGACTGGGATGGCTTAGATGTCATCCTCTTCAGGACATGTCCTTCTGTTCCTGAGATTTCACAGATTTCCTTACGGACCACAGGAGTAGTTTTGATCTTTCACCTGGAGTAGTTTTGATACACATTCTTGGGCTTGAGTTTTTTACTTTACTGCAGTATTACTTGTACATTCTCCCAGAGCCACATTCCCACTGCTGTGACACCTGATGTTCTGAAGGCTGGAGGAAGTTCTGCACACTCGACAGAAGAGTAAGGGCTGTGGGACGCTGAGCCTGACAAGGCAGAAGTAAAGAAGATACAGTAGTCTCTCTGGAGTGTAGTAGGTTATGGCCTAAGAAGAAGGAAATCTGAGCACTTAAAGAGCAAGGGAGAGTTTGTCTGAATGCTTCTTTGCTCAGCCCTGGCAGAGGTCTGCTCTCAATCCACTGTCAAGAACAACTTCCCCTTCTCCCCTTCCAGTCTGCATGTTCGACATGTCTGTTCCAAGGAGAAAGAGCTTCACCTGATGGGCTTTCAAATTCTGCTGCATTTTGTACTTTTGCCAAAACATTTAACCTTTTCCAACGGACACCTGGAATCCAGATAGAACCAACTACCTTTTAACTGTATCTGCCTACATGTTTTAACTTAAACTGCTAAAATGTTACTTGTTAGGCTTTCCTGATGGGAAGTCCGAGGATAACTTTTTGCTGAGAAATAAGTAAGATGTGATCCTAAATTAGGTAAATTTGAAAGGTGATCGCATCTCACAAGCCTCAGGAGTTTGTACTTTAATGGCCTAGTTGCTTGGCAGCATACCACATTAATACAATAGTGACACATTTTCAGATTTTTGCTGTCAAAATATATACAGCTAAACCCAGGAGAGCAACCTAGCACCGACGGGAACAAGTGGGCAAACCATCAAGATCAGAGGCCTAAAATGTTCCCTTAAAGATCTTTCCTCTTGTGGTTGCTGATTTCCCTTAATAGGTATAGAAATAAAGACTACTTGTGCTTAAGTTCCTATTCAGATGTGGTTTCTTGTGATGTAGGAAATATTTTTATTTCAGAAATACCCAGAAGTGAAGTGTGATAGTCAACAAGTCATTGAACAGGAAATCTTGAGATATTTGCTTTTAGTCATTGCAAAGGAGGCTAGTTTCTATCTAGAGTTTTGTAGCATTGGGAGACCACCAAGAAAAGAAGACTGAATTGAAGGCATTTTAACTGACTTTAAAACATACCATTTGGACCATTTGGAATTGAAGGCATTTTAACCGTACATCTAAAGAACACCAAATACAAATCAAACATTTGGTAATGTTACATTTAATTCAGATTCATTTAATGTGAAGCCAAATATATGGTAAGTATGTGTAAATGGAAAATACCCACTCTATCAGTTTGTGAGTGTGTGAATTAATTTCCCAGTCTCACTGTTTGGTAGCCTTCTTGTGTGTAAGTATAAAGCACCAGTTCCTAAGGAGTGACCCACACCCTCTGCCGTCTCAGCACTGTGTCTTCTGGTCATCAGCCTGGTGGTGTGGACGTTCCATGTTTGGTCATGTGCTCATGGGATCGATCCTCTTGCATGTTGTCTTCTGAAACAGCCCAGAGTGTCACCACCTTTAATTACAAAGTCTCTTGTGAAAACACTCCTTTGATTTTCTGTCTGAAAATGACTTCTTTTAGAGACTAAAAAACCCGGGTACAGGACTAGATGCTGTTACATTCTCCTTTCCACCCTACCCTGGTTTCCAGGAAAGAAATCAGCTCCTACAGTTAGGCACCAGTGTTGACAGCTGGCCCAACAGCAGTGCATCCTCCCCTCTGGAAGGACTGCATTTACTTCAGGGCTACCCAGAACCACACATGATGAATAGAGAACTCTCTTGTAGAGACAGGAGAGCCATTAGACTGCAGAATTCCCACACCTAAAATTGTGTGCAGACAGACCTAGAATCTTTCAGTTCATCCCATTCTCCTGCACTTCAAACAAATCCTCCCAGAAACCTCTGGAGTGAAAAGAGAGAACAGATGAATCAGTCCATCAGACATTCAAATGAGCATATGATATGGTACTGAAACCTCTGTATGACAAAAGTTCAACATCGTGGGACTGCCCTAGTCCATCAGTCCACGTAGGAGTTGGGAAAATTCATTTCTACTTCATTCAGATACTCTCTGATTTCAAATGATCATAGTGGTAAAAGACACTAATACTCTTAGTTTTGTATCAATTGGTCCAGAGAAGTATGGGACACAGAACAACAGAGATTCAGTTTATTATTCTTACTCCCTGGGATTTAGGATATTTCAGAAAATAACTTCGTTAATTAGAAGTTAGTATAGTTAGTATACACCAACTGATAACAAACTCTGGGCTTGATGCAGTTTTTTTTAACTTAATAATTACTGGATCTGTTAGGAAATGCTCAAAATACATTACATTGTTTTCCTTGCCTAGAGGGAGAAATTGTATCCGTCTGGTTTATGTCACTTTAGCAACAATGTCACATCATGTCTGAAAGTTGACTATATGAACAAAAACCTTAGTACTTTGATTCTTAGAGGGATTTTCTACTGAGTGAAGTCTTTAAGAAACCTCAGTAATGTTAAAGTAGACGTCTCTTTAAGTAACATAATTTGTCTTATAGTTTCTTTGCTCCATCCGTTCAAGATAAAATGGGATGAAAGTGTGAGGAGACAAAAGTTAGTGGTTTGAGGAAGGAGCGACTCTGGGAGAAATCAGTTCTCTGATTAACTAGGAACTTACCCACTTATGATGTAGAACTTCCTGGGGTAAAATTGTTCCTACAGAGAATGCAGGAAATCGCAGACTTTGGAGCATTCTTGCAGATGTGCAGGGACAGTCACATTTATGGTCTGATCTCTTATGAACAAGTTTTAAGAATACAGTAGACCCTTGAGATGATAGACATTAAAACATACCATTTGGACCACTCACAAGCAGTCCAAATGATCAAAAATGTGTTTGTTGAAGCCCAAATTTGAGTGGTTTTCGCCTGGAAGGATGAGTGAGGAAGGATATTCCTTCTCTCTAATAGATTAGCAGCTATGCAGGCTGGGGAAGAGAGGGCAGAGTTAAGTTCCTAGAATCCAGGAGCTCAGAGAACCACCTCCCTTGCCTCCAGAGCAAGTGTCAGACCTCTGAGTTGAGGGCAGCCAGTGGTGCTTGGATTTTTGAGGAGTGCCATGTGGCTGGTGCTGATGCCCCTGGCGCTCACACTGCCTAGTGCGTGGTCCCTGATGCAGAGCAGCCGGCTTGTACTCTGAAAGGGCACAGTGCAGCTGGGGTTGGGAGTGCTGAGAGAAGCTGGAAGCTGGACTGGAGTGAGGTGCAATGAGGTGGGGACAGGGTGGTTATTGAGAGAATCTGGAAGCCTTCCAAGCACTGTCCAGTGACTCCCACTGACAAATCTTAATTGGAATCCAGCTGGCAAGGGAATCTGGGATGTTAAATTTCCAGAGTCCCAGGCACAGCATCCCAGAGCAGAATACAGAAGAGAGCATTGGCACTGAGAGGCAGTTAGCCAGTAGCCCTACCACATTATCACAAATGTTGGCAAACTTGCCCAAGGACACAGCTGGAAAATAGAAGGGGTTCTTGGGTGGGTATATATAGAGAGAGGCCCATTCTCTTTTCATGGCGTCAATCTGCTTCTAAATGAAGAAATCATCCTGCTTTTGTTTTTATCAGAGGATATGTAAATCACCCACATTAAAAATGCAGCATATCTCTGGTGGCACAGATGACTATTAATAGTATATTTACTTTATTGCTGGAATAGAATATTTTTCATGGGTGCTGTGTAGTATATACTATTGACAGAATTGTGGCTCACTTTGTTTTTCAAATTTTAAATTGCATTTTGTGAATATAAGAGTAATATGTGCTTACTGAGAAAATTCAGGGAAAAAAAACCAAAGAAGTAAAAAAAAAAAAATCCCTGAATAATCTAGTCTATCAACCAGGGGTAACCTCTGTTGTTTTTTGGTAACTATCATTTCAGTATGGTATGCTGTAAAATGAAAAATAATCACTGTATTTATTTACTAAATATCTTTAAAATAGAATGAGCCCATTACATAATATCATAAATAACATGTTCTTATAAAATATATTTTCCAAAGCAAAACATTTGTTTTACATTTTTGCATATCCCTTTAGGGAGTAGCTTCATGAAGACAACCAGAATCTCCTATCAGTTCCTTCATCCAGTCTGTTGAAGTAGATTGTTTTCAGTTCAAGTATGTAAAGAAAATCTAGTCTCACACAGTTAGGTACTAGAAAAAGGAAGAGTATTTTCGTGGTTCTTTTGGGTAAGTGTGGATATTCTTTGACTTTCAAAGACTAATCTTTTAGGGATTAGGTGCAGTATGATCACTGTTTTTGTATTTTCTGAAGTTTCACCATTGCTAAGGAAATTCTTCACACAGTTTAGAATTATAAAGCCAGAAGGAGCTTCATTGTAGATTTGGAAACCAAGACATAGTATGTGACAGAGCTAGGATGAGAACACTGGTATTCAGGCTCCAAACCCGCGATCCTGTCAGCAGGTTCCACTTCATTGTTGGTTTCTCTCTACTGTTTTTGGCAGAGAAAAGAAAATGAAAATGTTATTTGTAAGTGGTATTTTAAAAAAATGATACTGAATTTCATTTTTTTCCTGTTTCCTCCAAATGATTCAGTTTTGGGAAGAAAGAGAGAGAGTTGGTTGGTTATTGCAGACTCTGAATCGAGTGTGCAGGACCCTCAATTACTTCCACAGATATGAGGCCACATGGTGCCAAACCATACTTTAACTGCTAATAGGCACTGAAATATTTGCCAAGCTGAATAAGTCTTGCCATAAATACCTAACAGACTGAAATTACCATCTGCAAAATGTTTTTTTTTGAGAGTGTTATGAAGCTAAGTTTATTCTTTAAATTTCTGTCAACTAGTAATTGATGTAATGGAAGTAGAAAATGTCTGTGGAATTGAAAATTGCTTTTGGTCGCACCATTGTTCAGGAAGAACAATTTATAAACATCTGGATTCTGCTTTCTTGGCTCATGATCCTAGTTTAGTGTGTTGCTTTTTTCTTTTGAGGATGGAAAGATAGTGATTCAAAGAATAGGATAAAATATAAGTGTGACTCTATGTTAAGGTCCGTATTAATAGAGAGGGGAATATCTTCCAGAATTTTAAAGGGTTGGATTATTCAGCAGCTTTGTAAATATTTAGGATTCAGTAAAATTCAACGTGGGTTTGGTGGCATACTTACATTTGCAATGTTTGACATCACATCCCTTTTAAAGCTAATGTGATGTGTATGTTTAATTAATAAGCACTCAAAAATTCACAAACATAATAAGAGAATTTCAAGCATGAAAAGTGTTTCTATTACTATGGATAAGAGTTTTGTTTTCAGTCGATGAAATCTGATGTGGGTTGACCTCCTCCGGGATCTGTTCAGAAGTCTCAGAATTTAAATACTTTGTTCATTCTCTCTTTGGCTTCATATCTCTTTGGGGAAAAATCCTTGAACTGTAATCTAAAGAAACAGAGGTAGGCTGTCTTCCCTTCAGACTGATGACATTTCCTTCCATTTAGTTGATCTTCAAAATCATAAGTGGAAATAAGAATAGCAATTCTTCCTAGTCAGTGTCTCTTGCCACCTATTGGTTATGTGACATTGAGCAAGTTAGCTGGCTGAGTCTTACCACTGTGATCTATGAAATGGGAATAATATCTTCCTTGATGTGGTGTTTCAGGGGATAAAATGAAATAATATGTAAAACACTTACCATAACATGTGACCAAAGTAAAACCTCATTTATCATTATTGAGGAAATCCTCCTGATTTTCCAGATGAAGCCATATTCTTCCTTCCTCTATAAAACATACCAGCAGATACGCATAGCATGCTGAAAGCTCATGATCTAGAAGCAACTCAAGAATGTGTGGTCAAGATCCAATGGCATTGGCATCACTGGGCACCACCTGGCATTACCTTGTTAGAAATGAAGATTTGTCAGGTTTCAACCGCACACCCACTGAATAGGAAACTGTGTTTTAATGACCATAGGTGATTCATTAAACACAGCAAAGTTTAATCACCTTGGTAAGTACACCTGCTTAATAAGGATTTGCTCTCAAATCATTTGATACCAGTTACTCTTGCTTTTGTAATAGCATAATTTAAGTATCTCACAAAGCTAAATGAGAGTGTGAAAAGAGGTGAGTTTAAGAAAACTAAGCTAAATGCTGTGAAACAATGATGGATGAGTTTTCTATTGAGGTAGGTGTGACAACTGTAAAGATTGGAAAAAATTGTAAAAAAAACAAACAAGGATTTTGAGGTTTCGGTTTTTCTCTTGCATGGTTTAGCTTCTAGATTTCACCTTAAAGAAATTCAATACTACTTAGTCATTGGCTGAGACCACTCTGAGAAGAGTATGTGCTCAGTTCAAAAGATGAGTGGGGCCTGGAGTTAATCGCTGGTGGTTGCCAGGAATCTACACATTTGGGCAGCCAGTCTTTTCTCAAATGACATTTACAGTGTCTGCCACCATCCCAATCTATTTTTTTAGAAAACTGTATACCTATGGATACATGCATGGTATAAATAAAAATGGTTGGGGGTCTAATGTATTACTTGCTTTGTTGGACAAGACTCCTACAAATGTAAAGACTGAATATCCTCAGGTCAGCATTTGTTGACTTGAATGTAGTTCATGATCCTCATTGAACAGATGCAGAAAGTGATGTTAAGAGAGGTGAAGTGGCTTGACCAAGGTCAGATAACTAGTTAGGGACGTAACTGAGGCCTTCTGTTAGGCCATGGCCCTCTTCTAACTTCTCCACACTGGGGTAAGCTGCTTAAAAACTCAGTTATACAGCAGCAGACTCATAGACTCCAAGAAAGGACTAGCGGTTACCAAAGGGGAGGGTGGGAGAGGGTGGGTGGAAAGGGAAGGAGAAGGGGATTGAGGGGTATTATGATTAATACACAAGGTGTTGGGGGGGGTTATGGGGAAGACAGTGTAGCACAGAGAAGACAAGTAGTGACTTTGTGGCATCTTACTACACTGATGGACAGTGATTGCAATGGCATATGGGGGGTACTCGATAATATGGGTGAATGTAGTAGCCACATTGTTTTTCATGTGAAATCTTCATAAGAGTGTACATCAATGATACTTTAATAATTAAAAAAACTAAGTTATAAGTCCAGGTAGGTAATTAGCCCCTGAAATTTGGATTTAACACAATGAAGTTATATTTCTTGCAAATGCTACAGGAATGATATGGGCTGGGTATGGAGTCTGCTACAGGGAAGCCAGTTTGTCAGGGGGTCCACCATCTTGTGTTACTGCATCTCAATATGTGACTGTGAGTTTAAGTTGCTGCAGCAGAGGAAGAAAGCAGTGTAGAAGGCACGCTGTCATTTAACTCTATTGAACTGAAAGTGATACATGTTATTTTCCACTCTTAAGGCATTGGCCAGAATTAGCACATGGTCTCATCTTCCTGTGAAGGAGCTTGGAAATCTTTCAATGACCCATGAAAGAGAAGAAATGCATATGATGATATATTAATTATTACCACACCCAGAAATGGAAATTCACTATAACTTTTGTTCTCCCACTTAAAGACTAAAATTCAGAGAAATGGTCTCTATCAGTTGCACGGCCACATAGGAGAATGATTACTGGATGATCAAGTCAAAATATCTCTTTAGAATCTTTCTGTGTTGCATGTATAAACTATACCTGCTTAAGAAATTGTTACTAAAAACACACTGCAGCCAAATATTAGAGCAATCTGTTGGAGCAATCTGTAGTGCTGATCTGGTAAAATGAAGTCCTGTCATGATGAGATGCTTTGTTGACAGGTGTTCTATCATATTTGATATGGGGGTTGTCCAGCCAAAAATAGGCCCAGCATTCTGATAACCAATTTCCTCTCAGCAGGAAGATCACACTTATTTTAATAAATAATATATCCTCAAAACAAATGGCTTCATCTCAAAATTTTTTTAATTTGGATTTTGTTCATTTTTCTAAGGAAGAAACTTCCCCTATAAAACAAACTCCTACTACATCAGTTACAATGGCTAAACACTATTGTTTGAAAAATGTCAAGAGACTTGAGATAAGAAATTAGAGACTAAATAGAAATGTTAATAAAATGGCATGAACATGGGTTTTTCTCTTGCAGTCTCTGAATTATAAACATAGCTTCAATATTTTTATCAACATCTTTTGGTGCTTATAAATATTCGAGGTAAAGTAAACAACAGAAACTTATCAATAGGAGCACCTTAAAATATAAAGCAAATAACAACCCAAGGGAGAAATAAATAGCAGTACAATAATAGTAGGGGACTTTAATACCCTGCTTACATTAATCAATAGATCATCAAGAGAGAAAACAAGGAAACATTGTACTTAAATGACATGTTAGATCAGAGGGACTTACCAGACATATACAGAACATTCCACCCAAAAGCAACAGAATAAAAGCATTCTTCTCAAATGCACGTGGAACATTCTCCAGGATAGATTATATGTTAGGTCATAAAATGGGTCTTAATACATTTAAGAAGATTGAAATCATATCAAGCATCTGTTCTGAACACAATGGTATAAAACTGGAAACCAATTATAAGAAAAATACTGGAAAATTCACAAATACGTGAGGATTAAACAACATGCTACTGAACAACCAATGGGTCAAAGAAGAAATAAAAAAATGTGTGAGACAAATGAAAGTGGAAATCCAACCTACCAAAACTTATGGGATGCAGCAGAAGCAATTCAAAGAGGGAAGTTCGTAGTGATGAATGCCTACCTCAAGAAACAAGATCTCAAACAGCGTAATATTAACAGCTCATGGAACTAGAAGAACAAATAAAGTCCAAGTTCATAGAAGGAAAAATTAGAGTGAAATAAGTGAAATAGAGACTAAACAGATAATAGATAAGATAAAAGAAACCCAGTTCTAGTTCTCTGAAAAGATAAAATTGACAAACTAGGTAGATTCACAAAGAAAAAAAGAGAAGACTCGAAATCAGAAGTAAAAGAGATATTACAAGTGATATCACAGAAATCATTAAAGACTATGAATAGCCGTACACCAACAAATTGTACAGCCTAAAGAAATGGATATATTCTTAGAAATATACCAGTATGAATAATTAATAATAGAAAATCTGAACAGACCAATTACTAGTAAGGAGATTGAATGGTAATCAAAAACCTTCAAACAAAAAATTCCAGGACCAGATGGCTTCACTGGTGAATCTACCAAACATTTAAAGAAGTGTTAATATTTATCCTTCTCAAAGTGTTCCAAAAAAATATTAGAGCTGGGAACACTTCCAAACTCATAAGGCCTCCATTATCTTGATATCAAAACCAGACAAGGATGCTACAAGAAAAGAAAATTCAGGCCAATATACCCAATGAACATAGATGCAAAAATCCTCAACAAAATGTTAGCAAACTGAATTCAACAATACATTATAAAAGGATCATACACCGAATCAAGTGGGATTTATTCCAGGGATGTAAGGATGGTTCAACATCCACAAATAAATTAGTATGATACACCACACTAACAAAATGAAGGGTAAAAAATTACATGATCATCTGAATAGATGCAGAAAAAGCATTTGATAAAATTCAACATTTATTTATGGTAAAACTCTCAACAAAGTGGTATACAGGAAATGTACCTCAACAAAATATAGGCTATATATGACAACATCATAGTGGTGAAAAGCTGAAAGCTTTTCCTCTGATCACAAACAAGAAAAGGATGTTCATTCTTGCCACTTTTATTCAGCATAGTATTGCAAGTCTCAGCCAGAGAAATTAGGTAAGAAAAAGAAATAAAAGACATCCAAATTGGAAATAGAGGTAATACTGTCACTATTTGTCGAAAACCCTAAAGACTTCATAAAAAACTGTTAGAATTAATTCAGTAAAGTTGCAGTATGCAAAAGCTATGTACAAAAATCAGTTCCATTTCTATACATTAATAACAAACTAAAAATAAAAAATATAAAAAAGTCCCATTTACACTTGCTTGAAAAACAAAGCAGGAATAAATTTAACCAGGGAGCTGAAAGACCTATACACTGAAAACTTTAAGACATTGATGAGAGAAATTGAAGAAGACAGAAATAAATGGAAAGATATTCCATACTCATGGATTGGAAGAATTAACATTGTTAAAATATTTATATTGCCCAAAACAATTTACCAATTCAATGCAAACCCAATCAAAATTCCAATGACTTTTTTTTAATGCAGTACCATACTGTTTTGACCACTGTAGCTTTGTAATATGTGTTGAGGTCAGGGGCTGTGAGGCCTCTAGTTTTGTATTGTTTCTTTTTTCCATTAAAAAAAATTGAAGTGTCGAGGGGGATTCAAGACAGCAGCATGAGAGGTGAGACAGAGAACTCCCCAAACCACAAATAGCCCTGGAGATCTGCTTTGCAAGTGGAAAACTACTCTGTGTGGTGCTCTGGAGGTTGGGGAGCTGGGACAGGTGGAGTGCCTGAGAGACTGACATTACGGCCATTTGTGGAGGACAGGATCCACATCCGGCTGCTCTGTGACAGGGGAAAGGCAGGTGGTCTGAGAGGCTTCCTGGCAGCAAGAGGGATGCTGAGGGGGCGGGGGATGCACGGAGCTTGCTGCATGGAAGAAGGGAGACTGGACAAGGTTGTCTGAGTGCGCTCTGCCCAGCAGGTTAGGAACTTTGAGGAGCTCCATCCCCCTGGCTTGCTGCTCAGCTCTGAGGCCCCCCACTGTGACATGCAGCCTGCCGAGCCTTCCTCCTTGCCTGACAGCACTGGCTCGCAAACCAGCAGTCACGCGCTGACATCAGGCCAGCCAGAGGGAGGCCACGCCTACATCAGTTAGAGACGCTGAGCACAGAGGCTTACACCTCTGTGCTCGGCCCACTGGCTGTGATACTGGAGACAGGCACCACAGACAGGAATCAGGAAACAGATCTTTCCTCCCCCAGACACCAGCTCCACTCCCCAACGACCCCCAACCTCACTCTGGGGCTGAGCAGCTCCAGAGACTGGAGTTTCTGGCCACTAGAGAGCACCACATAGAAATATGAAATGTCAAAAGAACCTGGTTCAGACCAAAATCTCAAACCACAGAAAAAGGGCCAAATGAAACTGAACTCACCAATCTTCCTGAGAGTTCAAAATAAAAATCATAAACATGCTTACAGAGGTACAGAAAAATATTCAAGAACTCAAGAACGAATTTAAGATGGAGATTCAATCATTAAGAAATTCCATATCTGAAACAAAACATACAATAGAGGGATTTACAAGCAGATTAGATGTAGTAGAAGAGACAGTAAATACAATAGAAATTAGAGAAGAGGAATACAAAGAAGCTGAGGCACAGAGAGAAAAAAGAATCTCTAAGAATGAAAGAATATTGAGAGAACAGTGTGACCAATCCAAATGGAAAAATATTTGCATTATAGGGGTACCAGAAGAAGAAGAGAAAGGAAAAGGGAAAGGAAGTGTCATTGATGAGGTAATTGCTGAAAACTTCCCCTATCTGGGGAAGAGATAGTCTCTCAAGCGAAAGAGATGCACAGATGTCCCAATACAAAGGACCCAAGAAAGACAACATCAAGACATATAATAATTAAAATGGCAAAGATCAAGGATAAGACAGACTTTTAAAAGCAGCTACACAGAGAAAAAGAATCACATACAAAGGAAAACCCATCAGGCTATCATCAGATTTCTCAACAGAAACGTTACAGGCCAGAAGGGAGTGGCGTGATATATTTATGCAATGAAGCAGAAGGGCCTTGAACCAAGAATACTCTACTGGCAAGGTCATCATCTAAATTTGAAGGAGGAATTAAACAATTTTCAGATAAGCAAAAGCTGAGAGAATTTACCTCCCTCAAACTACCTCTACCATGCATTTTGGAGGGACTCCTATAGATGGAAGTATTCCTAAGGCTATATAGATGTCACCCAAGGGATAGAAAAACTGTAGAGAATATGATTCATAACATTCAAAGAATGGAGGAGGAAGAAACAGAAAAAAGAGAGAGAGAAAAAAAGAACCTTTAGGTTGTGTTTGTAATAGCATAGGAAGTGAGTTAAATGTGACTGTTGGATAGGAAGGGAATTACCCTTGAACCTTTGGTAACCACAAATCTAAAGCCTGCAATGGCAATAAGTACATACCTATCAATAATCACCCTAAATGTAAATGGACTGAATGCAGCAATCAAAAGACATGGAGTTACTGAATGGATAAAAAAACAAGACCCATCTATATATGCTGCCTACAAGAGACATACTTCAAACCCAAAGACATACACAGATTGAAAGTAAAGGGATGGAAAAAGGTATTTCATGCAACTACTAGGGAGAAAAAAGCAGGAGCTGCAGAACTTGTATCAGACAAAATAGAATTCAAAACAAAGAAAGTAACAAGAGACAAAGAAGGACATTACATAATGATAAAAGAGTCAGTCCAACAAGAGGATATGACTATTATAAATATCTATGCACCCAATACAGGATCACCTACATATGTGAAACAAATACATACAGAATTAAAGGGGGAAATAAATGCAATGCATTCATTTTAGGAGATTTCAACACACCACTCATTCCAAGGGACAGATCAACCAGACAGAAAATAAGTAAGGAGACAGAGGCAATGAACAACACATTAGAGCAGATGGACCTAACAGACATCTACAGAACTCTACACCCAAAAGCAGCAGGATACGTATTTGCCTCAAGTGCACATGGAACATTTTCAAGAATAGATCATATACTAGGCCACAAAAAGAACCTCAGTAAATTAAAAAAGATTGAAATTGTACCAACCAACTTCTCAGATCACAAAGGTATAAAACTAGAAATAAATTGTACAAAGAAAACAAAATGCTCACAAATACATGGAGCCTCAACAATGTGCTCCTAAATAATCAATGGATCAACAACCAAATTAAGACAGAGATCAAACAATATATGGAGACAAATGACAACAACACAAAGCCGCAACTTCTGTGGGACGCAGCAAAGGCAGTTCTAAGAGGAAAGTATATTGCAATCCAGGCCTATTTAAAGAAAGAAGAACATTCCCAAATGAATAGTCTAAAGACACAATTACTGAAATTGGAAAAAGAAGAACAAATGAGGCCCAAAATCACCAGAAGGAGGGACATAATAAAGATTAGAGAAGAAATAAATAAAATTGAGAAGAATAAAGCAATAGAAAAAATCAATGAAACGAAGAGCTGGTTCTTTGAAAAAATAAACAAAATAGATAAACCCTTAGCCAGACTTACTAAGAGAAAAAGAGAATCTATAAACATAAACAGAATCAGAAATGAGAAAGGAAAAATCATGATGGACCCCACAGAAATACAAAGAATTACAAGAGAATACTATGAAAATCTATATGCTAACAAGCTGGAAAACCTAGAAGAAACGGACAACTTCTTAGAAAAATACAACCTTCCAAGACTGAGCAATCAAGAAACAGAAAACCTAACCAGACCTATCACCAGTAACGAAATTGAATCAGTAATCAAAAAACTACCCAAGAACAAAACCCCCGGACCAGATGGATTCACTGCTGAATTTTACCAGACATATAGAAAAGAAATAACACCCATTCTCCTTAAAGTTTTCCAAAAAATAGAAGAGGAGGGAATACTTCCAAACTCATTCTATGAAGCCAGCATCACTCTAATATCAAAACCGGGCAAAGACCTCACCAAAAAAGAAAATTACAGACCAATATCCCTGATGAACATAGATACAAAAATACTCAACAAAATATTATCAAAACGAATCCAAAAATACATCAGGATGATCATACACCATGATCAAGTGAGATTCATCTCAGGGATGCAAGGACGGTACAAGATCTGAAAATCCATCAATATCATCCACCACATCAACAAAAAGAAAAACAAAAGACCACATAATCATCTCCATAGATGCTGAAAAAGCATTTGACAAAACTCAACATCCATTCATGACAAAAACTCTCAACAAAATGGGTATAGAGGGCAAGTACCTCAACATAATAAAGGCCATATATGACAAACCCACAGCCAACATCATACTTAACAGCGAGAAGCTGAAAGCTTTTCATCTAAGATCGGGAACAAGACAAGGATGCCCACTCTCCCCACTGTTATTCAGCATATTACTGGAGGTCCTAACCACAGAAATCAGACAAAACAAAGAAATACAAGGCATCCAGATTGGTAAAGAAGAAGTCAAATTGTCACTATTTGCAGATGACATGTTGTTGTACAGAAAAAACTATAAACACTCCACTCCAAAACTACTAGAACTAATATCTGAATTCAGCAAAGTTGCAGGATACAAAATTAATACACAGAAATCTGTTGCTTTCCTATACACTAATGATGAACTTACAGAAAGAGAAATCAGGAAAACAATTCATTCACAATTGCATCAAAAAGAATAAAATACCTAGGAATAAACCTCACGAAGGAAGTGGAAGACTATATCCTGAAAACTGCAAGACACTCCTAAGAGAAATTAAAGAGGACACTAACAAATGAAATGCATCCCATGCTCTTGGCAGGGAAGTATAAATATTGTAAAAATGGCCATCCTACCTAAAGCAATCTACAGATTCAATGCAATCCCTATCAAAATACCTACAGCATTTTTCAATGAACTACAGCAAATAGTTCTAAAATTCATATGGAACCACAAAAGACCCTCAATAGTGAAAGCAATGCTGAAAAGGAAGAATAAAACAGGGAGAATTGTGCTCCCAGACTTCAAGCTGTACTACAAGGCTACACTAATCAAGACAATTTGGTATTCGCACAAGAAAAGAACCACAGACCAGTGGAACAGAATAGAAAATCCAAACATTAACCCAAACATATACGGTCAATTAATATATGATAACGGAGCCATGGATATACAATGGGGAAATGACAGCCTCTTCAACAGCTGGTGTTGGCAAAACTGGACAGCTACGTGTAAGAGAATGAAACTGGATTATTGTCTAACCCCATACACAAAAGTAAACTCAAAATGGATCAAAGACCTGAATGTAAGTCAGTTAACCATAAAACTCTTGGAAAAAAAATAGGCAAAAATCTCTTGGACATAAATAAACATGAGCAACTTCTTCATGAACATATCTCCCCGGGCAAGGGAAACAAAAGCAAAAATGAACAAGTGGGACCATATCAAGCTGAAAAGCTTCTGTACAGCAAAGGACACCATCAGTAGAACAAAAAGACAACCTACAGTATGGGAGAATATATTCAGAATAACATATCCAATAAGGGTTTGACATCCAAAATATATAAAGAACTCACAGACCTCAACAAACAAAACGCAAATAATCCAATTAAAAAATGGGCAGAGGATATGAATAGACACTTCTCTAAAGAAGAAATTCAGATGGCCAACACGCACATGAAAAGATGCTCCACATCACTAATCATCAGAGAAATGCAAATTAAAACCACAATGAGATACCACCTCACACCTATACGGATGGCCAACATCCAAAACACAAACAACAACAAATGTTGGCAAGTATGTGGAAAAGGGGAACCCTCCTACACTGCTGGTGGGAATGCAAATTTGTTCAACCATTGTGGAAAGCAGTATGGAGGTTCCTCAAAAAACTCAAAATGGAAATTCCATTTGACCCAGGAATTCCACTCCTAGGAATTTACCCTAAGAATGCAGCAGCCCAGTTTGAAAAAAGACATATGCACCCCTATGTTTATTGCAGCATTATTTACAATAGTCAAGAAATGGAAGCACCCTACGTGTCCATCAGTGGATTAATGGATAAAGAAGATGTGGTACATATACACAATGGAATATTATTCAGCCATAAGAAGAAAACAAATCCCACCATTTGCAACAACATGGATGGAGCTAGAGGGTATTATGCTCAGTGAAATTAGCCAGGTGGAAAAAGACAAGTATCAAATGATTTCACTCATCTGTGGAGTATAAGAACAAAGAAAAAACTGAAGGAACAAAAGAGCAGCAGACTCACGGAACCCATGAATGGGCTAACAGTTACGAAAGGGAAAGGGACTGGGGAGGATGGGTGGGAAGGGAGGGACAAGGGGGAAAAACGGGCATTACGATTAGAAGACATAATGTAGGGGGCCTTGGGGAGGGCTGACAATTCAGAGAAGACAAGTTGTGGTTCTATAGCACCTCAGTACGCTGACGGACAGTGACTAATCAGGTAGGTGGGGGGGGACTTGATGAAGTAAGGCGTTTAGTAACCATAATGTTGCACAGGTAATTGTAGATGAGTGATATCAAAAAAAAAAAATTACACAAAGAAAACGAAAAAGCCCACAAACACATGGAGGCTTCACAACATGCTCCTACATAATCAATGGATCAATGACCAAATAAAAACAGAGATCAAGCAATATATGCAGGCAAATAACAACAATAATTTAACACCACAAAATCTGTGGGATGCAGCGATGGCAGTGCTAAGAGGGAAATATATTGCAATACAGGCCTAACTTAGGAAAGAAGGACAATCCCAAATGATCAGTCTGAACTCACAATTAATGAAACTAGAAAAGGAAGAATGAGGCCCAATATCAATAGATGGAGGGACATAATAAAGATTAAAGCAGAAATAAATAAAATTGAGAAGAATAAAACAGTAGAAAGAATCAATGAAAGCAAGACATATTCCTCCAAGAAAATAAGCAAGATAGATAAACCCCTAGGCAGACTTATCAAGGAAAAAAGAGAGTCTACTCACATAAACAGAATCAGAAATGAGAAAGGAAAAATCACTACAGATACTACAGAAATACAAACAATTATGAGAGAATACTGTGAAAAATTATATGGTAACAAACTGGATAACATAGAAGAAATGGACAACTTTCTAGAAAAATACAACCTTCCAAGGCTGACCCAGTAAGAAAAGAAAATCTGAATAAATCAATTAACCAGCAAAGAAATTGAATTGGTAATCAAAGAACTACCTAAGAGCAAAACTCCTGGACCAAATTGTTTCATTGCTGAATTTTATCAAACATTTAGTGAAGACCTAATACCCATCCTCCCTAAAGTTTTCCAAAAAGTAGAAGAGGAGGGAATATTCCCAAACTCATTCTACGAGGCCAATATCACTGTAATACCAAAACCAGGCAAAGACACCACAAAAAAAAAGAAAATTACAGACCAATATCCCTGATAAACATAGATGCAAAAATACTCAACAAAATATTAGCAAACCGAATTCAAAACTACATCAAAAGGATCATCCGTCATTTTCAAGTGGAATTCATCCCAGGGATGCAAGGATGGTACAACATTCGAAAATCAATCAACATCATCCACCACATCAACAAAAAGAAGGACAAACACCATATGATAATCCCCATAGATGCTGAAAAAGCATTCGACACAATTCAACATCCATTCATGATAAAAACTCTCAACAAAATGGATATACAGGCAAGTATCTCAACATAATAAAGGTCATATATAAAAAACCCACAGCCAACATACTTAACACCAAGAAGCTGAAAGCTTTTCCTTTCCGATCGGGAACAAGACAAGGATGCCCACTCTCTCCACTTTTATTCAACAAGGTTCTGGAGGTCCTAGCCATGGCAGTCAGACAATACAAAGATATAAAAGGCATCCAGATTGGCCAGGAAGAAGTCAAACTGTCCCTCTTTGCAGATGACATGATATTGTACATAAAAAATCCTAAAGAATCCAGTTCAAAAGTACTAGAACTAATATCCAAATTCCGCAAAATTGCAGGATACAAAATTAATACACAGAAATCTGTTGCATTCTTATACACTAACAATGAACTAGCAGGGAAATCAGGAAAAAAATTCCATTCACAACTGCATCAAAAAGAATAAAATACATAGGAATAAACCTAACCAAGGAAGTGAAAGACTTATACTGTGAAAATTACAAGACATTCATGAGAGAAATTAAAGAAGAAACCAATAAATGGGAATACATCCCATGCTCATGGATAGGAAGAATAAATATTGTCAAATTGGCCATCCTGCCCAAAGCAATCTACAGATTCAATGCAGTCCCTATAAAAATACCAACAGCATTCTTCAATGAACTAGAACAAATAGTTCTAAAATTCATATGGAACCAGAAAAGACCCTGAATAGCCAAGACAATCCTGAGAATGAAGAATAAAACAGGGGGAATTATGCTCCCTTACTTTAAGCTCTGCTCCAAAGCCAGTAATCAAGACAATTTGGTACTGCATAAGAATAGACCCATAGACCAATGGAACAAACTAGAGAGCCCAGATATAAACCCGTGCATATTTGGTCAGTTAATACACGATAAAGGAGCCATGGATATACAATGGGGAAATGACAGCCTCTTCAACAGCTGGTGTTGGCAAAACTGGACAGCTACATGTAAGAGAATGAAACTGGATTATTGTCTAACCCCATACACAAAAGTAAACTCAAAGTGGATCAAAGACCTGAGTGTAAGTCAGTTAACAATAAAACTCTTAGAGAAAAACAGGCAAAAATCTCTTGGACATCAACATGAGCAACTTCTTCATGAACACATCTCCCCGGGCAAGGGAAACAAAAGCAAAAATGAACAAGTGGGACTATATAAAACTAAAAAGTTTCTGTACAGCAAAGGACACCATCAGTAGAACAAAAATCATTCTACAGTATGAGAGAATATATTCATAAATGACATGTCTGATAAAGGGTTGACATCCAAAATTATATATAAAGAACTCACGTACTTCAACAAACAAAAGGCAAATAATCCAATTAAGAAATGGGAAGAGGACATGAATAGACACTTCTCCAAAGAAGAAATTCAGATGGCCAACAGGCACATGAAAAGATGCTCCACATCGCTAATCATCAGAGAAATGCAAATTTAAACCACAATCAGATATCACCTCATACCAGTTAGGATGGCTAACATCCAATACAGAAACAACAACAAATGTTTGCGAGGATGTGGAGAAAGGGGAACCCTCCTACACTGCTGGTGAGAATGTAAGCTAGTTCAACCATTGTGGAAAGTAGTATGGAGGTTCCTCAAAAAACTAAAAATAGAAATACCATTTGACCCCGGAATTCCACTCCTAGGAATTTACCCTAAGAATGCAGGAGCCCATGTTGAAAAAGACATATTTACCCCTATGTTTATCACAGCACTATTTACAATAGCCACGAAATGGAAGCAACCTAAGTGTCCATCAGTAGATGAATGGACAAAGAAGAGGTGGTACATATACACAATGGAATATTATTCACCCATAAGAAGAAAACAAATCCTATCATTTGCAACAACATGGATGGAGCTAGAAGGTATCCTCATTGAAATAAGCCAGGTTGAGAAAGACAAGTATCAAGTGATTTCACTCATATGTGGAGTATAGGAACAAAGAAAAAATGAAGGAACAAAACAGCGGGAGACTCACAGAACCCAAGAATGGACTAACAGTTATCAAAGGAAAGGGCCTGTGGAAGATGAGTGGGAATGGAGGGATAAGGGGGAAAAAGGGTCATTACAATTAGCACTTATAATGTAGCAGGGGTGGGGGGACACGGGGAAGGCAGTATAACACAGAGAAGTTAAGCAGTGATTCTACAGCATCTTGCTCCACTGATGGATAGTGAGTGTAATGGGGTATGTGGTGGGGACTTGATAATGGGGGGAGTCTAGTAACTGTAATGTTTTTTTTGTAATTGTACATTAATGATAGCAAAAAAAAAAAAAAACTTGTCGAAGAAGCAGGACTTGACCTCCAGGTCTTCTGGGTCTAGTGCTCTATTACACCTAAAAAAAAAAAACAAATTGAAGTGTTTATATGCAATCATATTAGTTTCAACTATACAACATAATGAGTCAGCAGTTACCCATATTACTAAATCCTGACCCCTACTAGTGCAGTTACTATCTATCAACATAGGAAGATATTACAGTATTATTGACTATATTCTCCATGCTGTACTGCCATCCCTGTGACCAACATATCATGATTGAGAGTTTTTGCGCACCTTTATCCTCCTCACTCTCCCCACCCACGCTAGTCCGTCCCCCATAGTAAGCCCCATTTCTTTATCAATGGCTATAAGTCTACTGTTATTTTGTTCATTTGGTGTCTTTTTAGATTCAACATATATCTGAAATCATATGGTATTTGTTTTTCTCTGCCTGGCTTATTTCACTTAGCTTAGTGCCCTCTAGGTCCATCCATTTGTCCAAATGGCAGGATTTCTTTTTTATAACTGAGTAATACTCCGTTGTGTATCTGTACCATACCTTCTTTATCCATTCATATATTGATGGGCACTGGTTGCTTCCATATCTTGGCTATTATACCTAATGTGGCAATAAACATAGGGATGCATATTATCTTTCAAATAAGGGATTTTGTTTTCTTTGGGTAAATTCCTAGGAGTGGAATTACTGGGTTGTATGGTATTTCGATTTTTAGTTTTTTGAGGATCTGTCATACTGCCCTCCACAGTGGCTACAAAAATTACATTCCCACAAACAGTGTAAGAGGGTCCCCATTTCTCCATATCCTTGCCAACACTTGTTATTTCTTGTCTTTTGGATAGTGGCCATTCTAACTGGTGTGAGGTGATATTGTGGTTTTGATTTGCATTTCCCTGATGATTAGCGATGTGTAACATCTTTTCATGTGTCTGTTATCTATCTGTATTTTTTCTCTGGAGAAACGTCGGTTCAGATCCTCCACCCATTTTTTAATTGGGTTTTTTTTTTATTATTGTAGTATATGACTTTTTAAAATATATTTTGGATATTAACCCCTTATTGGATAAATCATTTATGAATATATTCTCCCATATTGTAGGTTGCCTTTTTGTTCTGCTGATGGTGTCCTTTTCCAGCTTTGTTCTTTATTAGGATTCTTTGGTTATTTGGGGTCTTTATTGTCCCATAAGAATTTTAGGATTTTTTTCTTTTTTTATATATATAATTTATTTTGGTATCATTAATCTACAGTAACATGTGCAATATTATGGTTATTAAACTACCCCTTCATCAGGTCCCCCCCCCCAACCCCATTACAGTCACGGTCCATCAGCATAGTGAGATGCTATAGAATCACTACTTGTCTTCTCTGAGTTGTACAGCCCTCCCCGTGCCCTCACAACATTACATCTGATAATCATAATGCCCCCTTTTCCCCCTTGTCCCTCCCATCCCACCCATCTTCCCCAGTCCCTTTCCCTTTGGTAACTATTAGTCCATTCTTGGGTTCTGTGAGTCTGCTGCTGTTTTGCTCCTTCAGTTTTTTTCTTTGTTCTTATACTCCACATATGAGTGAAATCATTTGATACTTGTCTTTTTCGGCTGGACTTATTTCACTGAGCATAATACCCTACAGCTCCATCCATGTTGTTGCAAATGGTAGGATTTGTTTTCCTCTTACGGCTGAATAATATTCCATTGTGTATATATACCACATCTGTTTATCCATTCATCTACTGATGGACACTTAAGTTGCTTCCATTTCTTGGCTATTGTAAATAGTCCTGCGATAAACATAGGGGTGCATATGTCTTTTTCAAACTGCACTGCTGCATTCTTAGGGTAAATTCCTAGGAGTAGGATTCCTGGGTCAAATGGTATTTCTATTTTGAGTTTTTTGAGGAACCTCCATACTGCTTTCCGCAGTGGCTGAACTAATTTGCAGTCCCACCAGCGGTGTAGGAGGGTTCCCTTTTCTCCACATCCTCGCCAACATTTGTTGTTGTTTGTGTTTTGGATGTTGGCCATCCTCACTGGTGTGGGGTGATATCTCATTGTGGTTTTAATCTGCATTTTTCTGATGATTAGTGATGTGGAGCATCTTTTCATGTGCCTGTTGGCCATCTGAATTTCTTCTTTAGAGAAGTGTCTATTCATGTCCTCTGCCCATTTCTTAACTGGATTATTTGCCTTTTGTTTGTTAAGGTGTGTGAGTTCTTTATATATAATTTTGGATGTCAACCCTTTATCAGACATGTCATTTATGAATATATTCTCCCATACTGTAGGTTGTCTTTTTGTTTTACTGATGGTGTCCTTTGCTGTACAGAAGCTTTTCAGCTTGATATAGTCCCACTTGTTCATTTTTGCTTTTGTTTCCCTTGCCCAGGGAGATATGTTCATGAAGAAGTCGCTCATGTTTATGTCCAAGAGATTTGTGGTTTCATGACTTACATTCAGGTCTTTGGTCCGTTTTGCATTTACTTTTGTGTATGGGGTTAGACAGTAGTCCAGTTTCATTCTCTTACATGTAGTTGTCCAGTTTTGCCAACACCAGCTGCTGAAGAGGCTGTCATCTCCCCATTGTATATCCAAGGCTCCTTTATCAAATATTAATTGACTGTGTATATTTAGGTTAATGTTTGGATTTTCTGTTCTGTTCCACTAGTCTGTGGGTCTGTTTTTGTGCCAATACCATATTGTCTTGATTACTGTGGCTTTGTAGTAGAGCTTGAAGTCAGGGAGCGTAATTCCCCCTGTTTTATTCCTCCTTCTCAGGATTGCTTTGGCTATTCGGGGTCTTTTGTGGTTCCATATGAATTTTAGAATTATTTGTTCCAGTTCATTGAAGAAAGCTGTTGGTAGTTTGATAGGGATTGCATTGAATCTGTAGATTGCTTTAGGTAGTATAGCCATTTTGACAATATTTATTCTTCTTAGCCAAGAGCATGGGATGATTTCCATTTGTTAGTGTCTCTTTAATTTCCCTTAGGACTGTTTTGTAGTTTTCAGGGCATAGGTCTTTCACTTCCTTCGTTAGGTTTATTCCTAGGTATTTTATTCTTTTTGATGCAATTGTGAATGGAATTGTTTTTCTGATTTCTCTTTCTGTTAGTTCATCGTTAGTGTGTAGGAAAGAAACAGATTTCTGTGTGTTAATTTTGTATCCTGCAACTTTGCTGAATTCAGATATTAGTTCTAGTAGTTTTGGGGTGGAGTCTTTAGGGTTTTTTATGTACAATATCATATCATCTGCAAATAGTGACAATTTGACTTCTTCTTTACCAATCTGGATGCCTTGTATGTCTTTGTTTTGTCTGATTGCCGTGGCTAGGACCTCCAGTACTATGTTGAATAACAGTGGAGAGAGTGGGCATCCCTGTCTTGTTCCCGATCTTAGGTGAAAAGCTTTCAGCTTCTCGCCGTTAAGTATGATGTTAGCTGTGGGTTTGTCATATATGGCCTTTATGATGTTAAGGTACTTGCCTTCTGTACCCATTTTATTGAGAGTTTTAATCATGAATGGATGCTGAATTTTGTCATATGCTTTTTAAGCATCTATGGAGATGATCATCTGGTTTTTCTTCTTCTTGTTGTTGATGTGGTGGATGATGTTGATTGATTTTTGAATGTTGTACCATCCTTGCATCCCTGGGATGAATCCCACTTGATCATGGTGTATGATCCTCTTGATGTATTTTTGAATTCGGTTTGCTAATATTTTGTTGAGTGTTTTTGCATCTACATTCATCAGGGATATTGGTCTGTAATTTTCTTTTTTGGTGAGGTCTTTACCCGGTTTTGGTATTACAGTGATGCTGGCTTCATAGAATGAGTTTGGAAGTATTCCCTCCTCCTCTATTTTTTGGAAAACTTTAAGGAGAATCGGTGTTATTTCTTCTCTGTATATCTGGTAGAATTCAGAGGTGAATCCATAAGGTCCGGCGGTTTTGTTCTTGGGTAGTTTTTTGATTACCGATTCAATTTCGTTGCTGGTGATTGGTCTGTTTAGTTTTTCTGTTTCTTGCTTGGTCAGTCTTGGAAGGTTGTATTTTTCTAAGAAGTTGTCCATTTCTTCTATGTTTTCCAGCTTGTTAGCATATAGATTCTCATAATATTCTCTTATGATTCTTTGTATTTCTGTGGGTCCGTCGTGATTTTTCCTTTCTCATTTCTGATTGTGTTTATGTGTGTAGATTCTCTTTTTCTCTTAATGAGTCTGGCTAGGGGTTTATCTATTTTGTTTATTTTTTCAAAGAACCAGCTCTTGGTTTCATTGATTTTTTTCTATTGTTTTATTCTTCTCAATTTTATTTATTTCTTCTCTAATCTTTATTATGTCCCTCCTTCTGGTGACTTTGGGCTCATTTGTTCTTCTTTTTCCAATTTCAGTAATTGTGTCTTTAGACTATTCATTTGGGAATGTTCTTCCTTCTTTAAATAGGCCTGGATTGCAATATACTTTCCTCTCAGAACTGCCTTTGCTGCGTCCCACAGAAGTTGTGGCTTTGTGTTGTTGTTATTATTAGTCTCCATATATTCTTTCATTTCTGTTTTGATTT
>JAVSCE010011132.1:0-197050 GCA_032199065.1 Smutsia gigantea
CAAATGACAGGATTTCCTTCTCTTTTATTTTACGGCTAAATAGTATTCCATCGAATATATATATATATATATATATATATATATATATATACCATGTTTTCTTTATCCATTCATTAATTCACAGATGCTTAGGTTTTGGCTGCTATAAATAATACCTGCAGACAATGGGCATGGGGGTGCAGAGCACTCTCCAAATAGTGATTTTGTTTGTTTCCTTTGGGTAAATACCCCTAAATGAGTTGCTGGATCATACAGTAGTTCTACTTTTAATTTTTGGAGGAACCTCCACAGTGTTTTCCATAGTAGCTGTATCAAAAGCAAAGAAAGCAAGGGTTTGAAAAGATGCTTTTATTCACATTCTACAGAAGCTTTAGAGATGTCCCCATCAGTTCTTCACATCAAGTATGATTTGTATTCTGTTGTTCTTACTACCTCTATTCCTCCTTCCTGGGTGGGCTCCAGGCCTCTCTGAGAATCAACCCTCTGCCTGTTCCTCATGCCCTCCTCTTGCCCTATTTGGATCCAGGTCTCTCTCTGCCACCTTTTTCTAATGAGGAGGATTCATGGTCCAGATTTCTGCAAACTAGGCTCCCTTGTCTCAGATTGGCTAGTCCTCCTAATACCCAATATCGTCTCTGACATGTAATTAGGATTTAATCTCAAAAGCTTACTTCTTTTGAGAAGTCATGACTTTGTCTGCCTGACCCTGAAGTTTGGCCACAGTAGTAAAGAATAGGACCGCCTGGGCATCTCCAGCTGTCAGGGAGATGTGGTTTCTATGCTATCGGTTTCAATTATCTTGTAAGTTCTATGATACGCCAGGTTTTGTTACAGATCTTCCAAAGAAAGGAAACATCAAAAACAATGAAACACAGCCTAAAATGACCCTAACCAAAGGCATAATCCTAAATCGACCTTCTCAAGAAGACCAGCAAAGGGGATCCAGCTGATGAGGCCATTTTGATATTTTGGGTGGAGTGTGCACGGATTGGGGGTGAGGGTGTAGGAATCCCAAAGAGCCCCCAAAGAAAGGAGCGACAGAAGCGTCACGTGCTCAGGTGCTTCCTGTCACCTTTGGTGCCTGCAGACCATTAACATTCCCAGTGATCATTTATACTGTGTGCTGGGGACACGAACCACGTCCTTTGTGTCTGACCGATTCCTAACTAAAGGAGGGTGTTATAATTCATGGACACCCAGATTCCCTTCCATTTAAGGATGTCATCAGTTCCAAGGCTGTCCGGTCAGCATCTGCAACATGGGAAATGCCCGGAGCCTGGCAGTCTCTGCCCAGGGTTTTGTGGGAAGACTGGCATCTTGGTGTCACCACTAAGACAGTGGCCTTGTAGCTCAGGTTAAATCTGGGTGTTGGGTTTGTTTATAACGAGAGCTGCCATTTGTTGAGCATTTACTGTGTGCAGGGCCTCACAATGAGATCTTCACATGAATGAGACCGTTTCATCTTTGCGGCATTGTTAGGGGGAGGTGGTATTATTAGCCCATTGGAGAGTTCAGGAAGCCGAGGCTTAGAAGGGTAACTTGCCCAGGGTCACATAACAGGCATCATGCCAGAGAAGTCACCCCTAGTCAGAGGTCAGCGAACTGTGGCCCACAGGCTGAATTTTGTACCTACCCCCCCCTTTGTTTTATATGGCTGATGATCTAAGAATGGTCTTTATAGTTTAAAAACAGATTTCAAAACATGAGAAGAATAACATTTTTGTGACAGGTGACAGGTACATGGAATTCAAATGTTGGGTCTGCAGGTAAAGTTTAACGTGATAGTGCCAGCATCATCCCTTGACATACTAAGACTGCTCTCCTCCTACCGCCCCAGAGCTGAGGAGTTGCGACAAACTGCGTGGCCTGCAAAGCTTAAGATAATTACTAGTTGGCCGTTTACAGAAAACGCCCGCGCACCTCTGTGCTTAATCCCTGCACATCGCACGCGTGTTAGTCAGCCCTGTCACCTCTGCTGGGCGCCAGTCCCTGTGTGTCCGGGGGCGTGTGGTCGCTTGGGCATGGCCTCTGCATCGATGTCATCATTGTGCCCCTTCTACAGGTGAGGAGACGGGGGCGTCCAGAGGCTCCGTGTGAGGCCTTTCCCACGCAGGCCCTCAGTGCTGTGGACGGGCACTTCCCTGGCCTGCATTTGTCAGATGAGCACGCAGGACGCAGAGGACGGTGACTTTCCCGGGGAAGCCGGAGGCAGACACACCCCAGCCCCCAGGCACCTGACCGCCACTCTGCACAACGGTGCCTTAACCACGTGTCCGGCAGGTGGGTGGTGGCCGCAGGTGACTAGCCGCCTGTTGCAGGCTGGCTCCCACCGTCGTTCCTCCTGAGAGTCGGCTGCCCTCCCCTGCTTGGCGCCCCAGCTCCCTTCCAGCCTTCGGCTCACAGGGCCTCAGTAATCATCTCGTTTACATCTGGGAGGGAGGAGATTCAGTTCAAACCGAGCGGGCAAAGGCGCACCCCAGTTGTGCGCCTTTTCAGCCTCCTGCTAAAGCAGGTCTGGGTAATACCTTCTCTTCCAGGAACCTGAGGTTGCCGTCCCCGCAGGCCGGCATCGGGCCCCTCTCCTTCCAAGTCGGCTAAGTGGAGGCTCACGTGGCCATCAGTGGGGTTGGTATTCATGGTCTGGCAAGGTGGGCGCCTTGCCTTTTCCTTTGAAGGCATTGCCTCTTAGGAGTTATTGCCGAGTCCCCACTAGAATAAATTTAGAGGGTATTTCTGGAACGCTCCAATGCTCACACGATGGATGCATAAGTAGGACATTTGTTTCGGAGGCGTGAGAGGAGAAAGGTACGCTTTATATCCTTAAAACGGCTTCCCTTCTACATTTCGTTCCGTATCAGGCTAAACTACTCTCCCCTCCACCCTTGTCTCTCTCTCTCACACACACATATGCTTGTTTCAATTCCCATATGCTCAAGAAGCCCCCCACGCCAAAAGCGACTTCATTTCTTTTATTTGTGATTTGTTTCTATTCCTATAAATATTCATCTCCATTTAAAAGTTGGACAAAACAGAGACTTCCACAGACATCTGAGTCTGCTGTAAGAAAACTGTACTGTGTCTGTGGGCGTGGGCTGCAGTACAGGGAGGAGAGATACATGCTTTTAAAATGGAAGACAAAATATTTTAAAGTCCATTCTCAGGCAGGGCAAAGTAGAATGTCCTGCCATTTATGTTGATTTCCATGGACTTGCGAGTGTGAGGGAAAGGCTCCTTCATAGTGGGTGGCTGGGAGCAGTCTGGGGACACTCCCAGATTAGAGTAAGATTAGAAATCAGCTTTGAAGTGAGAGTAAGATTTACAGAAGAGCATTGGGGATGGATTAGCAGTAGGAAATGGGCACCATCACTTGAGAAGTGAAAAGAAAATTAATAAACATGCTTGAATCCTATGCATGTTTGGCATAGGACTGGCCCATTGCTTGTTTTTATAAATAAAGTTTTATTTACAGCCACCTCTATTTATTTGCATATTATTCACAGTCCCTTTTGCTACACAATGGCAGAGTTGAGCAGTCACAATAGGCACCAAAGGGCCCTGCAGAGCCTAAAATATTTACTATCTGGTCCCTTTGCAGAAAAAAAATGCCACTGCCTGGCATTGGCAAGATGTACCAGGTAAATAGAATGGAAGGAAATGTGAGAAAAGGGGGAAAAAAGGAAATAGATGGAGAGAGGCAGAGGCAAGAGCATATAGGTTTCACTTGTGCACATGTGAACCCCCTTTTAGTTCAGCTGTTTATCCCTTTCACCCAAATATGGCATACCTGTTATTCACAGTAGTTGACATCTCCACTCCCTATGGACCCACAGTTTCATCACTGTTGGCCAAAGTCGCTCTATGAAAACACCTTGCCCGAAAGAGGTCAGTGTCATACAAAATTCAAAAGTACAAATTTAAAACTCCAGAGAGCTATAGGATGGGCAAATAAGAGCCGTGAGGCGTGAAGGCCATTCTGCTAACATCCTGCTTTACAAGTTGTATTCTGAAGATGACATCCAGACCAGCTCAGGAGGGTGAACCTAGCATTTCCATTTTTTTGAAGATTCTCTGTGTATTACCTGGTGGTCAAATAAGTTAGAGAAACACTGGGTTAAATATAATTAAACATATTTAATTGCTGCAGGACTTCTCAGAGCCTTTAATATGTCTCATAAAGTTCTGGGAGCAGAAGATAAGGGGTAGTGTTTCTCAAATTTATTTTGCATGAGCTTCACACACCCCCTTCCCTTTTTTTTTTTGGTAATCGTGTGGCTTATGGAACCCATTTTGGAATATAATGGTCTAGACATTATTTTGAGCTCAATATATTCATATATTTTTAGAACTAGACAGAATCTAAAGGTCATGTAGCCCCATGCCCTCATAATGATGTTATGGATCGTCTTTCCAGACTCTTTATAAAATCAAAATCAAATTTAAGCCTGAGAGTCTATGTTATTGATTTTAATATTGCTCTTAGAAATGTAAGGTACTTGGGTTTGGAGATCTTTGTTGTTGCCATTTTTAATCAAATTCCAGCCTCAGATTCAACATTCCTCTCGGCCTCTGAATTCTCTCCTTCCCACAGGGCTAATGGCAGAAAAGGGGGTGAAAATGATAAAATTGGTAATTAGACATTTAAAGCTCAGTCATTGGAAAAAGTGAGTCCACATGTTGCCTCAGTGTTGTGGATGATGAGTTTTTGGTTAAAAAAAAAATTCTGTATTTCAAATGGAGCACAGAATCAGCCCTAATTGTCTGAACTGTGGGCTTCCAAATGAGTGTTCGGAAATTGGCAGTCAGCACAAGTCCACATCTGCTGTGATAAACTCCTGACTCTACTGTGTCCTCGATCACGTGAAGAAGCCTTACTCATTTCCCCAGAAACACTGTCACTTCAATGTGGATTTTGCTTCCTCTGTGACATGCTTCGCAAACACGGGAGGGCTACCCTAGGGGCTTGGGAAAGTGTGTCAGGGCTCCAGGATAAACCCAGTGTATTTTCCTACAGTCTTTTAAAATAACTTTTTATTGAAGTATAATACACATACACACAGATATATGTAGAAAAGTACACATGTCCTGATTGTACAACTCAGATTCTTAGCGTATGAACATACCCACGTAACCAGCACTCCTGGAGTATCAATTTTAATTACTTATGTCATATTAAAGCAAGCACAGCTAGCTGCGTTATCAAGTGGTATGCCTGATGTTTAAAAATAAAATATGAAACCTCCAGGAAATCTGAGCTCTTTGTGTGGCTGCATATTCCATCCCCAGGAAAGCCACTGCCCACCTGTCTAAGAGAACAAATGGGTTCTTCTTTACCATTAGGTGCTATTTGGTGGAAATGTTCGAGAAGAACCGACCAGGCAGGAAAATGAAGTCTGCACACACTGAGCCCCTCCCCGTGTGGAGCCCTGGGCACGCATTGCCGTGGCGTTCATAAGCAGCCTGGGGGATGGACACAGCCCACTGGAAGCGACCGAGGCTTCAAGGCGCTGCCTGTGAATCACAGAACTGAGCCCCCAGACGCATCTGGCCTGAATGCCCGTTCTCTTAATTGCCCTGTCCAACTGCCTCTGTGACATTTCCCTGTTTCCTTTCATTTGGGGGCAAGTGATATTACAAAGAGATAACATTATTATTATTTTTAATGAATTGAGTATCCTGACTCCGTGTTGTAGTGCTCTGAAAGCAGAAAATTCATTCGTAGGGTAAAGACACACACTGATGGCCTTACTGCGTGGCCCTCTGTCAGTTTTCCAGGAAAAGCAATCCAAGTTGAATTTGGAATGAATTACCTTCAAATGGCCATGCTTTGCAATGTACTACTGTAATCGGGGATATTGCAAGGCAGCTTAATATGCTGGGTGATGACACGTACGACCATTATGTGGCTCCCCCTCATTGAATGCGTTGGGTGCAACCCAAATCATAAATCTGCCAGCAGACAAAACATAAAATTTACATGCAAGATCAAATCTCCCCTGTCCTGATTTTTACACAAGGGTCACCAGTGGGTAGTAAATTAAGATTCAGAATAAAAGTTACCTGCAGGTGCTAAATCACCAGCCCATGTCAGGATCATAGAATTTTCTTTTGTTAACAATACCACTGTTTGTTATTGGAGCCTGTGCTTACATCAACCGCAGGTCACTGTTTGTATAAGGAAAGGTGCCCTTTGTCCCTCAGAGACTGTGGATTTCTTTTTTTCAAATATAGTCACATTGTTTTTCCAACCAGCAGGGTATCTGCTACCAAGATCCGTGTTTGAAAGCTAAACATAGGAGAGCAGCCATGCTTGTCAGATCTGTCGTACTAATAAATCTCTGCTTGCCAAGAAATTACACATATATTTTAATTTCATTAGCTTTCAAGAAATATTTATTGAGCACCTGCTGCCAGATTCCATGTTAGGCACTGAGTGTGCAAAATGAGTAAGACAGTTCCACTGAGAAATGATCAATCGGGTCAGTGCAAGAAACAGAAACCACCGTAGGTATTTTAAGATTTGAGATTTAATGTTGGAAATCTGATGCTTGGAAACTCCCAGGAAGCATCCAAGGGGCGCTTCAAGCCTTGGCCTCTAAGAATGATTCTCTGAGTACCTCTGAGGCAAGATCCAGTCAACAGGAAAGAGGCACTAAGAATCCGTTGTCACTGCCACCTCCAACTGGCCCGGGACACTCAGAGTGGAGTATGCATGCCAAATGCTGTCGTACCAAAGCCTCACATTTGTGAACCCTCGACAGCATAAAGTAGCCCACAAAGACAGGAAGTCTATCTCACTTCCGCTTTTCCAAGGTGTCAGGAGTGCAATTAACTTGCAGAGTCTAATTTATATTTAGCTGCAAAGGAGTCTGAGAAAAGTCATTTCAAACTCTCCCAGTGGAAGAAGGATGGTGTGTAGAGAGTCAGTTTATAATATCCCCCACTGGAAGTATAGCAGTGGACAGGTGCAAACATGCATCATTTTATAATATTATGTGAAGTACTGTCACTGTGGGAATAGAGGGGACCAACATTTATCCTAGTTCAGGGGGTCTCTAAGAAGGCTTCTTGGAGGGAGATGTGTCTGCAGTGAGTCTCCAGAGAGGAGTAGGAATAATCTAGGTGGAGAAGTGAAAGGAACAGCCACGGAACAGCATGAGCAAAGGTGACAAGGTGTGTGTGTGTGTGTGTGTGTGTGTGTGTGTGTGTGTGTGCGCGCACATGTGTGTGTAAGTACATGTGTACACACAAGCCACAGACAATACAGAGTCAATACACAGTAAACTATGAAGTGTGGGTATTACCTAGAGAGGGACACAAATAGAACCAAGTTAGAGAAGGCCTTGTTGGCTGTACCAAGGGACATAGATCCTCCATAAAGTAATGGAGCACATTATAAACATGTATTGTTTTTGCCTATTTTTATGCATTCTCTATACTTTTAAGAGTATCCCTTAATTCCTCTGGGGCACTTCTCTCCAGTCTTAGTATGACTGCGGTAGAAGGCATGTGGCCCAGGCCTGGTGAGGGTATATAGTATATTCCTGGACATGAGAAGAGGAGATTGGGATCTAGCCATTCAAACACAGTAAGCATCAGACCTTAGGCTCTTACTGCATTTATTAGTACATATAACCATGTGGTGGTTGTTACTGTTTTGACCCTGTTGGGGTTATTAAGTGGAAGCCATAAGCTTGGAGATGCTGACTTGCCCCAGGAGGCTTCCTGAAAAGGATACTAACAGAGAGGAAAGCAGAGCCCAGAGGAGAAGGATCAAGTGCTGGCAATTTCCCTTAGACCCGCAATCCACTGGCCATGCCTACAGTGGCCAGACCCCTGACCTCCTCCTCTGTTACATGAGCCAATAAAGTGCCCATTTCCTGATCAAGGCCGTGTGAACTGGGTTTCTGTCATTTGCGGTGGAAGGAGTCTTGAGGATTATATGGGGCCACTGAAAGGTCTTCAGACAAATATCAGTATGATCAGATATAATTTCTGGGTATACAACTGACAGCAGGAAAATGAATACAAAGGCTATTGCACTCATGCAAGGGAAGTACAATGGCAGCTGGGCTCGGGTGGTGAGGAGGGAAAATCGGGGAGATGGTTAGGCAGTCAAGTCAGCTGTGCTTATGATTGCTCATTTCACCTGGGTTAATGGTCGCATTTCACAGCCGTGTGTGCAGCTCAACCAGACGTGTGACTAAGCAGTGAAGCACGGGACGTGCACAGAGGCGATGGGAGTGAATCCCGGGTTATGTCTTCACCACGAATTTGCTTGCCTTTTGATTCTGCTTGTCCTCCTCATCCTGTCCGCCTGCCCACCGATGGGCTGAGATACGGGCATGGGGAGAGTAGGCAAGCTCAGCCATGCAGGGGAGACTCTGGGAATGGCAGGGCAGGAGCCCCTGCAGCCTGATGGCCTCGACGTCTTGCACACTCACTCCCTTCACCTTTTCCTGAGCAAGAAAGGGATCTTGTGTCTTGTTCAAGCCACTGTTTCTTCCTCAGGGGGACTAAACCATGATCCCAACTAATGTGGTGACCACTTAAATAAGGTGAGGAGGAGGAAGGAGTCCAGGGGAATGATGGTCAGGGAGACTGCCCTGGTGGGGAGCAGACTTGAAGAGTGGCACGGACGGATGACACGTAGGCCAGTGCAGTGAGTGGTCCGAGGGGAGAACGGCATTTGGGACGAGGCTAAGGGTAGATGGGACAGGGGGAGATAAATGGATGGACTAGAAATATGTTTACGAGCTAGAATCAACAGGATGTGATACCTAGTGCCTGTGGGTGTGAAGGGAAAGGAGAAGCTAGTTGCCTTAGGCCCATGGGTAGAAGATGACACCGTTCATTGAGCTTAGGGGCCACAGGCACAGGACAGGTGACGGGGAAGAAAATGAAGTCAAGTTGGGGCCCATTGTGTTTGAGGAGTGACACCCATGAGTAGCTGGCAGGCTTTAGGATACAGGGTCCTAGAGCTGATCAGAGAAAGTAGGCTAGAGGTAAAGATCTGAAAGTCAGCAGTGGATAAATGCACACTGAGTTCATGAATATTGATGGCATTGCCCAAGAAGGGGATGCGGTCTGCAACAGAATCTCAAGGGTACAACAGTTATGGAAAGGAAGAGAAATCTGTGAAAGAGACCAGGGAGCAGCCAGGGAGGAGGGGAAGGTCGGCAGGTTTTGAAAGAAAGTTATAGGTAGCCTGCTGCTGAGAGGCAGGAAGAGAAGGTTCTGGAAAGTGTCCCTTGGATTTGCTAACAGATGGGTTGATGACCTTGACAAGAGTAATTCCAGGGGACGGGTAAGGGCAGAAACCAAGTGGGAATGGTTGGAGCAGTGAGTCGGAGCAAGATAGAGAAGGCGGAGTGTAGACAACTCCTAGAAGCAGCCGGCTATGAAGGGAAAGCGAGGAAGCAGGTACCATGGGAGGATGACTTTAGATTCAACGTGAAACTGTGTTTGTGATTTCTTTCTTCCCTATTTCTAACGCACACAAGCCTGTGATTTAGTGGGTATACATAAAGGATGGAACATTTTCCTGAAAAGACCTGGAAATTCTTTATTTTGATGTTCCAGCCCGGTAAAAGATGGTTAGGATCTTTGAATCTGCAGCTGGCCATAATGTGCACACCTCACTCTGCACTCACCCGACCTAGTGGAGTTTATTGAGGAACTACTATATGCTCAGCCCCATGCAAAATGCTACAAAGGGTACAGAAGACATTTTCTGTTGAGTAGGGGTTTATAATCATAATGCCATGTGAAGGTATAGCATCTTAACATTACGAGGTGCTCCTGAATACATTTTCTTAATATGAACCTGATAACCACACACCCGTAAGCATGGGGTACTGTGTGAAGCATTAGCAGTGATCCCCAAGGCCTCTCTCTAACTGTAAAACCATTTCCTCCTTACAAACAGCATGGCCCACCTCACAGAACACGGACCCCAGAATGGAGAGTGGGTGGGAGCAGAGCCCTCCATCCTCCCCCCCCACCACCACCCGCCAGGGCTTCCCTCTGGGCTGGTGCCCTGGTGCTCTGGCAGAGGTCAGGGCAAGACAAAAGAACTCTTTCAGGGCCCTAGAGGTGGGTGGAGATGGTTTGAACAAAGAGCCCAGGGGTTTGCATCTCATTGTCTTGTGCTTGTCACCATGCCTAAATTGACCTTTTCTGGCTGAAAGTCCCCTTCGGTTGGCATGGGCTGGAATGATCCAGTGCCTTCCTCCGGTGAGGTTAGGGTGGAGAAATGAGCAAGGGGACAGAGGGGGGCAAGTTAATGTAAGGATGGAGTGGGAGAAATACAGGCACATTTGGCCAGGTCCCATGATGCCAGGACCATCGTTGACAATTGATCAGAAGTTCTAGCGCCTCTTGAAGGCTCCCAGGGTGATAATAATGACAAATAGTCCCAGCAAAAGCCCCTAATAGTCACTGAGAGCTTATTACATCCCAGGCACTGTGCTCAGAGCTGTACATCCATTACCTCGTTTTGTTTTGTTTTTATAATTTCCCTTTTTTGAGTAGATTATTAACAGCATCACAATTCAGAAAAGCATAAATGGACAATGCTGTTAATGATTTTTGTATATCCTTCCAGAGATATTTTATGCATACATAAGCAAATATCCATATTTTTTACCCTTATCTTGTTTTTGCTCTATTTAAACACCAGTGGAAACATGCTTTACCCTCGTTCCATACTCAACGTTTTCATTTAACAATATATGGTTACTTGTGGTGCTTCCCAGGTCAGAACATAGAGAATCTATTTTTGGGGGGCTTACTTTGGGGAAGACAGCATTGCATCCCATCCATTGTTTGGATGACATAATTTGGTTAGTCTTCTATTAAAATCCATTGGAACTTGTTTCCGTTTGTTTGCAAATACAACTAATACTGCACTGAAAAATCTTGCATAGAAGTCTTTTTCCATTGCAAATGTATCTGTAGGGTAAACTCCTAGAAATATAATTGCCACGTCAAGGGTGATACTCTTTGGTAGATAACATTGAAACACCCTGAGTGATGGTCACATCTATTTACATGGGGCTGCGGCCACATATCTCTTAACCAACAGCACAATTGGTTGTCCACCGTCTGCACTGTTGTCAGTAAGCTGGGTAGAAAAAATAGCATCTTAGCATAGTTACAGTGGACCTTTCTCTTATTGTGAATGAGCATGTTTTGTGTGTTTAGTTATTTGTTTTCTGCATTTATATCTTCTGTTTTGACTTCCAATTTCTAGAAATGCTTATTTATGAGAGAAGTTAACGTTTTGTCTATGATTCCCCCCAGTTAGTCAATCTTTTCACTTCATGTGTTTTTGCCATATTTTTGCTGATTTTTTTTTATTGAGGTATAGTTAATGTACAATCTTGTATTAGTTTCAAGTATACAACACAGTGGTTTACCAGATTACCCACATTATTAAATCCTCACCCCCACTAGTGCCGTCACTGTCTGTCAACTTAGGAAGATGTTACACAATCATTGGCTGTATTCTCCATGCTGTACTACCATCCCGGTGACCAACTTATATTATAATTGTGCCCCTATGCCCGCCTCCCCCTTCCTACTCACCCGCCCTATTCCCTCCCCTGTAGTAACCACCCGTCACTTCTCAGTGTCTGTAAGTCTACTCCTATTTTGTTCATTTTGTTGTTTTGTTTTGTTTTTAGATCCCACAAATAAGTGAAATCATATAGTATTTGTCTTTCTCTGCCTGGCTTATTTCACTGAGCATAATACCCTCTAGGTCCATCCATGTTGTTGCAAATGGCACGATTTCCTTCTTTTTTATTGCCATGCTGATTTTTAAAAATTTTATACAATTGAATTTATCAGTCTTTTGTGCTGTATCAGAAGGGTGTCTCTCATGGTGATGTTATAAAAACATATTCCCATGATTTCATCTGGTACTTCTGTGGCTTTATTTTCATGTTTCCCTCTTTGATCCATTGCAGTTAATTCTGATATAAGAGTTAGGTATTGTGCTGCTTTGTATATTTCTGATGGCTACCCTGTTATCCCAACATCATTTATTGAAAACCCACCTTTGTTCACTGATCGAGATCACTTTTTTATTATATACTCATATGTCATCTAAATCTCATGACAATCCTTTGAAGGCAGTATTTGTGTCCCATTACACAGATGAAGAAACTGAGGCTTAGAGAGGTTACACAGTGTGAGTCACACATCTAGAGGTGGAGCTGCCCGGGTTTGAGCCCAAACCTCCTCAGAGGCCACACACTGCACTGTTTCACTCAACAATTCTAGAGGTTGCTCAGTCCAGAGCTTGTGCATTCTGCTTGACCCTCATGTCCTCATGTTACCGTGGCTCAGATCTTGCCTGTTTCTCTTGCTACAGCCCTGGCCACTCTCTACTGACATCCTCTCTCTGCAGCTTTGGAGCTCAAGTGCTTTAAAGGAAAGATTGGTTGGGTCAGCCTGCAGCTGTCCACTGGGGCGCTCCTATTGGGTGGGGCTCTCAGGAAGAACTGCCTCCCAGGCAGGGCCAGCTGGCTCTTTGTAGATCACTGCCCATCCCACAGATAGCCACAGTCAAGGTAGAAGGGACAGCCTGTGTGGTGTCAGCCACCCACCAAAGGGGAATGTTCTCTATTCTGAGGCTTCCCAGAGAGGGGGCACTTTGCTCAGCTCTCTAGGGGTAGGGCAATGGTCACCCTTCTTGGTATGAATGAAGTCTTACCTTGTCTGTACAGATCAGAACTCTTTGGGTTGTAAGTGACAGAAACCCAATTTGAACTTAAGCAAAGGGGAGGTTTATTTGGTCTTCTAATCAAATCACAGAAAAAGCTGTCAACTTATTGCTTCTCTCCCCCTCTCATTCTTTCCATGACCCCATAATTCCAGAAGAGGTGACAGTGAGCTTACAACATGACAGGACACAAAATCTCAGGGAAAGGTTCTGATTGGTCAGATTTGGGGTATAGATCTTTCTGGAAATAATGACTTTGGCCAGGGAACAGAAGCATGGAGCTTATGACTGGCCTGACCACCACCAGGGTGAGGGTGGGTGGTCCATTGGCAATTCCTCCAAAGCCATGTTTTTGGAATGGAGGGGGCAGGGCGGGACCACTAGCAGCAAAGGCCACCAGGCAGAGCAAAAGAACATTTTGACACCTTTTGTCCTGCCCTTCGGTTCAGAGCCAGATCAAAGCACTTTTCCTGGTGTCGTCTAATTTTGGCACCAGATACTACCTCCTTATCCCCTTTTTGTTTCCAGAAAAGGATTCATTCTGCTTAGAGTTCCTGTGAATTTTAAATGAACCATCTTCTTGGATTTGTGGCTACCGATCGCTTTGCCTTAGATAAACTCATTTGCACATGATATTCTCATCCAGTAAATGCTAATTACATTCCACCATGTGCTGGTGGGTCTGCTCTGTTACCATTATTATGGGATTGGAGAGTCAAGATTTTTAAATATTCAGTACTGCAATGGAAGTCTCCAGGAACAAGCTCAACAGAAGGATGGGGTTTGCTTCCGGTCTGTTGGGAACTAAAACCTTAGGAAGGAACCAGTTCTTTACCTTTTGTGTCTGGTTCTGCCCACGGACCTTCTCTTTCTAGGTCCCCCTGACTGAGTCTCCCACTGACCGCATGTGTCTCCTTGTCCCCATTGCTGAAGCTTATGCATTATAGTTCTGGATACCTAAAAAGACCAGTTGTTTAGTTTGCAAGGACTGCCAGAATGAGTACCCCCACCTGGGTGGCTTAAACAACAAAAATGGATTGTCTCATAATTCTGAGGCTGGAAGTTCAGAATCAAGTTGTCCACAGAGTTGATTCTGTGAGGTTGCGCTGGGAGGAATGTTCCATGCCTCTCTCCTAGCTGCTGGGGTTTGCTGGCAGAATTAGCAGATCTCTGACAATATTGTCCCTGTCAGTTCAGTAATTGAAACTCAAGATTGCCCCAGCTAAACTGGGACCCCGGTCACATCCCCTGTGCTTTGTTATGCCTGAAAAATGTACTATATTTACTCAAATATTTGTCCTCCATTCTTCTTTTCCCTAAGGAAGGAATAAGCTTCGTTTCAGGTTATGATTCACTTTTTAAAAAAGAAAACTGGACAACCCAAAATACAAAGAAGAAAGGATGAAGGGTCCCTAGTGTCACCTGAAATGAACATGGTTAATAGTTTGAGATGCACTTTCTTCTAGACTATTGTCATTTATAAATAAATATATACACATGGAAATACATGCATACACATCTGTGTTAGTGGGATCATAGTATATATAATATTTTGCCTTTTTTACTAAAACTATCAATGTCTTTCATATGAATCTGTATAGATGTGCATAAACTTTGTAAAATAGCTAATAACATGTTATAATACACTTACCCTTTCTGTGAATGGATATTTTAGGTTATTTTCAAATTTTTGTTTTTAATAGCAGTACATTAATGATTATCCTTATCTGCATATCTTTATGAATTCCTGCAAGGGAAATGGCTGTGTCCAAGAGTGCACTGGAGAAGGAGTAGAGCAGGGGTGGTAGCCGTGTGGATGTTAATGCCTCGCCCCAACCTTTCCCCAAATGCACACAGACATTCAGAGGAAATCTCCTTCTGCAGAGCATTAAGTAGAGGAGAGGTCTCCGGTTTCCTAGCAGGGAATCTCTCAGCAGGAGTTGACACCAGACTGCTCATATCCTTGGGCACAATCTCCTTTGCTCTCATTTATCAATTTGCCATCTCCAGCCTTGTACTCCTGCAGAAAGGCACAGACCCGTGATCAGGGCCCTACCCACCAGGATAAATGTTGATGAGGTTGCCTATTCTGTTTACCATCTACTTATAGATTTCTTTGCTTCCTGTGTTGCTTTTTATGTCTAGGTTGAAATCTTGCTTGTGAGATGGCCTGATGCCCGCCGAGCCCAAAGTGGGTGCCAAACAGAGCAGGTGGTGGGCCTGCTGTGGCCCTAGGGGCTGGGGGAGGGTAGATTTTATGTTGACTGGAATGGGGAGGGGGTTTTCTCCTTTAAAGCCACCCACCGACCAACAAAGGGTGACAAGAGATAAATCAAGTGGTCTTTACTCTCTAGGAAAATGTCTTGGCATCCCTGATTTTAAAGGTCTCTGCATTAGACAGAGGGATTGATGCACGACATTTGATTTAAGCTGATACTACTCGTTATGTCAGCAAAGTCTGCTTTCAAATCACCTGCACGTGACAGGTCGTACAGATCAGGCAGTTGTGATGTCGGGGTGGGAAGACGGCCCCATCAGTCTTTGTTCCCTGGGATGTTTGTGGAGCTCTCATTCTTGGCTTGGTCTGTCTTTGGCTGTTTGGAACCCGTGGAGGAGGTCTGTAGGGAGAAGGGAAGGCTGTGTGTGTGTCTAATGCACCCCCACTTACACACCAGCGGGCACACTGTCCATGCATCATCACGGGAGTTCAGTCTGGCACAGTGCCTCAGCTTCTTAAAAGCTTCACACACACAAAAATATTTTTTAAAAGTGTCCCTACTCTTACTCGTTGCACTCCCTGTAATTCATCCCAAGTTTACCGCAATTACTGAGGCTTTGTTTTATGACAGCCATTCATCAACCCGTGGCCGCAGTGATGGCAGTGGCGGAGTGGTGGAGAGGGCGGAGGGCGGGCTCCGCAGAGCACAGGACACTGGTTGGAGGGTGGGGAGAGGAGGGAGAGCATGTTTCTAAGAAAACTTTGTTATAGGATGTGAAATAAGAGGAAATAGCTTAATGGGGAATCCAGAGAGGTTTTTAAAAGTGCATATCTCAGGTGTGTTTGCAGAGACTGGACTATGCTAATCTTATACTTTATAAGGTACATTCATTATATGTGCCTAGAACTTACTATGCCTCAGGGGCCAGTGCTCCATTCTTTTTACATGTCAGGTCATTAAGTACTCATTCAAAACCCTCTGTGCCATTATCATTATACCCATTTTAAAGATGAGGCGGTCAAGTCTGGGAGAAGTTACATTGTTTGCCCAGGATCACACAGCAAACACACAGAAGAGTTAAAATGTCAGCCCAGTCCTGGGCCCTCTGAGCCCACCTGTGCTGTCAGCCAGTCCGACATGGCCCCTAAAGTTCAGGCACAACTTTCCTGAGAAAAGAATGAAAGCAGTACCACTTCCTTTCAGTCCTGGGAACATGGTTCTTGCCTTCTTGGGGCGAGATGCTGACTAATTATTTATGATAATAGTTTGAGCTAATTGAACATGGACGGGGAGGGGGTCCATGCTTTTAACTAAGACCTTAGCACCCCACAATGACCTTATAAAATAGATTGATGATAGCCACAATTTCCAAAAATGTTGCCTGTTTACTTCTGTTGTGCTCGGATGTCCCTCCCTGCAATTAGAATCTAAGCTTCCTGAGTGGAGGTATCAATTCTGCTCATTCCCCGGTAGGTTGCTAGTATCTGATCCAGAGCCTGGTGAATACAGATTCAGGTCTGGGCAGGGGATGCGGGTGGGTGGGCTGGCCAGGAGTGCTCTGAATCTCTACGTAAGAGCTAAGAACTGTACTGCTGACTCCAAGGGGACTAATATGAAGGGTTATAATTAGGGGAAACCAGAATTTTAGAAAAAAATTTAGGAGGTAAAAAGGTGACTCCTTCCACCTTGGGTAAGCAAAGCACCTTCAGCCAGCTCCCCTTCCAGAGAGCAGGGCCACCTACCTGTGGTTGGATTTGCCTCATGAAATCATGGACTAGCGATGGGTGGAGTGCCACTATCCCTTCTTAGCAGTTGGAGTAAACTGCACTTTAAAGTTCTTTTTGTATGCAAATTAGGAAACATCACAGTTCCTATACAAAACTGCACAAACTGTGCAAAGGGGGCCCTAATTTTCCTGTCTTCTCTTGCTCTGCAGCTGGTCTTTCTATGATACCATTTAAAATACTTTGCTGTGGTTCTACAGGCAAGAGTACTGTGCCCTGGGCTCATCCTTCTCCAAACCCAGAGGGGGAAACCTCAGAGAAGATCATTTAAAAAAAATGCTGCGGTGTTCCTGGGACTTGACCCCAGAGGCGGGTCCGTTCCCTCTGCTGAGGCCTGAGTGGTCACTCTGCTAGTGGAGGCGGGGTGGCTGAGACTAGGAGGGCCCGGAAGACACTATCTAGGCTTCAGAAAAGAAAGTGTCTGCAAACAGTTGCCCAGGTCTTTTTCCTTTTTCCATTGTAGTCGTTCCTTACTATAATTTATTAAGAACTCACTGCTTTCTCTCATCAGGCATTGTCTTTAATCAGGGTATCTCAACATGGCACCAGCGGCATTTACAGCCGTATAGTCCTGTGTGGTGGGGGCTGTCCTGAGCATTCTCGGGTGTTCAGCAGCCCCCTTGGCCTCTGCTCACTAGATGCAGTAGTGCCCCTTTTCCATTTATGACCACTGAAAGTGCTTCAGGACATCGCTAAATGTTCCCTGGGAGGCAAAACCACACCGGTTGAGAAGCACTGGGCTGAGCTATTTACATACATCATAGCACTTAATCAACTACCCAGCAGCGTTATTCTGCCATTTGCAGGGCTGGTGCCTGGCGCATAGGGAAGTTCAATGTCGCACCTGCGTCTCCACCCTAGGGAGCAGCAGGGCTGTGTGTCCCAGGAGCTGTGCTTTTTCACCAGAGTATTCTCTGTCACCCTGGGAAGTGCAGTGGGGTCTCCCTAGAAACCCTTGTTTCCTACCTTAGCTGAGAAAATTCTTTTGAAAAAGAAGGCTTCCAGTTTGTTCCCTCCTTTGTTCAGCCCATAGTTTTGGAGGACCCGTGAGGTGCCAGGAACGGTTCTGGGTGTCAGGAGGGATGCCGCTGTGAATGAGATCATAAAAACCCCAGCCTTGTGGGGTTGAGAATGTGCAAATATGCAGAGTCTCAGTCTCTGAGCAGCTTCAGGACAAGGAAGGGGCAGTGGGGCCACATCATTACCCAGGTGACAGCTTACGGTGACACTGCTTTTCTTCCTAGTGTTACTGATGTTGTTATCATTATTCTCCTAACGGTGACCTCGGTGTAAGAGCTTTACTCCAGCCCAGCTTTGAATTCCCAGGCACTGCAATTTAGCTTTTAAAACCAAACTCTGGGCTACCTCGGTAGAAATTGAAAAGAGGCCCAGGATCAGAAAGCATATGTATTTTTTACGCAATATTGCAAAATACCTGCTCAGCATTTTTTCAGGTCCAATCAGTTAAATTTCTTCTCACTTTCTCTCCCTTCCTGGGTAAATGCTGAGGTTCTGATGTTCTTGTGAGTCATTTAATAATAAAGGCACGGATCTAGCCCATTTAAACTCCCCCCTAATGGGCTACAGTTAATGTTGTGATTTTTTTTTTTAAAGGAGAATTTTGTTTCATTTTAGGTTCAATGTGAATCTTCAACGTAAGAGCACACACATAAGTTTCTAACACTTATGGAAGTCTTTTGATAAATGGCACCATAAACACAGGCAATTTCCTACATCTCGGTCACAGGGTTTTGAAATTTACAAGGTTTCTCTTTAATACAATTGTCTGTGCCGGCTAACAGGCAGTTTTACAGTCTATCCGTATTTATCATTAGGATTAAAAAAAAGTACCCTCCCCTTAGATTCTTTATTCTCATAGGAACATAAATAATTCCAAATAACCAGCAATATCTTGGCCACATTTGATTTTGTAGCTCAGGGGGAAATAGCTCCTATTTTGCTGTTAAACCCCTTTCTACCATGTACTTTTGAGTTTTGAAAGGTCTGGCAAATTCTAAAATGAATGTTATGAATTTGATTCATGTATAAAAAATGTCAAAATGCAGTTTTGAAATAATCATGACATGACTGAAGTTCCTCAGAGCACTTTTCACACCTTTACCTGCGGCTACTTTGGGGGAAGAGCTGAGAAATGTATTCAGAGTGGTAAATTTTCAGGTTGCATTTGAGATTATCTCAGCTCACAAATTTACAGAATTGTTGACAATTGAGTTATGTTTCTAGCATGTTGGTACAATCAAACAGTGTGTCATCCTATTAAAACAATGAGATCAAATCAGTTTTTCCTCCAAAATGCCTAAATTAACCTATCTCAATAGTTTTTAATGGTTATTTTAAAAATAGATGTTGGCCCCTACTCTATATGCATCTAACTGCTACCCACATGTTATAAAATGTAACAAGGTAAGTATATGTGTAGCAAGAGATATATTATATTGTATCTTAGGTGTGTAAAAATATGTGTTTCTTTATTTACTATTATTTACTGCAGGTTGCTCACAAGCCACTTTATCAGGACTGTTTTGCAATAAAAATAAAAGGAAAATGACAGAGACTTAACAACATTAACTTTTCTTTCACATAAGAAGCCTGGAGGTGCAAGGTTCAGGGCTGATATGATGGCACCAAAAAATTCATCAGGGCCCCTGGCTGCTTCTGATCATTTGTCCTCCTTCCTTAGTGTGTGGTCATTGTCTCATGGTCCAAAAATAGTTACTGGGGCACCAGGCATCACAGTCAGGTTCCAGACAGCAGGAAAGAGAAAGAAGTCTCTGCTTATATTCTTTTAAGGAGACTTTGTAGAAGTTTCACACAACATTTCTATGTACATCTAATTGGCCAAAACTTAATTACATGGTCACATCTAACTGCAGGGTGGGATGAGAGGACTGGTAGATCAGAACTCCCGTACCTGCCTTGTGGAATACCCTGGAATGTCTCAGTTTAGTGCATGCAAGCAGAGGGAGCCAGAGGCTCCCATATCTTTACCCTATTTCTCCTCTTTCCATCCTAAATGCTTGTTTCGGAGGGGTGAGGTCTCCCCACCACTCTTTGAAGGAAGCATGGTGCCAGCCCAAAGGTTTCTCCCATTCCCTTCTCTCAGGGTCCGACTGGGCAGGCAGATGGAGGAAGGAAAAAAATCGGGGGCTCTGAGGTCATAAGTCTTTATCCTGCTCTTCTGTCTTCTTATGTCCATATGTCCCCTTCTCTGTGGACTTCATTGTTCTGGGGTAAACTGCCTTTCCTTTCCTGTCAAGCTTCATGACTAAGCCTTAGTGGCGAAAGAACTGCAGGGGAAGTAAAAAGAAAAACAATTTATCCTAAGGAAAAATACTTTGTAAAATGTCCTGTGCAAATGCTGCTTATTTTCTAAGTAACTCAGAAACAACATTGCGATATCCTGTGTTCCCGTGCCTGCCCGTGTTTTATTGTAGAAGTCATAAAAATCAGTTTTAGTTTTGCCCTGGTCCAGTTCATTAACAAGAATATCAAATTCACAAAAATCCTAGTTAAAAGTTGTTTATCATACTCTTACTATGTGTTAACATTAGCAGGTATACTATCTGAATGAATACTGAGTCATGTATTTAAAAAATTAATATATATATATATTTACTACTGTTAGCATTTCCAGTTCCTGGCATGTATTTGCTGCACAAATGAATATATGAATGAACGAAGAACAGATATATCTGTAATGAAGGCTCTGTAAGGGGGCTAAAAACCAAACAGAAAGAATTCACAATTCTCAAGATCAGGCTTTTATTTTAACTTTAGGTATTGTTTCCCCTTTGGCATTTTGATTGTCTTAATTCAGACTCAGATGCCCCTCGGCACATTTTTGATCTTGCTCAGAGGCAATATGAAATTTACGCTGTCTGTCACTGGCAGTAATTGCTTTAGGGAGCATCTTCAACACACTCCTCCCTCCAGCCTCCTGCTTGGGGCTGCGCCTCCCCCACACATCAGCTTAGCTCTGTTGAAATGCATGGCACCCACATTAAGAACATGCTTTATTTTGCCTCCCTTACTCGGTGACACTGGAAAAGGAGGATTGTTACGGGGCTGAGAGGGGAGCACCACTGTTTCTAACGCAATAAACATTTCTCTATCTTTTTCTTCTCTCATGTTGGTGGCTATTAATTGTAAACTTTCGTGGTATTGGGAGCAGTAAAAAGGGCAGTAAAATTGTTCCTGTGAATTGTGGGGCTTTGGGTCTGTGGCATTTATTTGTTTAGATATTTATTTATTACTTAAAATATTTTTTTTTCTTTAAAGATCGAATAAGTCTGCCTGAGAGACCCAGGGTAGTCACTCTTTTATAAGGTTGACCAAATATTAATCTAAAGATTAATAAAGCTCTGCCGGTTTCTTGAGGCTATACAAGGTACTCTGACTTTTGTCCTGCTTTTTTCTTTGAGAGGAAAATGCCTTATGATATCAGGAGGGCTTTATTGAACTCTAACTGGAAGTTTGAAGCTTTGTAATTTATCTGTCTAAGAGAAGCAACCATCTCAGTGTTACTGGTGTAATATTTGCTGGGTGTTTTATTTGTGGAAGACATTTATTTTGGAAGGAGAAGGCAGGGTTTTCACTATCCACAGTGGGCTACTGGAATGATTCCTTGGGTCACCTTGGATCCTTTGAGGAATTTAAACCTGTCCAATCCCCTGAGTCCCAAACTACATTCTAAAGCAAAATGTCAACAGACATGAGCAGGGGTTCCTCAAACCCCTCTGGTTCATAGGGAGATGTCTGCTTCACTCACATTTAGAGACAAAAACTGCTCCCGACCCCTAGTGTCCATCACTGGTCCCCTGTAAACTAAACCAAGTATTTTGTGTCTATATTTATTTTTTCCTGTGGCCAAATTCATACAAAAATATAAGAACGTAGACAGTGTGAGTCTCTGGGTAAACCACCTTTAGAAATAACTATTATTTGATACATATCGAATTACATGGATTTAAAAAATGTGGAAAATCTAGACTGTATGGGGACTGTAGAGTTTGGGAAATGGGCTAAAGCAGTGGAGATGTGGCCATTTGCCGAGATCGGTGAATCATGGTCATGCCCGTTGCCCATTTTAGGGAGAGATTTTGCCGATTTCTGGTGAGATAAGAAAAAGATAATAATGTAGGTTCTGTCCTTCCTACTTCTGTGGTGTTAAAATATCATTATTGAAATGATAATGATGTTAGTAAGTATTATTTTCTGAAGTCGTTTCTTAGAGTTGCAGAATGGGTTGTTAGCAAAGTATCTGCTGCTCCTCTGCAGAGAACTTCCCGTAACGGAGATGATAGCACCTACGACATCAGTCTCAGCCATGTGACTTGCTTTGACTATTTCATGGGCTAAGTGTGTCTTTCCTACCACAATCTTTCAGAGACAGTGTATATTTCTCCATTATTTCTTTTCTTTCTTTTATAGGGTATGACCTTTTCCATCTGCCTGGGTCTCAGGAATGAGGATGGCATGGACTAGAGTGGCCAGTAATTCTATTGGGCATGTTGCAAGAGAACGAAGTAAAACTTTATTGCTGCAAGCCACTGAGGTTTGGGTATGCTTGTTACTGTAGCATGACTTTGCCTAAGCAAATCAGTACACTTGGCAAAATTAAGTATGGTCAACTCTCTAGGGAACCATCAGGTATTTAAAATTTTATGTCTATGAAATTCAAACATCTGGGACTCACTGCTATGTGTAAAAATTAAATGGTAGGTAGCAATTTTGATTACTACTCTTGGTCTGTGCTGTCCAATGCTGTAGCCACTAGCCATACACAGCTATAAAGCACTTACAATGTGGCTAGTCAGAATGTGGTGTAAGTGTGAAATACACACCAGATTTCAAAGACTTAACACAAAAAAATGTGAAATATCTCAACTTTTAATTTTGATTGTTCATTGAAATGATGATGTTCTGAATCTATTGCATCATAATCAAATAGCAGCAGGATTAATTTTGTCTATTTTTATTTATTTTTTAATGTGGCTACTCAAAATTGTAAAACTACATATGTAGGTCACATTAGATTTTTATCAGACACCACTGCTCTCCTAGGCTCTGAGGTCAAACCGACTTGGGTTTCTATCTTAGCTCTGCCAGTGTTTGCCAGTGAGACCTTGTAAAACTTGCTTCGTGTCTTGTACTCATTCCTCATCTGTAAGGCAGAGGGAACAATATTTGCCTCCCAAGGATATTATGAGGGCTAAATAAGATCATGAACACAAATTCTGTAGCCCACAGTACATGCCACTCTTCTCTCTTCTGCCCTTCTCAATGATGTATCTTTTTGAGGCTCCATTTTGCATTGCAATTTGTTCATATTTTCTGCCAGGGAGAGGGTAGGTCAGTCCATTCCAGAACTTCCAAATGCCTCTGGAATTGGGAGCCTTGGAGGCATGAGTGAGATGAACTAGTTGGACCAAACTTTTGCTCTAAAGAACACAAGCGAGACCTTCTCGTTCTGCTTATATGCTTTGGTTCCTCCAGAGGGAAGAGTGTTGTCTTGGACTACTGTTCACCCTGATTTCATTATTTACCTCTTTAGAAAATGCAAATGACTCATGCACTCTAATGGATTATGCTGGGATGTTCCTCTTGAAATCATTTGTCTTTATTGATTCTTTTAACACAACACATTTGGGGTGCATGAAAAGCAAATTCCCTGTGGGCTACAAATTAATTTCCTTCATGAACCTACTCAAAGATGCCACCCTACATTATTTTTCCTGAATCCTGATCCATGAGACAGATTGAGTCATTTGAAAAATGTCTGTCTTACCAGTTTAAAACATTTTTATATAAAAACTCACCTCTCTTGTAGGCTCAAATTAATTTATGTATATTTATTTTAGGAATATTTGGAATCCCTTTAAGAGTTCTTTGTATATGTGTATAGCAGTGGGCAAAGTTTTAAAGCATCATGAACATCATAAATGTATTGATCCAGAAGCTTCAAACTGTGGTGGATTGCCTCACGTTGCAAGTTATGAATTATGAAGTTGTAAACCTTATGCTGTATAACTGAAGTGCAGGCCATCGCCCTTCTTTGTACCTTCCCCAAAGGGTTTCTCCTTGTTTCCATCAGCAAGGCCTAAGTTAAAAGAGAGGAGACTGCATCTAACATTTGGGGGAAGCATATAAAAAACCCAGGGTTGAGGCACTGTGACTGTCACTCCCAGTACCACCACCACCATCAGCAGCCTATGTTGTTGGGCTCTGGTATATACAAGGCACTATACGGAGCCCTTCCCTGAACTTCTACTCTCCTGAAGTCTCTGTTGGTCCATCTCATTGCTTGGGACACTTTTTCTCTCCAGAATGCACTCTGGGATTCTGAGCCTCCTTAATTATTATTATTATTTAACCTTAGGTTCACCTACAAATGAAAGATAACCCCAAATAATGGTGATTTAAATAGGACTGAAGTTCATTTTTCTCCTATGTAAACAAAGACCTGAGGCAGGCATCCAGAGCTGCTAGTGTGGCCTCCCAAATCCCCAAGGATTCAGCTCCCTTTTGTCCTGCTGCTCTGCAGGTCTCTACCTCATGGTCCAAAATGGCCGCTTGAACTCCTGCCATCACATCCACATGTTTGTCAGCAGAAAATAAGAAGGAAAAGAAGGGTCTGCCCATAACTTTTTAAGATGGCTTTCTGCACATTGCATATTACACTTCTGCTTACATAAGACTGGCCAACAGTCTCTTAGTTGTATCAAGCTGCCAAGGAGATTGGGAGATACTGTCTTGATTCAAGCAGCCATGCTCCTGCTAAAATTTAGAGGTTCTATTAATAAGGAAGAAGAAGGGGAGAAAAGATATTGAGGCAAAGAGCTAGTAGTATCTTCTGTATCATCTTTCATTCAGTAATCCTTAGAGAGTTCTGTAGACCTTATTTCATAATACCGGATTAGCCCTTGCTTCCAACCAGTGAGGAAGGTGGTGTTATTCCCATTTTTCAGATAAGAAACTAAGCTTCAAAAAGTTTGCCTTTCTACTAAATCAAGGTCATACTAATAATGGTAACTATTATTACTGTGAACATTTTATGTGCATTACCACCATTAATTCTGGTCTCTTCCAAATTCAATGAGTTGGCTCTGTTATACCCCAATTTTACATATGAGGAAATAAATGTTGGATAACTTGTCCAAGGTCACAGATTACTAAATAAAAGGAAGAGCTGGTCGTAGAACACAGCTATCTGCTTCAAACTTTTTGGACCTTTTTTAGTTTTCCATTGCTGTCATAAAAATGGCCACAAATTTAGGGGCTTGAAACTATACCCATTTATGATCTCATGGTTCTATAGTTGAGAAGTCCTGTGGGCCTGGCTGGTTTCTCGGTTCTGGGTTCCCCAAGTCTGGAATCACTGAGCTCCATTGTAACTCCAAGGAGAGGAAATCCCGGGGCAAAGTACCTCTAAAACCAAAGTCAGTCAAAGGGAGAAATAAAGTTTAAAACCCATTTATTGCTTACAAACTGCAGTCCAGGCCATCTCTTTCCTGCTCTGGCAGAAGCAAGCAAGACCTCCCCCCAACATCTTAGGTTCAGATAAACCCTCAGTCGCCCAGGTACTTACCCACTGATATGGAGATGAACTGCTTTCTCCACCCCCTAGGAACGCCTGTTGATATGTAGATGCACTAAAGCCAGGTGAGATATTCTGGAAATATTACAATTTTACCCACATCCACAATCTCAGAAAATCTCCTGGTTTGTTTTAAGATCCTCTGATTAGTTACCTTAATTCCATCTGTAAAAATCCCTTTTGCCATGCAACATAACATTCACAAATTCAGGGGTGTGAGGTATGGCATGTTTAGGGGAATGTTAGTCACAGATTGTGACCTAGAGTAAAACCTACCTTTTCCACTGCAACCCAGCACACCTATGTAATACAGAGTTGGAATGAGTTTCCACAAACAATATTTACCTATTGAATTGTATTTCTGTGCTTTTAAGAAATGCCAGGCATGACCCAGCAAATGACCTAGAGCTTGAAAAACTCTGCCTAAGCTTCTTGCATTTCCACCGCTGTAACCTCAGTCTTGTCATCTTCTGCTTGGATCCTAATGAGCAGGGCCCCATGGCTCTTGGCTTTCCTGCTTCCAGGCCTCCTTCAAAAGAACTTAAATACACAGCACCCCTGGCCTGCACTGAAAACGTGTGGCTTTCTCCCAGATGTCTGCGTGCCCCATGGTTCCCAGCTGAGGACCCTGATGGGCATTTTAAGAGTGTCCCAGAGTGAGGTGATCCCAATGTCTTGGGGAAGACTATAACTTCTAAGATGGCAAGTGGGTTTAGCTTTGATCTACCGGTAATGTCTCAGATGGCAGTGCTGTGAAAAGCACGATGAAACCCATGAAGGTCAGGCAGAGGGTGTCAATTAGGGATGTCTGCTGTGGACATAGGAGGGAGAGAGAGATGGGCTGAGAGCCAGGCATTTTCATCTCCAGGGTTAGCGGATGTCTGTCTCACTGCCCGCCCGCCAATTAGCAGAACCAAAATAAACACCCTCAAAAAGCAAAAAGCCAAAATAAAAGGGGAGAGACGTTAAGCAGGACTAGATCTGAATTTTAAGAAGAAAAAGGTCTCCTGTTTGTGTGGAGAACAAGATAAATAAGGGCTAGCAATTCACAGGCGGCTGAGGAAAAAAAATGAGTTTTGTAATTTGGGAGCGGAAGTGGGAAGGCTAGAAATCACTTTCTTAGGCTAAACGAATTCTAAGCTCATTAAAGCCTCTTGCTGCTTTTACAACCATCCTCAGCACCATAAATCTGTGCTTTATCATCTGGAGAGGGCTTTGTATTTCCCTTGTTACTTGGTGGCTTTTCTGTTTCCTCACACCAGAGGTCAGGGACTCGAACGCCTACAAGGGAGGCATTTGGAGACCACATCATGATCTGGTTCAGAGCCCTGCTCTGGAGTCAGGCGGCCTGGGTTGAAATTCCAACTGTGCCACTTACAATGGGCTTGATTTTTCAGCAAGTTGCTTAACTTCTTGGGGCCTCAGTTGTCTCACATGCCATTTACAGTTGTGGGTGCAGGGCAGCTGGTGCCATTTGCCAATAGAAAGCCTGTGGATAATGCTTCCTGCTTTGTAGGCTCTTTGGAAGAATAAATCAGATCACGTGTGAAGACCATGAGCCATATAGTCAGGGACTGATAAACGCTGCTTATTCAGAATTGATGACTCTTGATTATGCCATCCCTTCGCGATGCTTTAAGTTTCCGTTTCCATGTTTCTTTCTCCCAGGGAGGGCAGTTGAAAGGCCAGCTTCACCGTCTGTCGCTCTCAGTATGTAACAGGATGGGCTGAATTTCACTCACCTTCTGTGCATCCACCCTTGCTCCCTACCATCTCCTCTCCCCACAGTGGCCAGAAGGATCTTTACAACACCAACATCAGATCATGGCGCCCCTGGTCAAACTCCTGGTGGTTCCAGTGGCCTCCAGAGCTCCTCGTGAGCTGCTCTCCCACAGGCTGCCCAACCTCACCACCTGCCCCACCTCATTCCACGCCAGCAGGTGGGCTCCTTGCGTTTTCTTGAATAGGCCAAACGTGCCCACCTTCACCGTGGCAGTAGCTGTTCCCACCTTCTAGAACATTCTTCCCATAGAGAACTTCATGGCTGTGTTTTCACTTCATTCAGAACTTTGCTCAAATGTCACCTCCTCAGAGAGGCCCCCCATAATCACCCTTTGTAAAGTGGAATCCCCTTGCTCTGCAATCACTTTCTGTCCTGCTTCTCTGTTATTTTTCTTCTAAGCATTTGGTTGTATCCAGGTGTGTTATATTTTTTGCTTGATTATTAAGGTTTTTTTTTTACATTTTTTATCCTGCTTTCATCCATTTAAAATGAAAACTCCACTAGAGGAAGGACTTGCTTAGTTCTGGTAATAGGAGTATCTGTGTGTCTGGGACTCTGCAGTAATATTTATTGACTGAATGGCTGAATAAAATCCACTCAACAGATTTTAATTGAGGACCTGCTATTTGCCAGGCACTACATTAGGCTCTAGAATATACAGACTGAACAAGATTGGACATAATCCCCACCATCTTGGATTTTGTGGTCGATTAAGAGAGATGCGCAGACAGCACATACTTTCCCAAATGTGAAGACCATTATGATAAAAGACCTAGAGAGGGCTCTGGGGAGATATTGCAGAGGGTCTGATCTAATCTAGAGCCTTCCAGAGGAAGGGATATTTTGCCCACACATAGAAAGATCAGCAGGACTTAGCCAGATCAAGGGATACTTTGGGGAGGAGAAGAGTGTTTCAGGCTGAACTGGAAACCTGACCAGTCCCTGGAGGCTTTTCTGATGACTGGGGTTTCTGATTCCCCGAGAGGTCTTTACAAATGGTAGTGGATGTACCATGGAGGTCCCAGCATCTCTACACAGGCTTTTGGGGGCAATAATTTGGTTGAAAGAAGGATTGTTTTGAAGCAATGTTTGCACAAGCATAAGTTTGTACTTAGATATTATTTTCAGAGGGTGCTTAGGGGTCTGAGGAGGATTAATTGAGAGGCAAAGTCACTCTTGGCCACCTATTAGTGCCACAACCTTGGAAGTTTCTCAAGACAGTGTGCAATGTCCTAGAGTAGGTCAAATAAGGCATGGTGGCTTCCAAGCTGTCCTCTCTGTTGGCTTATTTACTTTGAGAGAAGCCAGCCACCATGTCAGGAGGGCACTCAAGCAGCCTGTGGAGAGGCCCCTGAGGGGAGGACCCGAGGTCTCCTGCTAGTATTCAGCACATGGGAGTGGAGCATCTTGTTAAGGATCCTTCAGTCCCGGTCCAGCCTTTAGATCACTGTATACCCGGTTGACATCTTGAATAAAACTGACCCACAGAAAATGCAAGGCAATAAAGGTTTGCTTTTAAGCCACTAAATTTTAGGGTAATTTGATACATGGGAAAAGATAACTAATCCAGAATTTCATCCCTCTTGTTGCTATTTCTCTCATTCAGTAACCAACAGTTTTCTCAGCTGTATCCCATTTTCCAAACACGTTACTTTCTACCTTCTCCATCTCTGTGTTAAAGGATCATTACTGACCCCATTGAATAGATAAAGAAATTGAGAAAAGACTTCTTAACAGTTTTAGAAAAAGTCCATAGTGAAAATTAAATTGGTCCCATTGGTACCTTCTTCCCTCTCCACGGTTTTACCATCGGATGAGCACTCACCACGTGCCAGGCATCTCATTGTCAGCTTGTGAACATATTACCTAATATAATTGTTTCATCCTCCCCTTGAAATTAGTACTTTTATTTCCCCTTATTTTCTTTCAGATGAGTACAGTGAGGGTCAGTGCGGCTAAGTAAGGTTACCAAGACCCAGAGCTCATGGGTGGCGAAGCTACTCTCTCACTAACTACATTTTTAACTCTGCTCTGAGGAGCGGTCTGGAGTCTGGGATAGAGGCAGGAATGGGAGAGGTCAGAGTGGTGATGATGTAATGTCGTTTCTCCAGCTTTAATGTGCATGCAAGTCATCTGTGGAATTTGGTAAAAGTAGCTGCTGACTCAGGGGGCCTGGGCCGGGGCCTGGGAATCTGCATTTCTGACAAGCATCCGGGTCACGCTCCTAACCGCACTATGGTTAGCACAGCTGTAGAAGACTTGAGATGTGAGATAACACTACCAAGGGGACCCTCTGGCCCCAGTCTTCTGACTTGTTAGAAGCTTTGGAGATTAGGTGCTTTGGAGAAGTAAGCGCCGACAGTGCTGTAAAAGGACTGGCTCTCGGGCATTTCGCTTCATTTTGGAAGCAGTTAACTAACTGATTTGGTTTACTCATCAGAGGAAAATGCAAACAGAAAGGAGAAGGCACACAACCGCATTGTGTTCCAGGCTGCCAGCCCTCTGGACCCTGGGCTTTCCCTGAAACTACACGAAGGATTTATATGTGGAATAAATATTCTTAAATCTTTATAAGATGCCTAAAATATTTATGGTTGTTTTAGTTTGGTTTGCATGCCATATTGCGCTCTTACATTAAGCAGTTTTTACACCATCAAGCTTTCCCATTAATCATTTGAGCCTGTTCCCAGCAATCTTAACCGGGAGGAGATCTATTACGTTCAGCAGCCAGAGCCTAATGATCTAATTTCTCCTTGCTGTTGCACCGGATGGTTCATAAACCCATGGCTGTTATTGGGTTAGGAAGACACATTGTGGTCCTCGAGTGTCATGTTGACGTGCTAACATTTCTTTTTCTTAAGAGAAACCATGATTAAAATGGAATATTCTTTCACAGGAGGACATTTTATAACAATTTTGGCCTGATGAAATTAAAAAGGGGGACCATCCAGTCTCCAGCAAATGCTGAACTGGTTGGATCAGCGTTGCTGAAAGACCAAAACAATCCGGCTCCTGTCTTCTTAATACACGGAGCTATTTCAGTGGCGCTTTAAAGAGGAGAGCTATTTGCTGAACAAGAATAATTATTGTCCTGGGAAGACAAAAAGTGGTGGTGGTATTTTTTAGGAGACTTGTGGGCTTGGGAGGGTAGCCCTGGGTGGGATTACTACTCCCCTGTCAACTGAGTGTGCACATATTCTTGAAAAATGATTTTCAGGTATCTCAGGGTCCAGTCTGACTTTTATGAAATTGATGTTGTAACAGGCAAGAACTTAAGATGACAGATACCATTCTGAGTTAATGTGAAAGGATAAAGAGCAAAATTGCCTCAAATAAATATGGTTCCCTTATATTTCTTTGGATTTTTTTGCATGTGTGTGCTTCCTTCTTGACTGAAGGAGGAATGGACATGATCATCATTGCATCTAAGCCACATTTAGATTTCCTTCTATACAGACTTGGGTTCAACAACCACCCCACAAGACTGAACCATCGGCCTACCTCCTTAAATCGTGGGATCATTTAGCTGTCAGGAGAAAGCAAAGCCTGTGGTCTATTTAAGTTATAAAAATCCCTTTAACTTTTAAAATCTTACCTTTGATAAGATACACTTCCAAAGTCCTGAGAAGGAAATATGTTATTCCTTGTTCACTAGTAAGAAAATTTGTAGATAAAATCTAAGCAAGTTCAGAGGTCCTTTTTTGGTAAACGATTGCTTTCATTCGCTAAGTCATTACTAGAAGAATGCGGACTGTACACTGCTCCCTGGGCCATGTTCCTGGGAAAACCATACATCTGGTCAGTAGTTTTCATAAGGCTGCCTCTTTGCTTTCAGCTGTCACTCTGCATTATTATGGACCGATATGAGCCACCCTTGTCACTATCTGCCATGTAAACCTGATTAATTTGCCATAGTACCCAAAACTCCACATGGCAGTCAGGGAGGGAAATTCACATGTAATCAAAATCAGCCCAAATCATGGCCAGTGGGCTGAGCGTAAGCCCTGGAGATTCTCACACACCTATCCATTGTCATGGCCGTGTTTGTGAATGTGAGATGTAAGATACAGTGTTTTTCTAGTTATGATATGACTATAACTTTGATAGTAATTCTTGCTGGAGTAGTGAGCTCTTGAGGAGAACGGACAAGGGGCTAGAATTCAACATTGTTGACCAGGATTCAAAACCTTACCTAACTTTTGTTTGTAGGTTGACAGCTCCAAACGGTCCATTAAAAATACATGAATGCAGATGGCTGTATGCAAGGAAGTCCCAGCTGTTCAACCCGGCATGATTCACGTGCACATGTCCTCAGCCGAGGTATCTAAGGCTTTAAGCAAAAAGGCACAATAGGCGGCGTCCTTGTTTTGATACAATGGCCGCCGTCTCTGCCCTGCCTGCCTCCCCTCCCCCACCTCCAGCATCACGAGGCATGGAAACTATCAGGCTCCCTGTGTCCCATGGGGCCGTGATTATTTCATGATAACACTCCCTGGAGTGTTATTGGTATTATAAAAAGTGTTTATTGTGGAGAAAGCCTATATTTTTGGTGCTGGCAGTAAAGGCTTTTGAGAGGCAGGAACAGCTGTGGTATGATTGGAACAGTTTAATCTCATTCTTTAGACATCTCATTAGCCAATCAAAGTAATCCTAAAATGAGAAGGACATTTGTAGAGAGAAGCAGGGCACATTCAGAATGAGGCCATTCCTCGTTTCCTGCTGCAAATGGCAGTAAAGTTCCTCCCGAGTTCTGCTTACTCCCATTGCAGAAGAAAATGATTCATGGCAAAGCCTCCCTGCACACATCAAATTCAGGGATCTGATCGGCTCTCCCAGTATTTTGCAAGCCATGAGATAACGATTGTTTTATCTTCTGAGACAAGATTAGGAGCTGAACACTGGAGGCAGCCAGAAATCAAGCGCAGAGCATCACATTTACAACATGACAGCTGGGGGGTCAGGGACAGGGGTAATTCATTCACATGCTGTCTGGAGGGAACGGACCCCATCACACTTGTGCAGTCAGCACCCTCAGAATTACACCGGAGTGTAGCCCTTGTGTCGGTTGCAGAAGGACTTGAGCCCCACATCTCTAGCACAGACACCAAATCGGGTCTTGCTATTGCAGGGAGAGCAGATACTGCCAGACACATCAAAACAGGCACATTATGGGCATAGATCAGTAAGGAGGGGTGAGGTTGGGGCCTCTAGGCTTGAGAGAGGTGGTAGAAGTGGTTGGTTCTGTCAAGTATAGACAGAGCTAAGAAACCCCAGTTAGATACATTTGTCTACAATGCAGCCTTCTTCCCTTGCCTCTGGCAAGAAGCTCATTGTATGCATTAATAGAGAAGGAAACAGAATTTTATCAGGGACTGCTTATGAGCATCTATTATGTGCTTGGTGCTGGGTACAAGAGAGTGAAGTTATGAGGGAGTGATGCTGGCTTGCGTCAAAGAGCTCATGGCCTGGGCCACTGAGAGATGGCTGTTAATCTACTGTGTTCCATGGACCCCTTTAGTTATCTGGTGAAACTTTAGGCTGTCTTCTCAGAACACTGTTTTAAAATTCATTAAATAAATGTCATAAGATCGTAAGGTTTCCCGATGACACTGTTATCAAAATATTAGAAAAACAAATCTGTGATAGAATAGTAAATGTTCTTTACTACTTTATTAAATGACCACAGGTAATAGTGGATCTAATAACCAATTTCAAATCAGGAACTTGTAGAAAGAATATTTTGATATATCTACAGTAACTATGGGGTGATGTGAAAGTATTTGCAGTTTCTGTGAATGGCAAAGTCACGGGCACTTGTTACCTGTATAACTGGAGAATATGTAAAAGTTCAATTAGATGTCAGCATAGGTTTTACTCACAGCTACCCTCAGGGACCCTTGAATTCTCTCCTTAGAATCCATGTTAAAGCTGAGATCAAGGGGGAAAGTCAAAACTTCCTCTCCTGCAGTCCAAAGTGAGTGGGACTTGGGTGATGGGTGTGGATGAGGGAAGATTGCCTTTCTGAGGGAGTCAGGAACTCTTTTGGGGGTTGTGACATTGGAAGGCTGGAGCTTCCCAGAAAAGGAAGTGGGAGGAGATGAAAGAAGAGGTGTGGTTGTTCTGGGATTCTCCTCCAATAAAAATCTCTCCTTTTTCAATCTTGTAGCTTCTCCCTACCGGGTGAGCTGACACAATGACCCTCTCAGGGCAGTAAATTAAAATACTTTTTAAACTTCAATTAGCCTGCAAGGTACAGAGCCCAGGTGCTGCCCCTCCCTTATCCCATGCCCAGGGCAGACATCACTAATCAATCAGAGTTCTTCATGTATATACTATCCAACAGACCCACTTAAGAAGACTTTCAAATAACCATAGCCAATTCGTGGGTATTCTGAGATCAAACATACATGGCGATTTCAGCCCTAAGTGCCCCCAAAATGTTGTTTACAAGACAGTTTGTAAGGTCATAAACTCAGTACCCAGCTCCAGCTATGCTGTGTTCATGAACAATCAAGCTTGCTTAGCTTTACTGTTTCATGATGCTATTGTGTGGTGAAATGAATGCAGATTGCTCTGAGCACGGCTACTGAGTATAGTTGTTCAGGTTGTGAACTGACCAAGTATATTAGGTTAGAGGGCAGGTGAGGCTGAAACCCAGCCTGAACTCCTGGTGCAGAGCTGAGTTTACCTGAAGGGGCATATTTATGCCTTTAAATTTTCTCCAGAGCACACTGTATACCAGTAGAAATTTTAGGTCTTGGTCTAAAGTATTCTCTAATCCTCTGAAAAGTATGTATTTTTCTAATTCTATCCTCCTCCTTTGCCTGGGCCAGGCATAGACCTCCCTCCTTGGTCATAAATGAACTTGGAAGCTCATGGGCTATAGGAGGTAGAGGCCACTTAAACTACTTCCTTATAAAATTCTCTTCTCCTCCTAGTAACAGAAGATCCCTATACTTATAATCATGTTCCCTAAAACTTGAGTCATTTGTATTCCATGTTGTGTGTTTTTTCTCATATCCACTTGCCATCTCTGCTATTATTTACTTAACATTTTAAAAATAAATACTTTTAAACTTAAATTAGCATATAGAGCAAGAAAACTCCAATTCGAATCTGTAACTGGAAGAGAGAAATTAATTGCCATAAATAGGAGGTAATTGTGAGAATAAGTATCATGCTATGAACATCAAATATTAACATTCAGCTCCAGTTAAATACAGTTATCTGAAGGCTCTGAACTCAAGGCCCACCTCTGTTAGTTAGAAGAAGAAATGGTAAATATCACAGAAGTTTAAGGACCCAGTTCTACCAATCTGAGGCTTCCTCTTCAGAAGAACAGAAAGAAAATTGAAGATGGAATAGCTTTCTCTCTGGTTTTTAATTTAATGTTATTTGATGCCCCCTCTACAGGGACCATGATCCACACAGTGAGAAATAGTGCCTTAATGCAACCTACCTCATCCTATAAAGGAAATCAGAAGGAGGGATGTAAGAATAATCTCATTTCACAAACTGTGGGGAAATGGTTTATGCTGGCCAACTCATTCCCAACTGAATGTGGATTAGACACTTTCCAGATTTGGATGCCTTGATCCAATCCTTATTTCCAGAGCCTGATTTGAGTGGGTCTTGAAGAGGCAGCTGCTGTGATTGGGGGTGGGGACATTCATTAGCGAGGCAGTCCTTCACCTTCCTCTAATCCCCTTGGGATCAAGTGAGCTCTGCCTCAACAGTCGCCCCATAGATACAGGAAATCAGCTGCCACGTCCCCCGGGAGCCAGGTGTTTGCCGAGGAAACAGCATGGCAAACACTGTTGGTTATTCGTGGGATGGTTCCCATGACTTTGTCACCACAATTTCCTGGGCTACTTTCCCACTGCCTTCTAGTGCTGAAACGGGATCCTGTTGGCTACAGCAGCATTTCTCAACGTCAGTACAAGTGACATTTTAGGCAGGATTTTCCCTCGTCATAGCAGGTGGGGGAGCTTTCCTGTGCACGGTAGGGTGTTTAGCAGCATCTTTGGTTTCCACCCATTAGATGCCAGTAGCATCTCTCCCCTCTCCACCCTATGTCACACCAAAAATGTCTCTAGCCATTGTCAAATAGTCCTCAGGAGTCAAAAATCCTCCCACCCACCTCTGTTGAAAATCACAAGCCTGGGGCATGCAATTTCTTGGTGTGCTTTGGGAGTTAAACAAAACCAAGAGATTCAGTACTTCCTTCTCTCCTCCCCCTTCAGAAATTTCCTGCCTCTCCCTGCCCCCAGCACTATCTGGTTACTGGATGGGCACTGCTGGTGAGTGGATAGTGGCTGGTGAGGTGATGTGATGTCTTATTATCCCTGAAATTCCAGTGGCAACACAGGACACAGCCCATGGCTGATCCTAGCACTCTGCTTGTGGGATGAAAGTGTTTGAGAAGTTGCAGAAGCCATTCTCAGTACTCAGGACAGAGTAGGATGTACATACCCAACACTATGCTAGCTATAAGAGACTCATTTTAGCTTTAAGAACAAACACTGGCTTAGAGTGAAGGGATGAAAAAAGATATCCAAGAAAATGATAACCAAAGAAAACAGGGGTAGCTATTCTTACATCAGACAAAATAGACTTTAATGGTCTAAAAATGGACACAAGTGACAAAGAGGTCATTATATAATGATAAAGGGGTCAATTCATCAAGAAGGTATAATGACAGTAAATATGTTTGTACCCAACATAGGAACACCTAAATATATAAAGCAAATACTAACATAAATTAAAGGAGAAACAAACAGTAATACAATAATAGTTAGGGACTTCAATACCCCACTCTCAACAATAGATAGATCATCCAGAGAGAGAATAAGAAAACAGCAAATAAAAACAATACTATAGACCAAATGGATCTAACAGATACATACATGACATTTTATCTAACAGCAGCAGAATATACTTTCTTCTCAAGTAAGTGCACATGGAACATTTTCTAGGATAGGTCATATGTTAGGCTGCAGAAGAAGTCTCAAGAATTCAAGAAGAGAGAAATTATGCAAGTGTCTTTTCTGAACACAATGGTATAAAACTAGAAATCAATAGCAGGAGGAAAGTTGGAAAACTCACAAATATGTGGAAATTATACAACACACACTTGAATATCCAATGAATCAAAGAAGAAATCAAAGGAAAATTTAAAAAAATATTGACATAAATGAAAATGGAAACACAAATGCCAAAGCTTATGGGCTGCATCAAAAGCAATTCTAAGAGGAAAGTTTAGCTATGAACAAACACATATATCAAGAAAAAAAGAAAGACTAAAATAAAACCTAATTTTGTATGTCAAGGTACTAGAAAAAGGACAACAAACTAAGCCCAAAATTAGAGGAAGGAAGGAAATAATAAAGAAAAGAGCAGAAATAATGAAATAGAGAACAGGAAAACAACATAAAAGATTAACAAAAATAAGAGTTGATTATTTGAAAAGATAAAGTTGACAAACTTTTATTATACTAACCAAGAAAAAAGAGAGGACTCAAAGAAGTGAAATAATAAATGCAAGAGGAGACATTATAGCAGATACTACAGAAATACTAAGACTCATAAGAGACAACTATGAATACTTATGTACCAATGAATAGGACATCTAGAAGAAATGGCTAAATTACTAGAAATATACAACTTACTAAGAATGAATCATGAAGAATTAGAAAATCTGAGGCCAATAATGAATAAGATTGAATCAGTAATCAAAAATCTCCCAGCAAAGAAAAGTCAAGGACTGATGGTTTCACTGGTGAATTCTATGAAGTGTTTGAAGTAGAATTAATGCCAGTCCTCCTCAAACTCTTCAAAAAATTTTGAAGAAGTGGGAACACTCCCAAAATCATTTTATGAGGCTACCATTACCTTGATACTAAAGTCAGAAAAGGGCACTACAAGAAAAGAAAACTGTAAGCCAGCACCCCTGATGGACATAGATTAAAAAAATTGTTTTCAACAAAATACTAGCAAACAAAATTCAACAGGGTTTTCAAAGGATTATTCCCCATGATTGAATGGGATTCATCCCTAGGAATGCAAGGATGGTTCAACATATGCAAATCAATAAATATAATACATCATATTAATAGGATGAAAGATAGAAATCATATCATCTCAATAGATGCAGGAAAAGCATTTGACAAAATTCAACATCCTTTCATGGTGAAAACTCTTAATGAATTAGGTATAGAAAGAATGTACCTTAACATGATAAAGGCCTTAAACAACAAGCCCACAACTAAAACCATACTCAATGGTGAAAGGTTGAAAGCTTTTCTTCTAAGATCAGGAACAAGAGGAGGGTGCCCCCTCTCACTGTTCCTATTCAACATAGTACTGGAAATCCTAGCCAGAGCAATCATGTAAGAAAAAATAAATAAAAGGAATCTAGATTGGAAAGGAAGAGGTAAAATTGTCTCTGTTTGCATATGACATAATCTTATACACAGAAAACCCTAAAGACTCCACAAAAAAACTAATTAATGAATTCAGTAAAGTTGCAGGATAGAAAATCACCATATAAAAATCAATTTCATTTCTACACACTAACAACAAACTATCTGAAAAAGAAGTAAAACAATCCCATTCATAATAACATCAAAAACAATACAAAGGAATAAATATAACCAAGGAAGTGAAAGATCTATATGCTGAAAGCTAGGAGATACAGATGAAAGAAATTGAAGAAGACACAAATAAATGGAAAGATATCCCACAGTCAAGTATCAGGAGAATATTAAAATGTCCATACTATCCAAAGCCATTTATAGATTAGATACAGTCCCTATGAGAATTTCAATGGCATTTTCTTTTTTTTAAATTGAAGTATTTTTTATGTGCAATCTTATATTCGTTTCAAGTATAATATACAATGGTTCACCAGTTACCCACATTATTAAATCCTCACCCTCACTAGTGCAGTTACTGTCTGTGAACATTGGAAGATGTTACATTGGCTATATTCTCCATGCTATACTATCACCCTTATGACCAACTTATGTTGTGATTGAGAATCTTTGTGCCCGTTTATCCCCCTCCTCCTCCCTCCCCATCTCAACCCCACCCCTGTGGTAACCATCAGTCAATTCTCAGTGTCTATGAGTCTACTGCTATTTTGTTCATTTTGTTTTGTTTTGTTTTGTTTTTATACTCCACAAATAAGTGAACTCATATAGTATTTGTCTCCCTCCGCCTGGCTTAGTTCACTAAACATAAAACCCTCTAAATCCATCCATGTTGTTGCAAAAGGTAGCATTTGTTTTCTTTTTATGGCTGAATAATTATAATATGTACCAAACTTTTCTTTATCCATTCATCTATTGATGGAAATTTTGGTTGCTTCCATATCTTGGCTTTTGCAAACAATGCGGCAATAAACATAGGGGTGCCTACATCTTTTAGAGTCAGGGATTTTGTTTCCTTCAAGTAAATTCCTAGAAGTGGAATTATTGGATCAAATGGTATTTCTGTTTTTAGTTTTTTTTGAGGAACCTCTATTGTGCTTTCCACAGTGGCTATACCAATTTCCATTCTCTCCAACAGTGTAGGAGGGTTCCATCTTCTCCACAGCCTCGCAACACTTACTATTTCTTGTCTTTTGGATGGTGGCCATTCTAACTGGTGTGAGGTGATATCTCATTGTGGTTTTGATTTGTATTTCCCTGGTGATTAGCGATGTGGCACATATTTTCAGGTGCCTGTTGGCCATCTTATGTCTTCTATGGAAAAATGTCTGTTCAGGTCCTCTGCCCATTTTTTAATTTGGGTTTTTTTGATGTTGAGTCATATGAATTCTTTATATATATTGGATATTAACCCTTTATCAGATGATTCATTTAAGAATATATTCTCCCATACTGTAGGATGCCTTTTTGTTCTGCTGATGGTGCCCTTTGATGTACAGAAGTTATAGTTTGATGTAGTCCCACTTGTTCATTTTTTATTTTGTTTCTCTTGCCCAAGGAGATGTGCCCTGAAAAAATGTTCATGCTTATGTTCAAGAGATTTTTGCCTATTTTTTTGTCTAAAAGTTTTATGGTTTCATGTCTTACATTTAGGTCTTTGATCCAAGTTTACTTTTGTGTATGGAGTTAGACAGTAATCCAGTTTCATTCTCTTACATATGGCTGTGGAGTTTCCCAACACCAGTTATTGAAGAGACTCTCTTTTCCTCAATGTATATTCATGGCTCCTTTATTGTATATTAATTAAGTGTATATGCGTGGGTTTATATCTGGGATCTCTATTCTGTTCTATTGATCTATGGGTCTTTTCTTCTGCCAGTACCATACTGTTTTGATTGCTATGGCTTTGTAGTAGAGCTTGAAGTCAGGGCATGTAATATCCCCAGCTTTGTTCTTCTTTCTCAGGATGGCTTTGGCTATTCAAGGTCTTTTGTAGTTCCATATGAATTTTAGGATTATTTTCTCTAGTTCATTGAAAAATGCCACTGATATTTTGATAGGGATTATCAATGTCATTTTTCACAGAAATAATTAAAAAAAACAATTATAAAATGTATATGGGACCAGAAAAGACTGGTCTTTTGTCAAAGTAACCTTGAGAAAATAATCTTTCTCAAAGTAATCTTGAGATAAAAGGAGAAAGCTGGAGGCATCACACGTCCTGATTCCAAACTATACTGCAAAGTTATACTAGTAAAAACAATGTAGTTCTGGCATAAAGGCAGACACACAGACCAATGACACAGAATCAAGAGCCCAGAGGTAAACCCACACATGTATAGCCAACTAATATTTGACACAGGAGTCATGAATGTTCAGTAGGATAAAGATAGTCTAACCTTATCATGGTAATCATGTCATACTATATATAACAAATCATCACCTTGTACACCTTAAACTTACCTGAAATGTTATATGTTAATTATATTTCAATAAATCTGGAAAAAAATAATACTTTTAGTATTATAAAATAAGAATAAAAAAGAATATGAAATAATAATAAGAAGAAAAATAAGTGGTGTTTAAAGACATTTTGGAATGCAGTGTGGGGTGGGTTGATGGTAAGAAGTGGTTCTAAATCAGGTGCACCAAGAATGAGATGATGGCGATGCAGGCAATAATGTTGTCCTCAGTTACTCTGGACCAAGAAATGTGATACAGTTCAACATCCTTTCTTCCATTTGATCATTATGCCAAGCCTCATTAGGCGGTTGTAATGATTCCCATTTTCTGGGTGAGAATACTGAGAGGAGGTAGGTTATGTAACTTACCCAAAGTCAAACAGGTCCTTCTCCATCACCAAGAAGCTGTGTGACTCTTAGAAGGCCATGCCATAATCTGTTCCCATTTTCCTCATTTCTAAAATTAGGGAACTAGGCCAGTTGTTCTGAAATCTAAAACTCTGTCATAGGCTGTGTAGATAATGACATCAGGAATGTATTCCTTCACAGTCCTGGAGGCTGGAAGTCCACAATCAAGGAGTCGTCAGGGCCACACTCCCTCCATAGTCTCTAGGGGAGAAGCTGCTTTGCCTCCTCTAGCTTCTGATGGCTCCAGCACTCCTTGGCTTGTGATTGCATCCCTATAGTTTCTGCCTCTATCCTCACATGGCCTTCTCCTCTTCTGTGTCTTCTCTGTCTCTTTTAAGAATGCTTATTGGATTTAGGGCCCATCCAGATACTCCATCGATGATATTATTTTGATTCCCTTAATTCTAACTCCAAAGGCTCTTTTTCCAAGTAAGGTCCCATTCATAAGTTCCAGGGGTTAGGACCTAGACATATCTTTGGGGGGCCTACCATTCATCCCAGTATAGTCGGTCTCTGGTTCCCCATTGGAAAAGGAAGAAACTCAGTCATGCTGGTAATTCTAGCCAGTTGCAAAAAATGTTGCCACTCTCTGCCCTGTGTCAGGATGGTGGCAGTGAGAAAAGTGACAGAGAAATAAATCTGAGAGATGCTGAGATGGAAGGAAGGCCCTCCTAAGTTATGACTTTTACAGTCACCCAGTTCACTGTCTACCTGCCTTCCATGTTTATGGTATAAGGGTTTCCTAGAAAAGCTATCTTAGAATTGCACTGATGCACAGCTCATCCCAAAGCCTGAGAATTCTCCCCAGGTTTTCAGCTCTATTTCCCAATGGGCTGCCCCTCCAAAATAAACCAAGTTATCATTCAGAAAAGGCCTGCTGACAGCCTCAAATTTGCATATCCTAGATGAGGCTGCAAAGCCATTTATCTCTCGAGAGCAGCCTGCTGTGGTCCCTTTTATTTTTTTATGGGATTGTCCTTAAACGGCTGATTAGTTTGGGGTAATTTATAAATGCGTCAAGCCTGGCAATTTCCTCCTTAATGATTGGACAGATCGGTTCCTGGCTCCAAGCTGCCTCGGTTTGTTCATGTCATAGCGTGTTGTTGCACAGCCCCCCCACCTGCCACCCACTGCCCCCATTCTGAGCTGGCTTCCGTCTAACTCAGCTTAATCTTTCACCAAGTTTTCCCAACATTTAAAAATTGCCTGTCTGTGGCTGTTTTTTTTTTTTTTTGGAAAGGCAGAGCACCAGGTACAAATTGTTCCTTCTTCCTCTTCCCTTCTTATTCAGATGCAAGAGGAAATTGCACTGACTTGGGGCCGTTATTTATCCTTTCTGGGCCTTGGTTTACTCATTGGAAAGTGGGAAAATGATAGAATCTTGTTTCTGACCTCCAGGGTTGTTTGAAAATGGAACTGGCTCATGTTAGGACACTGCTTAGCACTGTTCTTTGTTCCCGGTTAGCCCTTGAGAAATGTTACCTGCTATTTGTACTGTTTTGATGATAGGGCGAGAGGCAAGCAAGAAAGTGGGGACACTTCGAGCTTTCTGCTCTTAAACCCATTTAGATCTACTACACAGTTATTCTTTCTTGGCATTTCCATGTGAAGCTGCTCTACGGCAGGTCCAGCTGTCCAACTCTCTGTCATCACAGACTCCGCTTGTTAGGTAACTCCTTTGTATTTTGCTTTGTTTTATTTTTAATTTAATTTCTAGTGTCACTAAAGTAATAAATGTACACCATAAGCCACTTTCTCACTCCGGGCTTCCTTTTCCAGAGGCAAGCCAATTTCATCTCTGTTAGATGATTCTTCTGATAGTTGCTTCTACATTCTTAAGAAATATACTTGCATTGCTATTTCTTGACTTACACGTCTAAGACTATTGATAGGCTCCCTAAAACAGAAGATGATAGATTCACTTGCTGACATATTCTCTCATACAGACACAAAAACACAAGCTTCCCCTCCCTTTCCACGTTCTTCCACTGTTGTTATGACAGAATTTTTTTTTGTCAAATTACTCTTCTGTATTCATATTATTTTTATTGTGTAAATCTTGTTCACGGCTGAGCCGTGGAGTATACTACATAGTTTCCTTTCCTGTACAGCCTGGAGTTAATCATTGCTTTGATTATTTATTTTAATTTGCTTAATTTTCCATGTTCTTGTCACTAGTTATTTTCTCAAACACTCTGATAAAATTGTAAGAACCTCTTTGTTACAGACCAGCACATCCGATAAGCCATCAGTTTTTCTTTTCTGAGAGTCATACCTTCTGCACCACCCTGAGCTGGCTGTCCAGATATAAGCCAGATGCACAGTTGTCTTTCAGGGATTTCCATTCACCATCAAACAGGGAATTTCCTTTTCTTCTTAGGACTGTCGTTCTCCTTCCCGGATGTGTTGGAAATTTTTCTGGGGTTATTCACTCATTTAAGTGGCACAAATCCCCTGGTTATTTGCTGATAAAGGATATACGGCATGCAAAACTATGAAGACTTTACATCTCTGAAAATGTAGAGATTCTATTGTTACATCTGATTAATACTTTATTTGGGTGTGCAGTTCTGGGTTGGAAGTAATGATCTCTCAGAATATTTGAGGCCTTGCTGTAGTGCGTTCTAATTTTCAGGCTTGCTGTTGAGAAGTCTAATGCTAGTTCTTTCATAGGTCAGTTTTATATATATAAAATGATAAGGCATCAAACAGAGAATGGAGATGCAGTAAAAATCTGCATATATGATAATTATATATATATATATATGTGCAGTTGACCCTTGAACAATACTGGGTTTGGGGTGTTGACTCCCATGCAGTCAAAAATCTGCATATAGCTTTTTACTCCCCTGAAATTTAACTATTAATAAATGCTGTTGACTGGAAGCCTTGCTGATAACATGAACAGTCAATTAACATCTATTTTGTTACATATCCTATATACCGTATTCTTACAATGAAGCAAGCTCGAGAAAAGAAAATGTTTTTCAAATTGTCCTAAATCTCCAAAAATGTTTCCAATATATATACTGGAAAAAGAAAATGAGCATGTAAGTGGATCCATGCAATTCAAACCTGTGTTGTTCAAGGGTCAGCTCTATATATCTCATATATGTGTATATGTATATATTTGCTTCTCAGGAGGTCCTCAGCTCTCTGTTCATAGTGTTCTGAAATGTCCTAATGATTAAAGTGGACTTTCAGTCAATTGCTTATATTGGGCATCCACTGAGTTCCTTCCCTCTAAAAATTCATTTTCTGCTGCTCTGGCACATTTTCTTGTCTTATATCATTAATGGATTTCCTTCCTTTCTTTTATTTTTCCTGTTTGGACTCTTTAGATTGAGCTTCTATTTTACTGATTCTCTTCTATTTCTGGCATATTATGTCTTTTGTTGTACTTTCTGATATTTTCTCAACTATTTCTTCCACTTCTTGAACTGATTTTTTTCATATTTTAAATTTCTAAATGTTCTTTGTTATTCTCAAAATGTTTCTCTTTGTAGAATTCTGTTTTTGTTTCATAGATGTAATATCCTTTTTTAAAATCTAAGTATTGTGATTATGGTATTTGGATTTGTGCCACTTAAATGAGTGAATAAAACCAGAAAAATTTCCAACAGATCTGGGAAATCTACTCTCTTCACTATGATTTCTCTTGAGTTCTCCTCCCCACTGCCCCAGCTCACCCTATTCTATTTGTTTTGGGCTTACTCTTTCATTTAAGAAAATTTATTCAAGTATATGACTGTCTTTGATTGCCCATTTATATTTTAAGAAGCAGGGAAAAAGCTGCTTGAAAGTTGTGTGTGTGTGTATCCGAGATATGTGTGTAGTGTTTGATATTTGTGGTGTGTTGTGTATTTGTTGTATATCTGTTTGGGACATACCTTTGTGTGTGTGTGTCTTGGGGTTTCTATTTGTATGTGTATATATGTCTTTGGGACATGTGGGTGGGGTGGAGTGTGTGTATCTGGATGGTGTGACTACATGTGTGCATATATGTGTGTTTTCAAGTGTATATGTTTGGTGGGAAGAGATTCATGCCTTCACTGTAAAATAAGTACATCACAGCCATTTTTTCCATGGTACTCCTCAAATGTCTGTATCAGGAGGTCATTTATCTTGGATCAATTTCTCAGCCTAGTCTTTCCATGTCCTGTCTTGTGGAATCATAAGCTCAGCTCCCAGGATGCTTCCAGGAGCCACAGTGGGCAGAGGGGACAAAGTCTCACTATTGGTTTGCAGACTGAAACTGCATTCCCATTTTCTGTTCTGTGCCTTACCCAAATTTTCACTGGCCTTGAGTTTTCTTGTTTGGAAAACAGGTTGGTTTCATATCTCCAGATATACAAGTCCCATTGACTCTTTTTAATTTTTTATTTTTATTAAGGTATTATTGATATACACTCTTATGAAGGTTTCACATGAAAAAACAAAATAACAATGTGGTCACTACATTTACCCATATTATCAAGTCCCCACCCATACCCCAATGCAGTCACTGTCCATCAGTGTAGTAAGATGCCACAGATTCACTGTTTGCCTTCTCTGTGCTACAGTTTTCCCCGTGATCCCCCCCACCATGTGTACTAAACATAATACCCCTCAATCCCCTTCTCCCACCCTACCGACCTTCCCTCCCACACCCCTCCCCTTTGGTCACCACTAGTTCCTTCAAAATGAGTCTGCTGCTATTTTGTTCCTTCAGTTTTGCTTCGTTATACTCCACAAATGAGGGGAATCATTTGGCACTTGTCTTTCTTGGCCTGGCTTATTTCACTGAGCATAATATCCTCCAGCTCCATCCATGTTGTTGCAAATGGTAGGATTTGTTTCTTTCTTATGGCTGAATAGTATTCTATTGTGTATATGTACCACACCTTCTTTATCCATTCATCTACTGATGGACACTTAGGTTGCTTCCATATCTTGGCTATTATAACAAGTGCTGCAATAAACATAGGGGTGCATATGTCCTTTTGAATCTGAGAAGTTGTATTCTTTGGGTGAATTCCAAGGAATGGGATTCCCGGGTCAAATGGTATTTCTATTTTTAGTTTTTTGAGGAGCCTCTATACTGCTTTCCACAGTGGTTGAACTATTTTACATTCCCACCAGCAGTGTAGGAGGGTTCGCCTTACCCGCATCCCTACCAGCATTTGTTGTTTGTCTTTTGGATGTTGGCCATCCTAACTAGCGTGAGGTGATATCTCATTGTGGTTTTAACTTGCATTTCCCTGATGATTAGTGATGTGGAGCATCTTTTCATGTGTCTGTTGGCCATCTGAATTTCTTCTTTGGAGAACTGTCTCTTCATATCCTCTGCCCATTTTTTAATTGGATTATTTGCTTTTTGGGTGTTGAGGCGTGTAAGTTCTTTATATATTTTAGATGTTAACCCCTTGTCGGATATGTCATTTACATTGACTCTTTGTGTCAGGGTGGGTCCTGTCCTCACTGGGCAGTGTTGGGACAGGGTCCCCTGGAGCTCTGTTCCTTTCATGGACTTTGGGCTAATTCCCCTCTCTTTAGCTTATTCCTATCCCTCCTTTTAGAAATATCTGGTGCCTTGGTTTCTAGATCTTTCTGGGCCTCAGCATTACAAACTGGCATACTTGTTGTCTGCTCTGCATGCCTTACATGTTTTGGTCCCAGCATTCTGTGTTCAAAGGAATTTTGCTGTTGTCTTTCAACTATTGGCGTTTTCATCTCCTGTTCTCTTTGTCATTGTGAATTTATACCTTTTTGGATCTTTAATGGGATTTTGGAAGCGAGCTGAAATAACTGTGTGTGTTCAATCAGTGTTTTCCAGAAGTCTCAGTTACTCTTAGCTAACTTATCGTAAAATCCCTACATGTCACAGGAATGTGATGGAAAGTTGGAGTGACACAGATAGATACACAAATATCTATTTTTTTTGCTAGGTTCTGCGCATTATGGTAGAGCTGTACACATTTGTCTCTTTCAACACATATTTACTGAACACTTGCTATGTGGCCAGGCATTGTTTTAAGTGGAGTGGAGGGATGCAGAGCCTGACAGACATCTCTGCTTTAGGGAAACATGTACTGTAGGTGGGGGGGTGGGGGTGGGGGGGGGCTATAAACAGGAAGTAAAGACAGCATTATCGGAGGTCCTAAGTACTTTGTAGGCAGTTACAAGGGGGATAGTTTGAGTTGGGTGATGTGGCAGGCCTCCCTGGGGAGAGAATGTTTAAACTGACCTCTGGTGGACCAGAAGGAGCCAAGTCCAGGGTGAAGGGCAGCTGAACACCAGGAGCAGCTAAAACAAACCCTGTGAGGTGGAAAAACTGATGGTATCAAGAAACATAAGGCAGGGTGGGTGGTCGGCGCCTGGCAAGAGACGGGAGAGCAGTGTGAGCAGGGGTCGGGGCCCGCAGAGGGAGGCTGTGTCGGCCTCTGGGCCAGCTGCGTCCTCCGACTCTTGCCCTGAGTGCTGTGGGAAGCCTCTGGCCAGTTTGAATTTTGCTGAGGAGACACCAGGGGAGGTAGTGTGACTCGATGGCAGTTTTTGTGACCTCAATGCTGGCTGCTCATTCCGGGGCAGCACGGAAAACGGGCTGAAGTGGGATCCAAGAGCTGTAGGGAAACTGTCTCGGTAAGTCGGGGCGAGGTGCTGACGGCCCAACCAGATGGCGCGGATGGAGCTAACGGGGGAACTGTTCCCGCAGCAGCCAGCGCGGGGCTGACAGCCAGACCGGCTGCGGGAAGAGGATAATCAAGGATAGCGCTGGGAATTTTGGTTTCCTTGGGAGACCCTAAGGAGCAGGTTACAGAAAAGCACAACTGAGAGCACGGTTCTGGAATGTGAAGGGAAAAAGCAAGCCTTCGGATTCTAGTATTAGCCGGCCGCAGGAGAGCACAGCCATCGTCAGTGGTGAGTGTCTCGCGAGCGAGGCTGTTCACGCAGCTCCACGCAGACCAAGGCGGAGACCCGAACCAGCACCCTGGCTAGGCTCATTTTGGGATTTGCATGTCCTCAATACCCAAGCGGGAGTCCTAAGTATCTGGGGGACGGGGGACAGGTGAACGTTTGAGCCATTGGTACAGAAGTCCTAGAGTCACAGAACTAGGTGAAATGTCCCCGCGGTTATGGCAGAGCCCAGGCGGGGTGCCGCTGGGGGCGGGTAGTGTGACGGGAGCCCCGGGCCGGAACCCCCTTGGGACATGGCGCAGCACCGCCAGGCGGAGAGAGCGGACACCGTGGTGGGCTGGATCCCGGAGAGGGCGCCGAGGAGAGCACACCCGAGCCGCGCTGAGCGATGGGCGAACAAGGTCAGCGGTGTGCTCTTTGGGCTCGTTAGCGTCAGGGCCCCCGTGACGCCAGGGAGCGGTCTCCCTTACGGGGCAGTCCCGAGGAGGCACACGGGTTGTGAGGACGTGGAAAAGGCAGGATGATATGGGATGAGAGCACCATTGTGAGGGGACGGAGACACGCTCTGGTGTCCACAGGGCCTCCTGGGATTCAGCAGGAGGACTTTTTAAAGAGTGGCAGATGCTCTCCAAGTCTGTGTGCTCTTGGGAATGACCCAGCCGCAGGGAGGTACTGATGGCGCAGGACAGAGTGGGTCCACGCCTCAGGAAGGGAGGCCTGAGAGGACGATTTGATGTCACGGAATGAGGACTGCGCCCTGAGGAAAACAGAAGTTAGAGCGCCGAGGGGGTCTGCATGTAGGCCGCTGACGGGCCTGGCGGGGCAGCTCCGCGTCGCTGCGCCCGTTTCTCCCTGACGTACCAGGCGAGGCAACGGCCGGGAGAGGGCGGAGAGGAGAGCGGTGTGGGGCTTTGCGGAAGGGGAAGAAGGTGGGAAAGTGTAATTGAAAAACCAGGGAGGGGCAAACATAACAGAGAGGTGCCGCCAGCTTGGGAGTGCGCCATGCCCACCTGAGATCTGTGTGCACGGATCCCAAGTGAGGCCAGTCTGCACGGTGGTGACTTAGTTTCCTGCAGCCACATTCAAATGCTTGGGTGCCAGCATGGACTAGGTGGGTGGAATTCCTCCGGCGACCTCACTTAGTCCCTGCCAGACCCTACCAGGGGGAGGTGAGCTACCCAAAGATGCGTGTTTGTCCGGGTAGGGCTGGAACCAGGGCCCTCAGACTCTATGCACAGTGTCCTTCTGTCGTGCAGAGCCGCTGTCATGGCGCAGACAGAAGGCAAGCTGAGGGGGAGAATGGGGACTTCCTTAAGTTTGGTGTTTTTGGTTTTTACTCTGAGAAGGGACCCTGTTCATTTCCAGCAGGAAAGGGTGTGTGTGTGCATGTGTGTGTGTGAGAGAGGGAGTTAGAGAATGCACCTTGAGCCAATCTCAACCAAAGGGAGGTGGCTGCCGGGTGTCCCAGGCCTTCCCCCTCTCCAGGCACCCTGGGAGGCCCGCCGTCAGCTCAGGAGGTCCTGGGCTGTGGAGCCTCCGATGATCACGGGAGCGCCCATGACAACTTGCCGTTACACTGGCTTTTCCTTACCTCGTTCTCCCACCTCTCTCCTGTGTCCTGGGCTTGCTTCCCAAACAAACCTTCTGTCACCAAGTCCTTGTCCCAGACTCTTCTTTCAAGAAAACTTAGGGCAGCTACTCACTTAGGCAATGGTACTTTTTGGGTGGCGCCACAAAACCGGAAACATTTTTAGATGGGGAAGCTGTATTTGACAAGGGACAAACTGAGCAGAAATACAGATGCAAGCAGTCATAGCACTTGGGTAAGAGCTTGAGCTTTGGAGTCAGACAGACTTGGGGTCCAGGGGCCCCCATCCACATCTAGATAGGACATTAGACAATTTACTTCAACTCTCTGAGCCTCCCTTTCCACATCTTTAAAATGGCATGATGAGATCCCCCAACTCCCCAGCATATAAGAAACCAGGTGCCCCTTAGACACAGTTCCCCAGCTCCTGCTCATGGAGGCCGAGTGACTCCTCTGCATCTCCCTCCTGCATCACTGGAGGTTCTGGTGGCCTCCATCTGCTGGGGAGAACCCGCTGTGCTAAGGCCTCGCTAACCGTTAGTGGTGAAGACGGCGATGCTGGTTTATGGTACCTGCTCCCAAGGGGCCACTTGCAATCACTTAGCAAAGTCTGTTGCCTGCAACCTTTCTTCTCTGGAACAGGAATCCGGAGGGGAGGTAGTGTCTGTGGCTACCACCCAAGGGCAGAGCAGATACTTAGGTGCCCTGGGCAGCCTGTTCCTGGGCTTTGGTGCCCGCAGGGCAAAGAGCCTCAGGGTTTCCATGCAGCCAAGGAGCTGTGCGGGCTGTGGGTTCCTGAGCATCTTGGAAGGGGGTACTGTGTGTCTTACTAACCAGCTCAAGTAGGGGCAACAACTCTCCCCAAGATGTGCTGGGAGTTGCTCTTAACACAGTATTTATCTCATCACGTAAACCAATCTAGTTGGTTAGAAAAACAAGTTTTATTGTGTTCTTCGGCGGCGCACTTAGCTTGCTGGTCTCCTATAAAGCCATCTGTGTCTGATGGTAGAAATAACTTATCAGTATAAAGCCTGGGTAAATTGGATTAAGAAATCACTACATTGTGAGAAAGTGGACAGAATACATTTTGAAATGGAAAACAGACATAAAACTTCTCCCAAATCAGGGAGGGAGAGGGGAGTGGTGGCTGAGTCCGGCTGCAGAGTTGGACTGCCTGAGTTCAGGTCCCAGCTCCTCTGTTTTAGCGGCTCTGTGACTCAGGGCAAGTTACTTGACTTCTCTGTGCTTCAGTTTACCCATAAAATGGGGCAATGAGAAAATACATATATTAACAAAGTCCTTAGAATAGTGCCTGTAAATAGTGAGAGTTCAGGAATATCCAGTTACAGGAGAACTATGGAAAAATTGGGGTGTGGGGTCCCTAGTGATGGAACTAAGGTGAGGAGTATGAGGTACTTGGGGTACAAAATTTAAAGGGGTTTCCAAAAGCTTAGTAATCAAGACAAATAGCACCGTATGTAATATTTTTTAAAACACCCAAATCCACAATGAACAGCACATCAAATTTTGAAATAACATATCAAAAAATTAAATTGCAGGATGCAACCCTGTAATTGTAGCACTTTGCCTCACGGGCCTTCCCCTAATCCTGGCCCTGGACTTTCAATAAAACTTTATTTACAAGAACAAGTGGCCAGCATACACTGCCACAGTTTGATGCTTTGATTTTTAAAAAGGATAGCATTAACATATCATTTATCCTTATTATTGTGTTTTTTGGCATCCCCTTAAATTTTGCACCCCAATGCATGTCTCACCCTCATCCCAGCCTTGGGTATTTTCATTCTCTAAGAATCTCAGAGAAATTCTAGGTCATACACTGGCTTCAGAGCTCTCAGGGGCAAGTGGGAGTTTCCCCTCAGCGGGAAGATGTAGATTATTAACTGAGTGTGTGCACGTGACACATTTGGGGCTCCAAGGTCACGGTAAGGGAAAACTCCCAGCCTGCAAAGAAAGCAGTCAGACTTCATCTATTCTGTTTCTACCCACAAAGTACATGTTTGAGAGTAAATGGAATGCAGTGGGGGACACACGGAAAGGCAAAGGCAGGGAGAAAGCTGGATGAAAAACTTCAGGCCCGGGACTGCTGCCTTTTTCTTTGTTGTTTTAACCTTCTTAGAGCTCTTGCAAAGGAGGCATTTGTCAGCACCGCCATCAACTTTAGTGCCCTCTGTGTTTATGGCTTTGGATTTAATAGGAAGGACATAAACACATACTTTTCATCCATTTTCCCCGTTACTTGCTCTGCTCAGACAACAGCTACGAACATTATCATAACCCTCGGAGAGAGCTATTACGGGGCCTCAGGTTTATCCGGCCCTGGCAGAGCCATAAAAACTGCGTCCGGTTGTTCAGAGACACACCATTAACGCGTCCCCGTCATTCTCAAGGCCCCCGCCCCACCCCATTTGTTAAGATTAATCCCCTCGTTTCAACACTTACGGTCCACCTGTTTCTACCTCTCCCCTGACAGTGGCTCGGACTCTGGGGCAGATGCGTGTGAACGTAGGCTGGGAAGCGAACTTCCGTGAGGGCAAGTAAGTCAGGGTTTGGGATTGTACTCCTTCAGCCCTTTGGCTGGCACAGGGCAGTTCTGCATCATTTGGGCACGGGATGTGGCCAACACAGCCATTTGCTCCAGAGAACAGGGGAGGAAATAAGCTTTCTTGTGGACGCACCGCCGGCAGCTGATCGGGGCCAGCACTACCAGCTTGGGCCTCAGCCCTGTGCAGGAGAAGGGGTACGGTGCCGAAACTCATTTCCAGCCTGGAAGGGCTGTAGGTCTAGGTATAACATAATGCAGATGGGAGGCAGCGGTGTGACTGCCGCCTCCCACATCAAAAGCATGGGGGTTGTGATCACAGATTTCAGAGCTGTGCATGAAAAGAGCCCTTCCACTCTTCAGACCAATGTGAGGGCAAGTGCATAAGAAATGAATCAAATGCAGAAGGAAAAAGTGCACCCCCCAACCCTACACACACTCACACTTGCATGCCCCAAGCAGCCATCCTATTCTGTGAGGACATCTGACACTGCTGAATGAGGGTTGATTTTCTTTCCTTTCTAGGACCATCTTTAGCTTGAGGGGTTTGTTTCTTCGTGTTAATGTGAGTTCTGTGACATCCTGGAGGGTATACAAACTATACAGTAGTTAAACATTTTTTTCCAATTTATTAAAGTTGCACTCTAATTTTTCCTCAAGCTTTTAATTCCAGTTTTTAAATCTCATTATCCTATTTCTAAGTCTCACATTTTAACAATCTCATTATAGGAGACTTGTTTACTGTTTGAGCTCATTTATTACACTTAGTTAATGAAGCCTTTTTTAATCATTTTAAACTTATTAGCTGATTGTATTAAATTTCATTTTTAAGAACTTCAGTTTATTCGATTGTACGACGTTTCAAGACTTTCCAAGTACTTAATTCATACAACTAATAAGCTTATGAAAATATGGTGAGTCTTCAGATTTCTTAAATGATGCGATACTGTTTTTAAAATGGTTAGATTGTCATGTAACCCCTGCAAGCCCAAGTCAGTTACTCAAGTATACATCTCCAACAAGAATTTATAGGGGTAACTGATTAACTCCATCAGGCTGGTTTTTCTTTAAAAAAATATACAAGTGTATAAGAAAAAAAAACCTCACAGATTCTCTAATGCTCAAAAATTATATGAGTTTATTGCTCACAAACTTTTTCTATTGCTTATTTTTTAATAAACTTTTAAATATTGCTTATTCCTTTACTTTATTCCAAATCTTTATTTAAAAAGCATTTCCCCAACAGATGTCACTATGAAAATTTCGGGGCTACCTTTTTCCAAGTTAATATGAGCTCATTTTCTTAGGTTCCTGAAGTTTTGCAATGACCAGAGTTACCAGCTGGAGTGCGTACCACACTCACGTCATATCCCCGATGAGCACAGACGGCACGGCTGTTAGTCTATGCCGGGGTCTCCGTAACGCAGCCCACTGATCGTACAGAGCCACCCAGACTGTGCTCGGATTTTGCAGTTCTCTGACCTCTAAGATATTTGAACTGAGCAGGACTCTGTACTTAAAATCATGCATTTTTTTCTGTTTTGTTGAGTCGGATTCTTATTGATATAGAATTACATCTGATTGGTTTTGGTACATCACAAGGTTGCATTTGACTCTTGAATACTGTTATGGGTTAAATTGTGTCCCCCCCACCCAAAAAAAAAGATTAAGTTGAATCCTCAACTCTCAGTACCTCAAAATGTGACCTCTTTTGGAGAGAGGGTCTTTTCAGAAGCAATCTGGTTAAAATGAGGTCATTAGGTGGGCCCTAATCTTTTACCAGTGGTGGCCTTATAAATGGGGAGATTTGGACACAGAGACATGCACAGAGGGAAGAAGACGCGAGGTGGTCGCGTGATGCCAGAGACGGGCCCGGGGAGATGTGTCTCCAGGCCAGGGAACCTTGAGGCAAGCAACTTGGAGAGAGGATAGAGCAGCTCCCTGGCGCCTTCAGAGGGAGCGTGGCCCTGCCGACACTTTGATTTTGAAGTCTTCACCTACAAAACTATAGGATAATAATTTGCTGTTGTTTTACGCCACTCAGTTTGCGGTACATCTCACGGCAGCCCTGGCAAACAAATCCTGTACTAAGGACGCCATCCCTGTGACAGCTTGTTGCCGCCGATGGGGAGGATTCATCTGAGCTTCTGAGTAAGCTGATGCCGTCTTGGTCTTCTCCTCATGTCCTCACAGGTCACCTCCTCAGAGAGGCCTTCCCTGGCCACCCCGTCAGAAGCAGCAGTGTCCCCCTCATTCCCCACGACCTGCTGCCTTGTGGGGTCCTTAGTGCGACCCACAGTCTGAAGCAGCCTGTTCGATGTTTGTTCTTTGCTTATTTGCTTCCTCCCCTCCCGTCCTGCTGGATCTCTGTTTTCTTGAACAGTGCCTGCTACCTAATAGGCACCTGATAAGTATTTATCCAGTGGCTGAGTCTAGAGTAAGTTTGACCTAATAAAACCATTCTCCACCTGTTGTTTCTCTCTCCCTACTTTACGTTCTTCTTCCTCTGTTTCCCATGCCCCTGGAAAATCTTTGTTCTCTCCCCTCCACTCTCTCTCTCCGTCTTTCTCTTCCCTTTCCCTTTCCCACCCTCACTCCCTTCTTCCTCCCTCTGTCACAGTTTGACCAAGCATCTGTTGTGTCTCAGGCACTGGGCTAGCAGCACGTCCTCATGGAGCTTCCTGTCTATCAGGGGTAACGGGCCCTAAACAAACCGTTAGCATTTTAATAAATGTGAGGAAAGAAATTTCCCAGGAGCTGTGCATGCTTACAGTGGGAGATCTTCCTCAGTCTGGAGAGTTTGTGTGGATGGTGAAGCTTCTCCGAGGAGATAGGATGTCTTTCCTGCAGCCTATAAGTAGAGGAGGAGTCGTAGAGGAAAGAGGTGAGGAAGGAGATTCTAGAAAATGGAACAGAATGTGCAAAGGTCCTAAGTGGGAAAGAACGCTCTGGAAGAAATAGAAGAAGGCAAGTGGGGCTGGAACATGGATTGGGCTGAAGAAGGAGGCTGAAATAGTTGTGTTTAGAATCTGGGGGCTTTTCATTGGAGCAGTGGGAAGTGTAGGATTTAGGTTGAATAAGGGATATGTTCAGTTTTGTATTTTAAAAACAATCATGCAGGGGCAGGCAAGACTGAATTTGGGAGACCAGCTAAAAGACTGCAGTGGTGGCCCTGCTGAAAAGCGCTGGTGGCTTGGGGATGGGGAGGTCCGGGTGGCTTGGACACTGTATGCCCTATTCTGACAGCCACTTGTGTGAGTGGTGTTTCCACCGATGTCCATGATGGGCTCTTCTCACACGCTCCACACAGCTGGGAGCCTAGCAGTCGGCACAGCTTCCCTGGAAGTGTCATCTCTCAAACTGAGAAAGGATATTGTGATATCCTGTAAAAGCTCCATTTGTGGGGCCGTTGATGAAGCAATGGAACAGAGCTGCAAAGGTGGTTCTGCGAGGAGGTTCACTGCTGTGCTGGTAATGGGAGGCAAGCACGGGCAACAGCTTAAATGGCCCTCCTCATGGCAGGATTCATGCACGTGTGCTCACATGACAGTACACTGCGCACTTGTGGGAAATGATGGACATGGATGTTTATTCACTGACGTGGGGGAAATGTCCACAGATCTTTTGTAGGGGAAAAAGGTTACAGAAATTATGATCCTATTTTTGAAGTAAGCAGACAAGTGTACTCCAGCTTCCAGGCAAAGATAGAAATGCTTCTTTGAGTATTTTCTTGTGCCAGAGGCTCCATACGCTTGCTCTCACTCAGGCATGAGGAAAACAAAAGACGGTTTGGGGGACGGCTCAGGTGGCTACGTGCGGAGACACACGGATGCAGAGTGACTTCAGGAGGTCATTCTCACTCATGCCATTGGTTTTACAACCACCCTTGCACCCGAAGGGAGACCCTAAACATGGCCACTTGTTGGTTTAAAGTGGTGCCCTCAATTTCAGGGGTCCTCAGCAGGCCACGTAGGTGGTCAAGAGTGCTGGCTTTGGAGTGAGCCCTGAGGGTGCACCGCGGCTCTGCTGTCTACCACGGGCATGGCTTTGAGCAGCTTACTGTGCCTTGCGGAGGGCAGGCAACCTCACCGGGGCAAAGGCGCATGACCTCTGAGGACCTCTATGCGCCGGTTGAGATCCCAGGGCTTAGTTCAATGCTTGGCACATATTAGGTGTTCAGTGAATGTTCGGTGAGAAGTTTTTACTGCTGCCTTCTATCTACTCCCAGTTCCTGAGAGGTCCGCCTCAATTTTAATTGACTTTGTAGCCCTTGGGGACCACATTCGAGGTAGGATAGTGTAGAGATAAAAGCATCAAACTATAAGTAAGAGGCCTGGGCTTTTCTATTCTTGGTTTTCCATGAATCTTCTGTGGGGCCTTCAGGCTAAATTTCTTTAACTTTAGAGCAGGAAAGTTACTCTGAGTAAGCTTCCATCTCTATAATTCTAAGACTGCAGGGCCTCAGGCCTGATAAAACCTATTTGACTATCCTGGTGAGTCTCCCAGGTAGAGGCCTAATCTGTGTGCTCTAGGCAAGAAGGGATGTTTAGTGGACTAATAACAAAGAATTCTGTTTCTATTTGCTTTCTGATCCTGTCACCCCAGCTGATAGGCCTGCATAAAGCTGTTATTAACAGTGTATGGTTACCTCAATGCCCTGCTCTTATCAGCAAAGGTAATCACATTTTAAGCTTTTTGAGTTTTTCTGCCTCACATAATTGCTTGCTTTTATTGCCTAGCAAATCTTTAAGTGATAGTTTGATTCTTCGGTGTGGGAGAACTCAAAGATGTTTCTGGTCAACTCCAGCTCTTTCTGCCCCAAGTAGAGACCTATTGGGAGAAAATGACAGTGGCAAACTTTTCCTGCTTTGCAGAGAGCTGTGGGCCTGGGCTCTGGCTGGCTCAATATTGGCTGACTTATTGCTTTTTCTGTGTGTCTCTAGAATTACCCATAATTCAAAGTTTATTACCAGCATTTCCCAATTATTTTCCTTAGTAAGTTGTTCTTCGAGATGGAATTGGATGTTGTAAAAAGAAATACAGGATGCAAAACAAAGTTTGCAATGGAATAAAATTAGAGTCTTTGTCGATTGCATTTCTTTCTTTTTCTGGAAACGCATAAAGTATCGTGCCACAGCAAAGCTGCTAAGATGCCCTGTTGTCAAGAAACATTCGTTTTTCGCTTACTTAATCCAGTTTTGTGAATAACACTTCTTTTGTGAATAATGCTTTCTCGTAGCATCTTGGTAAACTTACTTCGAAAATATTCTGGATTTTGCTATTGACCCTTGAGCTGAGTTGAACTCTGAATGTGGCTTCTGTTTAGAAGAACCTTTGAAAAGCGTGGTAGATGTGACTGCCAGTTACTCAGCTATGGGGCGAGTGTATGAGCTGTCTTCGCTGAGGGTTACTTGCTCTCCCTCCTTCCCCACCGGGTTGTATGCCCCTTTCGGGCCCTGTGGGATCTCTTCTGTCCCTACTTCACGGGCCTTTGTGTAGCTGAGCCAGGTTCCTAGTTCAGAGGTGAGGGGAGCATAATCTTTTCTCGCCCAGCCCATTTTGGGAGTCCAGCAACTGGGGCAGGCCAGAGGCCAAGTGGATATTCTGGCCCTGGGAATCCAGGTTCTCCTCTATATTCTTGCCCTTGTAACACTGGAAGTCTGGGCCACCTGCCTCCTACCTGGGGACTTCCCATTCCTGCTCTCTGCCTCATCTTCTTCCCACCTGCTGATCCAGGGCAGGTGCCTGTACCTGCCTCTTTTGAGACTGGCTCTGATTGTTTGTGTATTTTTATATACACACACACACACATGCACACATTCCATAAAATGCAAAAATCTTAGTATAGAGCTCAGTGAATTTTGACATACATGTACTTACGTATCAATCACCCAGATCAAGATATGAAATATTTTCACTAATTCTTTTCCCTCCTTCACCTCTTTCACCCATCTCTCCACCCCCTCCCCATGGCAACCACCAGTCTGTTTTCTGTGCTTATGAGACTATTTCTAGCTTGTTTATTATTTTTTAGATCCCATGTATAAGTAGAATCAAATGGTATTTGTCTTTGACTTATTTCATTTAACATAATACCCTCTAGGTCCATCCATGTTGCTGCCATGGCAAGATTTCATTCTTTTTTATGGTTGAATAATATTCTATAGTATATTTGTACCATATTGTCTTTATCTATATTGATGGACAGTTAGGTTGCTTCCAGATTTTGGCTATTGTAAATAATGCCATGATAAACAAAGGAGTACACATACCTTTTTGAATTAGTGTTTTTGTTTTTTTTCAGGTAAGTTTCCAAAAGTGGAATTACTGGGTCATACGGTGGTTCTATTTGCAGTGTGTTGAGAAACCGCACGCTGTTCTCCACAGTGGCTGCACCAAGTTGCAGTGTCCATGGGCTCCCTTCTCTCTACATGCTCGCCAACATTTGTTATTTCTTGTCTTGTTGATATTAGTTGTTCCGACTGGTGAGATATGGTACCTCACTGTGGTTTTGGTTTGCATTTCCCTGATGATTAGTGATGTGGAGCATCTTCTCATGTGCCTGTTGGCCATTTGGATGTCTTCTTTGGAAAAATGTCTGTTTGGGTCCCCTGCCTAGTTTTTAATAGGATTCTTACTATTTTTTAATACATTTTGGCTATTGCCCTTTATTGGACATATCATTTGCAAGTATGTTCTCCCATGTAATAGGCTGTCTTTCATTTTGTTGCTAGTTTCCTTTGATTTGATTTGATTTTTTAATTGGACACTCCCCCAGGCAAGGAAATGATTCTGTCTGAGAAAGAGACATGTTGCCCCTGTTCTGTGTGAGTGGCTAGCTTGCTAGGGCTGGTGTAAGGAAGCACCATGACATGGTGGCCCAGACAGCAGACATTTACTGTCTCATAATCCCAGGCTAGAAGTTCACAGACCAACATGTCAGTAGTTTGGTTCCTTCCAAGGCCTGTGAGGGGGAATTTGTTCCCTGCCTCTCTCCTGGCTTCCAGTGGTTTGCTGACCATCTCTCGCATTTCTTGGCTTGTCGGAGCCTCTGTTTGATCTCTGCATGCGTCTCCCGTGGCCTTCTCCTTGCGTTCATGTCTGACTTCCGATTTTCCCTTCTTATAAGGACCTCAATCGTATTGGATCGGGGCCCATCCTGACGACCTCACTTTAACATGATTACCTCTGTAATGACTCTCTCTCCCCCTAAGGTCACGTTCTAAGGTACTGGGGGTTGGGAGTGTAAGATAGGAATTTGGGGGCACACAATGCAACCCATAACATTGGATGTTAGGGAGCACCTGAATGGTGATGATACCACAGTATTACCCATTCATGATGTAAAACTGGAGGAAGGGGCCATTGACATTACCTTGCAAGGCCCTGTGGGAGGCTGTGGTCTGCACAGCAGCAAAAGCATGAACCATCTTGGACCTGTCTTTCATTTAATGCTTATAGAGCATCATGCAAGTTGGCATGAATCATCTCATTTAAACCCTTAGAAAAACCACCCCACTACTTACAGGTGGTCCCAGGTGCCTAACATCACCTCTGTGACCGAATCTCGTTTTTACTTCCTGCTTTCCTGCTGCCGTGCCCCAGGGTCCCTTGCTCTCTTTGAACTTCCCAGGTACCTTCCTGCCTCGGGTGTTGCACTTGCTGTTTCCTCTGCCTGGAATGTTCTTTCCCTGACAGCCACATGGCTCCCTCCCTCCCCATTCTCATCTTTGTTCAAATACTGCATCTCCATGAGGCCTTGGTTGAACAGCCTGTTCTAAAGAGCAATGCCTCCTCACCCTCAGGACACCTAAGCCCCTCCCTTGCTTTATTTTTCTCTGTAACACTTGTCATCAAACACATAATGTTCTTTTTTGGTGTGTATTGTCAGTCTCCCTCTATTGGAATGTAAGTTCTATGAGGGCAAGGATTTCTTTTTTCTGTTTTGTTCACTGCTGTAGCCGTAGCCCATCAAACAACACCCAGCACATAGTAAGTTTCAGTAACTATCTATTTAATGAGTGGATGAATGACTGGTGCAAGTGTTAGCATCCTAAATTACAGATGAGGAAATAAGTTCAGATGGCTCAGGACCAAGAACCGAGAGATGCGAGGTGGGGCCGCAGTTCAGGCCCGTGCTCTAGCAGACGTGCGCATCGGGCCCGTGCTCTGGCAGACATGCGTATCACACCCGTGCTCTAGCAGACATGCGCATCAGAACCACAGTGAGCTATCACCTCCTGCCCACTACCATGGCTACTGTCAGGAAAACAGAAAATGACAGTTGTTAGAGAGGATGTGGAGAAATCGGGACCCTTGTGTTATGTTGGTGGGGTTTTAAAGTTATACAACTGCTATGGAAAACAGTGTGGCAATTCCTCAAAAAACTAAAACTAGGATTACCATATGACCCAGAAATTGCACTTCTGTATATACATCAGAAAGAAGTGAGGGCAGGCTCTGAAAGAGATAACTGCACACCCATGTTCATAGCAGCACTATTCCCAAGAGCAAAGAGTGGAAGCAACTCCAGTGTCCCTCAGCAGATGAATGGAGTAAGAAAAGGCAGGAAATACACACAATGGAATATTACTCAGCCCTAAAAAAGAAGGAAAATTTGACAGATGCTGCAATATGGATGATTCCTGGAGACATTATATTCGGTGAAATAAGATAGTCACAAAAAACAAATACTGCATTGATTCCATACTTATGAAGCACCTCAGTTAGAAACAGAAAGTCAAATGGTGCTTATCAGGCCCTGGGGAGAGAGTTCTTGTTTAGGGCTGTAGACTTTGAGTTTTGTAAGATGAAAAATTTCTGGAGTTCTGTTTCACAAGAGTGTGAACATACCAAACACGACCAAAGTGCAAACGGTTAAGATGAACTTGAAAATGGTTAAGGTGATCTAATAAAAAGAAAAAGACCTGTACTGTTTATACAACATTGCATTTGGAATAAAATGAGGGAGGGTGAAGAAAAGGAAAGGTTTACATTGCAGGAAATGGCAACTAATAAATGTTGAAGGAACATAAAGAAACAGGAACAGTCCATACTCTACAGCCTCTTGGGGTTTGATCTCTTGAGTGTGCCGTCTGGTGCTGGTGAATGTCCAGGCAAAATGGTAATGACCTTAGCAGGGCCTCCTCTGTTGAGAACTGGAAGAGTCTGGCTCTGGGTCCCGGCTTGGGAGGAAGCAATGTCCTCTAAGGCTCATGGAGCATGTTTCCTGTCACCAAGTACTTCTATATCTGTGTGTCTCCTTTCCTCAGGAGGAATCTGGTCCTGGGAGGTAGGCAGAGGCCACATAGAAAAATCCAGGGCAAATGCATGGCAGAGGCTCTTAGACAGCAGAGTCAGGCCATAATATGTGCTGGTGGCTTGCTGAGGGTTATTTCTCAGTGAAAGTAGGGCAGAAAGTACAGAATAGCTTATATTGGGCAAAAGTCAAAAAATAGGACCTAAGGAAATGTACATACCCAGAAAGTTGTTTTCTAAGCAGAGAACAAAGGGGAGCTCAGAGAATCTGGGGGAGATGCGTGCCTGAGACTGGCTCTGATGCAGGCGAATGAGGCGTCTCAGGGGACGTCTCAGGCCCCAGAAGCTGTGCCTGTCCAGCTTCTGGGGCCTGTCCAGGTGTAGTCAGGGCCACGTGCACCCCCAGGGCCTTAGGAAAGCAGTTTGAATTGCATTTGAACAGTCTGACAGGATGTTTTTTGGCAGCTGGGTCTGCAGGAGGGGAGAAAGAGACTTTTTTTTTTAATCATGGAGTCCTGAGGAGTCCTAAAATTTGGATAGTGATGACCTGTGATGGTCATTTTTATGTGTCAACTTCACGGGGCTACGGTGTGCCTAGATATTTGGTCAAACATTATTCTGGGCATTTCGATTAGGGCATGCCTGGCTGAGACTAGCAGTGAAATCAGTAGACTGAAGGAAACAGTTTGCTCCCACCAGTGGGGGTGGGCCTTGTCCGTTCAGGCGAAGTCAGGCTGACCATTCTCTGAGCAAGAGAAGGTCTTCCTGCCTGATGACCTCTGGACTCGGATATCAGCTTTTATTCTGCTTTGGGACTTGCACTGAAACTTCATCAGCAATTCCTGGGTTTAGGCCTGCCAGGTTTTGGACTGGAACTAAAGCATTAGCTCACCTGGGTCTCCAGCTTGCCTATCCACCCTGCAGATCTTGGGGCTCGCCTGCCTCCAAAACTACATGAGCTGGTTCTTTATCATACCTCCCCTCTCATCCCAATCTCTCTTTCTTTATCTAACACACACTTGGTCACTCTGTCTCTGTCTCTCTCTGTCTCTCTCTCTGTCTCTGTCTCTCTCTGTCTCTCTGTCTCTCTCTGTCTCTCTCTGTCTCTGTCTCTGTCTCTGTCTCTGTCTCTCTCTCTGTCTCTCTCTCTCTCTCTCTCTCTCGGTTCTATTTCTCTGGGGAGTCCTAATACAAGCTCTAAGCTAGAAGTTAGCAAACTATGGCCTGTGGGCCAAACCAGCCTGCCACCTGTTTTTTAGCAGCCTGTAAACTAAGGATGGTTTTTACTGTAAGTATTTGCAATCTATTTGATGACAGGAACACAATGAACGCTAAGGAAGCAAAATACTACCCTATCCATTCCATTCTTCTCCTTAGTAGACCTATATTACTAAAAATTGTACTCATATGCTTTGAAATACATCAAAAGAAAATTTTAGAAATTTATTTTCTCCATTCCTATATAAATATCTACCTAACATCCTTGATTTTGTCTCTTTGCTGACATATCCTAAAATATTTGCTGGAAAAGTTTGCTGACCACACATCTAAATTCTAATCTTCTGCTTTAAGTGAAATTAGTGTGGATATCTTAAAGACAGCTACAACACAATTTTTTTTTTTGCTATATGTAACTACAAATTTTTCTGTTCATATTCTGCAGTTTTTTAAACATTAAAAACATGAAATCAAGAAAATTTCCCAGTGGGTGTAATTGGAGCAAAGTTTGTATCTTTTACGGATGCAGGTACATGCAGGAGAGGAGGCTGTGCCTCCCGTGTCTCTCTGCCTGGCTTTGTGTGTTGCCAAGGCTGGATAGGGGCTGGGTGTGTGCCACGTAGTGTTTCAGCAGTGACGTGGCCCTAACCCTTTCCTCTGGCTCCAGGAGGCTTGACTCACTGCAGTTGTGTGCTTCCCTGGCTTCCCTCATTTGCCGCTTTCATCCCCATTTTCTGAACCCATCCTGACCTTGTCTGCATGTATTGTCTTCAGCTGATGAGGGCTGGGCAAGCTTCAGAACACTTTGTTGAGAATCAGGGTCCCTGTGCACTACCAGGTTCTTCAGCTTGCTTGCTGGCTGGTGCCCAGGAGCCCTTGTCTGAGAGTTCATCCTGATGGGAGCTGGGCTCTGCAAATGATGGTGGCTTTGTCTGCAACCCAGCCTCGCCTGCTGGTTTTACACGCACCGTCCAACAAGCAAGGGAGTGATGCTCAGAGAGAGGAGAGATTTTTCATCTACTGGTTAAGTTAAGGGGAGACCAACCAACCCTTGTGTTCCTTGGGGAGATAAGACTCTGGATCCCAGAATGAGATGGGATTCTTAAACTGCAAAGTGTGGCTTGTCAGGCCGTCTGGTTTTGAAGAAGGTGTTTTTCTACCCCAGGGCTTTTGCACTTGATATCAGAGTCAGCTTGGAACAATCTTGCACACACTCTTTGTATGGCTGACTCGTTCTCAAATTTTAGATGGCAGGTTAAATATTTAGAGGGGTTGCCTCTGATGACCCCAATTGTTCACTCATTTATCATATTTTATAAAGTACCTACTGTGTCCAGGATTTTACCCCAAACATTAAAAATCTCTGCTTAGTTACAGTGTTTCTCAAACTTTAGCATGTGCCCGAGTCGTCTGGAGGGAGGGCGTGGTAAAAGAGATTGCTTGGTCTCTGAATGTCTGGGGTGTAGCCTGAGGATTTGCATATCCAACAGTACCCCAGATGATGCTGGGGTCCCCACTTTGAGAGCCAGTCTAGTGGGTAGTGATGTCCTCAGACCTGTGCTTGTTTCCAAGAGTTGATCTTCCTTTGGTCACTTTGTTTCTGTTTTTGCCTCTCCGCCTGGAGTGGGAGCTCTTTGAGGGGGGATCCCCTCTGCCCTGCCCTCATGTATCCCTGGTGCCTCGCAGAGGGGCCAGCACATCGTGGGTGCTCCATAGATGCATTAGGAGCTGAAGGGTGGCAGGCAGCAAGGAAAAGGCTCTCTTTGCTAGTCTTTCCTGTGAACGCCCTTCTGAATGTAGCTACCGCCATTCTCCAGGAGAAATCTTGGCTGGAGGGCCAAGCAGAACTTGGGTTAGCTTCTCATCCCCAGTGCTTTAGGCCACAAGGCAGGAAAGTGAGTGAGACACACACAGACAGACACAGACAGAGACACTGTGTCATGGTGATGGTCCGCATGTATGGGTTGGGTGGAGGGAGGGAAGTAAAAATTGCAACTAAAATGTGGCATTTATGTTCATTTCTGAGACAGTGTACGTAACTCCAACAGTGCTTGCAACAATCTGTGTTCCCAAGAAGCCAACTCTGGCTTGTGAGTTAGAAGACATGAGTTATTTATATATATGTATATATATTTCAGGTCTTTTAATATAAGAAAGCATTTACTTAGGGGTTTTAAGAAACACATTAATGATGTGGCTTTCTTTTTCTAAATGCAAAACTATATGCCAAGGTATATGTTTGTTTTGGAATTATGCTTGTTGTTAACTGAAAGAATGAATCCCAAGTCTGGTTTATAAATTGCACATGTTCATAAGGGAAATAAGACCATGATACCTTAGGCAGGTATTTAAGACGTGGCCCCTGGTAAGGGAGAGGAAAAAGCAGCTGCATTAGTGAGGTAGAAATAGAAGCGGGTCACATTCCTGAAAAGGCTGGGTCAGAAAGAGCCTGAAGATTTACAGCTTGATTAAAATTTGGCCAAATATAAGCCTCCCCCCACCAAATAGCACTTAAAACATTGGCTTGGAACCCGCAGAGCGGGCATGTCCATGACCTTAAGGTGACAGAGGCCAAAATGCTGGCAGCAAGGTCAGAACCTATTAACCCCTCCCCCTAAGACTCTGCTCTAAAACCCAAAAGGCAGGTTTGGTTTTTTTTCTTCATTCCAGGTAAACGTTAGGCACTTGCAAGACCCACATTCCTTGTTTTAAACACCCTGCTTCTCAGAAAGCAGGGAAGAGTTTAAATTATATGTAATTGGGTTTTATTTAGCTTCTCGGTGCTTCCAGATCATTGGCACCGAGAAACTCCATTATGGAGGAGGCCGTTTAGTGCCTTTGGAACCTCGTGGCCTCTGCTCACGACGCTTCTGAGATCGCTTACCGAAGGAAGAGCTCCCTGGATGGCAGCAGAAGTTGGAAAACCTCCCTCTTTGGTATGGAGTCGCCCACATTAGTTCACACAGCAGGGCGCAGCTCCGGAGAAGTGTTTTAGAAGGCTGGCTAATCAGGGAAGCTTTGTGGCCTGAAAACTAGCTAAACTGCCTTTTTCATTATGCATTTGGTGGGACCCTTTCCTCAGATCGGGTGCTGTGCGTCCGGTTGGTGGTAAAAACTGGTAGGGACGGCTTTTGCTGGAAAGGAAGGGAGGAGAGATCTTCTCTAAGCTGTGTGTTCATGATGGGTGATGGATAAGGGAGTCCTGTTAGGATGTGTTCCAACCAGAGGTCAGCTTGGCTCTCCAGGAGTGAATTGACTAAGGGTTAAGGTCCTCATTTGCATAGAAATGGGAAGCAACATGGCTACAAAGAGAGTTATCCCTGAGCTAAAGGCAGAGCACAAAATGATCAACAGGTTATCCACTCTTACTAAATCTCTGTGTGCCCCCCAAATTCATGTGTTGACGCCCTGACCCTGGGTGATGTAATGGTATTCAGAGGTGAGGTTCCAGGGAGATAATTAGGTTTAGAGGAGGCCTTGAGGGTGGGGCCCCAGAAAGGGATTAGCGTCCTTACAAGAGGGAGAGACCACTGCTCACTTCTTCCTCCGCTATGTGAGGACGTGCTGTGTGCAGGAGAGAATTGTCCCCGAAGCCGACGGTGCTGGTACCCTGCTCTTAGACTTCAGGCCTCCAGAAATGTGGGAAATAAATTCTGTCAAGCCCCCCAGTCTGTGGTATTTTGGCACAGTAGCTCGAGGTAAGACACAGGTGTTAGTTATTTGCTGAACTATGAGCCTTTCCAGAGTGAAAGCCCACGAGCCCCTGTCATGGAGATGCTACTTCCCATCACAGTGATTATGGATTGTTAGAACTGGCTTCTCTTCTCTGGCTGTGTACTATTTCACTTTGAGCAAGTTGTTTCCCTAAACGTTCGTTTTTTTAATCTGCAAAATATAATAACCCATCTCAAAGGCTATTTATAGTTAATGTAAAAGATTTAGCATATTTTGTAGCACACATTAGGTGCTCGATAAATGTTGGCCATATTTAATGGGTATTATTTATGGTCAAGTAGACAGTCTGGCTCCTTCCTACCTCCCCAGTCTCATTATACATTTTCCTCTCCTTCATTGCTTCCCGATCTCAAGCCACATTGGCTGTCTTGTTAAAAAGAAAAAAAAAAATGGCCACACTCTCCTACCTCAGGACCTTTGCATATGTTTCTTCTGCCTGGAGTACAGCCTTTGTCTTTGTCTAGTTAGTTCACATTCTTCCATTGGCTCTCAGCTCAACCATAACCTCTGGCCTAGCTTTCCTGTCCATCCTTCTCCCATAGGATCTTAACATTTGTTTATTATTTTCTTTCCCACTGGACTGTAAGCTCATGAGAAGTCACTGTTGCCCCGAACCTAGTGGGCACAAAAGCTACTGGCTGAACGAGTCCACGCTGGCTTCTGATAATTCCTACAGAACAGAGGTGGTTAATGATTCCTGAAACTACTAAACCAAACCCATAATGTCTAGGGTTGCAGCTGAGAAGAAGACTAAATATACGTTTCACCTTAATCCCAATAAACTTTTTGAGACTCTGAGGCCCAGGGAGTTTCTTTTGGCTTTTGAGGATTTTTGACAAGACTCATTCACTTGAGAAGTTTACTTTTGCAAAAGCCCCACTGAAGTAAGGGTCATTAATTCCTCATTTTTCATTTTAAAAAGATGCTGAGAGCACTGAGATCAGCGTTCCGCCATGGAAAGGCAAAACTGCATTACAGGCAAATCACATGTCCGCGTGGGCCATGCCCCTTCAGGATTAGTTGAAACTGGAGCTGAAGACAAATGGATCATTTAAGCAGAAAGGCCCAATTTAATGAAACCCAAAGAATCACACTTTGTTTTCTAACTGCTTTTGGGAATTCACATTTAATCAGAATTGAAGACTACATATAGCATTTGCCATGAGAATTCTTGCATCTTAACTCGGTTTTAGTGATTTCTTTTTAATTAGTGGATGAGCCACAGAAATCCTAACATGTGTAGAACAATGGGCAAAGGTGCTTGTGGCAGGATTGTGTTTACTTCCTTGGGTTTGGGTAGTAACCTGTTACCTACTCCCAAGGCTGTAAGCAGAGAATTGTTTAGTTAATTTCCTTACTGCAGTTTATAATCCTTACTGGTTCTCCAACTAATATTCCCGTGGCAGTGGGTAGTCCTACCTCATCACGTTTGTGATTCTTGCTATTTGGGATCCTGTTTTCATTCCATTGATGAAAAGCTTAATTTGTGTCCCCAATTCCTGTATTTATGTGCACCGTTATATGTTCTTGCCAAGAGTTAGAATACTCTGTATTAATTCCAAGGGAACTGAGTGAAATGCCTGTTGCTTGGAAGCAGTTTTTAAAATTGGAATCCTGTGTTACAAATGGTACCATAACCTGAACAGACTTCCAGTTAACTTCTTGAGATGGAGGCACAGTGGTGAGATGGAGAAGGTTTGGCATCAGGTGGGTGCAAACTGAAATCCCATCTCTGTGCTCATCTGGGCAGAGTTCTTAATCTGATTGTCAACTGTGGATAGGGCCATCTGTCTCACAGAACTGCCCCATGGATTTGGCGACAAGAGGTTGAGCATTTTTCACATATATCCTGAAAATCCATGTATTGGTGCTATTGATAGAAATGTAATTAAAAACTTTCTAGCACCCACATTAAAAAGGAAAAAGGTGAAATTATTTGTAACTACAGTTGATATTTGAACAACTCAGGAGGTAGGGGTGCTGACCTCTTGCAGTTAGAAGTCTGTTTATACAAAAGCAAAAATGAACAAGTGGGACTATATCAAGCTGAAAAGCTTCTGTACAGCAAAGGACACCATCAGTAGAACAAAAAGACATCCTACAGTATGGGAGAATATATTCATAAAAAATGTATCTGATAAAGGGTTGACATCCAAAATATATAAAGAACTCATGCACCTTAAACAGAAAGCAAATAATCCAATTAAGAAATGGGCAGAGGACATGAATAGACACTTCTCCAAAGAAGAAATTCAGATGGCCAACAGGCACATGAAAAGATGCTCCACATCGCTAATCATCAGAGAATTGCAGATTAAAACCACAATGAGATATCACCTCACACCAGTGAGGATGGTCAACATCCAAAACACAAACAACAAATGGTGGCGAGGATGTGGAGAAAAGGGAACCCTCCTACACTGCTGGTGGGAATGCAAATTAGTTCAACCATTGTGGAAAGCAGTATGGAGGTTCCTCAAAAAACTCAAAATAGAAATACCATTTGACCCAGGAATTCCACTCCTAGGAATTTACCCTAAGAATGCAGCAGCCCAATTTGAAAAGGACAGATGCACCCCTATGTTTATTGCAGCACTATTTACAATAGCCAAGAAATGGAAGCAACCTAAGTGTCCATCAGTAGATGAATGGATAAAGAAGATGTGGTACATATACACAATGGAATATTATTCAGCCATAAGAAGAAAACAAATCCTACCATTTGCAACAACATGGATGGAGCTAGAGGGTATTATGCTCAGTGAAATAAGCCAAGCCGAAAAAGACAAGTATCAAATGATTTCACTCATATGTGGAGTATAAGAACAAAGAAAAAAACTGAAGGAACAAAACAGCAGCAGACTCACAGAACCCAAGAACGGACTAATAGTTACCAAAGGGAAAGGGACTGGGGAAAATGGGCGGGAAGGGAGGGATAAGAGGGAAAAAGGGGCATTACGATTAGCAGATGTAATGTTGGGGGGGCACGGGAGGGCAGTACAACTCAGAGAAGACAAGTAGTGATTCTATAGCATCTCACTACGCTGATGGACAGTGACTGTAATGGGGTTGGTGGGGGGGACCTGATGAAGGGGTAGTTTAATAATCGTAATATTGCACATGTAATTGTAAATTAATGATAATAAATTATATTAAAAAAAAAAGAAGTCTGTTTATATAACTTTTGACACTCCAAAAGCTTAATAGCCTACTGTTGACCGGAAGCCTTATGGATGACATTAGCAGTTGATTGACACATATTTTGTATGTTATATGTATTATACACTGTATTCTTACAATACAGTAAGGTAGAGGAAAGAAAAAAATTTCAAATGGTCACAAATTTCCAAAGATGTTTTCAGTGTATTTTTGAAAAAACCCTGAATAAAAGTGGACCCATGCAGTTCAAACCTGTGTCATGCAAGGGTCAACTGTATTTTATTTAACTCTACCAATGCAAAATATTAGTTCAACATGCACAAAAATTATTTAAATGTTTTACATCTTTTTTTTGGATACTAAGTCTTTGAAATCCATTTTCTCAGAACATTGCAATTTAGATTAACCTTATTTTAGGTGCTTAATGGCCAGATGTGGCTGGTGGCCACTGTGTTGGACAGCGTAGCACCAGATAATCCATTTCATTTCTTTCCCTTTGTATTTTAGAAATCGTTTGAACTTGAGTCATCCAGCCAGTTGGAGTGGCTGCTGTGTAGAATTAGGAATATGTCCTCATAATTTCACAGTTTATTTAGCTTTGAGAGAAACACCTACTAGTACAGTGACTGGAAGAACATAGGTGCTATTGGTTTTTTATTTTTTTTGAATTTCAATAGCTTTAAACAATATGGTTCTAATAGGAAAAAAGTATTCCTTGATGTTAAAAAATGGGCATTAAAATCAGACCATGCTGTAAGATGCAACTAAGGTAACAGTTTGAAAAATAAATCCACAGAGTTGTCAAATTCAGTGGGTCTACACTTGGGACTTTTGCACCTTTAGAGGAGGTCCAAGAATAGACTTAGGGGGCATGTAAAACCTCCAAAATTATATGCAACTTGTTATTCGTCATATGTATAGTTTCATTTGGAAAGAATACATAGCTTCAGTTAAAATTTTAAATGGGGAGGGAAATACAGGACCAGCAGCTCAGGTGGTGGGAAGGCCTGTTGGTGGCGGTGGGCATCCTGCTGACACGGCAGCTAGGGTCTGATGTGAGAACAGAAGTTGTAAGTGGTTTCTTGTCACTGTTTCCTAGGAGAAGCCCCCCACCTGCCCAGTGGCTTGGAAATGCACCATGAGGCACTTGGGAGCTCAGAGTCAAGAAGAAATGGCAGAGTCACGTCTCCTGGCTAATGCTCGCCCCAGGGCGTCCACTGGTAAAATGTTGTAATTTTTTGGTTGAGGGCACATGGTTGAATGTATCTAACTTGACTGTTCTTCACTGCACTTGACATCTGCTTCTCCCTTATAGGGGTGCTGATGGGAACTGTATGAATAGGTGCTGGGTTTGCAATAAGGGAGGAAGGGAGGGGAGGAAGGGAAGAAAGGCCCCCCTTTACTGTCATTCCACACGGTACAGCCCACGCAGAGTCACCACAGGCAGCAATGGTTCCAACCAGTCATAGACATTGCATTGCAAGTATGACTCTGATTGATAAAGTGACTCACGGTTATTCTTGTTTATATTACAGGGTATTGGACCACACTGATGCCATCTGCAACATAGCACCTGGACAGGGTGAGTTTGATTCCGTATTCTTTGTTGACACACTTTTGTTTCTTCCCTCTCTCTGGGTTCCAGGCAAAATGAAGGTACTGGGTCATCTGAAAGACTCAAATTCTTCCAAGGTAGGACGTAATGCAATGAAAGAAAAAATAAACACTGCAAAAGGTTTTTATTTTATAAGCACCACTGCAAAATGAGGAATCACTTCAAAACATATCAAATAGAAAATAATTTATTTTAACTTCATTTTACTTAATGTTTGTAACTAATCATGATTTCGTGAACTTGCTTGTAAAAGTCTGTCCCTTCCGATCTACAAAGCAAAGGTTTACTACAATGAGCACTTAAAAGTCCACAAACCGTCTCCATCCACAACTTTCCTGTACATGCACATTCTTCCAACAGGCTGCAATATTTGCAAACATGCTTTAAACTTCCATAAAGCTGCACGATATTTTGCTTTCTGTTGAAACCTTTACACCCTCTTGGGAACTTTAACCAGAAAAATGTTTAACTGAGCATCCCAGCTGTAAACACTGCTGGTTTGATCATGTGTGTTAAGTCGTTAATCAGAGTTTGGTGGTTTTGAGTTGAAGCTTTGACCTAAATAATATATTAATGGTCACTCATATATGAAACACATTGAGCAAAGTAACAGTATAAAATACGGTTCCATTAAAAATACATACTGGCAGTTGTATTTGTGTTTTTGGCAGGAAAAAAAGCGTGTTTAACTTTTTTATATGAATATTGTTAAATTATTCTGTGAAAGTATGCTTAATAAAAGATCTTTCTGAAATTTAAAACACTTTATGTAAAAGGTAAGTAAAAAAGTACAGTTGCTATTTGAAAAAAGCTTTGTTAATATGCCTTCGAAGACAGTTAAGGGTGGTTTTACTGCACTTAAAATAGAGCTCTGACACTCAGAGTTGTAAAGTCCACCAATTTTCACTATAAACAGGATGATTTTATTTATCTTATATACAAAACGTGCCGCATTGAACGAGGCAGGAATTTCTATCCCAATGGCAGTGTTCTTTTATGTACACAATGCAGAAGTAGAAATTATACAGTAGTCACGGATAAGAAGGAATTGTATACTCTAGTGCCGTCGGGTGACTTTGTGCCGTGGGTTAAGAGTTCTTGGATTGTCATCCAGTTGTCAAATATCTTCTTATTCCTCTTCTTCATCATCTTTTTGTGGCTAAGTTCAAGGATGTTCGTCTCTTTCCTGTCATCGGCCCCCTGCTGCTCCTTGAGGCCCTCCAGCCTGCTCTGCATCATGAACGCGCGCCGCCGCCTCTGCTCCCTGGCCTTGACCACGTGCTGCTTCCTCTCCTCTTTGCTCCAGTAGCGCCCCATCTTCAGCTCGCTCACCGCGTCGTCATCGGTGGTCATGCCGCTGCGCTCCTCGCGGATCTTGAGCGCGCGCTCCCGCAGCAGCCGGTCGCGTACGGGCCTCTTGGTGATGTAGCGCGTTCCGTCGCTCCGGATCTTCACCTTCCACTCCATTCTCGGTTCCGACTGGTTGGCGGCGTTGAGGTCCTTGCACATGCTCACCAGGCTCATCTGGCTTTGCGCGTACTCCACGGCCGACTTCTGCTGGATCAGCTGCATGTAGCTCTGGTAGTGCTGGGCATGCGCCGGGATGTGGGCGTGTTTGTACGGGGAGTGTGGGAAGGGCGACAGGCAGCCGCCCAGCTTCGGGCTGGGGCTCCCGCTGCTGTCGCTGGCTTTCCTCTCCTTGCCCTCCACGGCCTGGCTGGGGTCAAGCTCTTGGGAAGGGCTACAGTTGGGGGTGCCCACCTCAGGATCTTCTGTGATGGAGAGCAGAGTCTTGGGGGTTGGTCCGTAGGCTTCCGTGGTCCCCGTGGCCCCTTCGCCGGCCGGGCAGCTGATGCTGTCCGCCGCTCTCCTCAAGGAGTTATCGGGGGACATTTCCAAGGTGAGCGGCGTGCTCCGGCAGCTCTCCCCGGTGTTGTAGGCGCTGGAGCTGTCCTTGTCAGACTTCTCCGGGAGCTCGGTGATGTCCGAGAGCTCGTGCCTGCGGACGTCCACGCTGGTGTTGTAGTTGCGGAAGCCGCTGTTGTGCAGCATCCAGGACTCGCGGTACTGCTCCTTGAGCTGCTGCATCTTGTGTGCGCGCACGATGCTCAGGCACTCCAGCTCGATGCTGCGCAGTTCCTCGTTCAGCAGCTCCAGCTCCTTGTCTACGCTCTCGGGGTCGCTCTTGCTGGCGTCCAGGGGGCTGCTGGGGTAGTACAGGCTGTAGGGGCTGGCGCTCTTCACCTGGCACTTGAGCTCCAGGAGCTCGCGGAAGCGCTCGCACTCGTCCACGGGGATGCCCAGGTCGTCAGCGTCCATACAGTCGGCGGAGATGAAGGACTCATTGCTGAAGGGCAGGTCACCGCTGCCCAGGGTGTCCTGGCTACACGTGAGCTTCCTCTGCCCGGCCAGTGGGGTGGAGGACGCGGTGGCGTCGTCCCCGTTGTTCTCCTGCTCCGAGCTCTCGTCGTTGCGTGTGCTCTCGTCGGTCCGCCCCACGCCGCTGTCCTTCTCGTGCTGGTTGGACAGGATGGTGGCTGTATCTGTGGTCCCGCCGTCTTCTTCCTGCTTCTTCTACACAACAGAAAACAACAAACTGATATGGTGAGGGAGGCCCCCAGGCGCAGTTACCAGGGGGCACCCTTTCCTCTAGGACAAGGGCCTGCGAATTCCCCAGACCACTGTCCTGTAACTAACCACATATACCCCTTCTCATCTAGTTTTCCCACCTCTAAAATGAGGAGAAAAGTCACCTTTACCTCAGTGAATGACTGTAGCTGTTCAGTCACCTAGTGCGTGGGAAAGGAAGCACACAGGCCTTACTTAGCTCCTGAAGCGCTCAGTGAGTTACCATGAGTCTGGCAAGGGTGGGGACGGAGAAAGGACTGAGGGCTCAAGCGGCTCAGGTTAAACAGGGAGCTGCTTGACTTGTGGAAACATGACTTGATTTTCTCAGACCTCTCAATGCAGGCTCATGTGCTTTCCAAACAAGGGTCAGCAGCTCAGCTATTCCTCAGCATCACCACCCGCCTTGGAAGCCCCGTGGCCCTCTCGTCCCGGGAGGCCAGTGGCCTGCCCATCACTACCGCTCTAGTCGGATCGGAAAGCACTTGAGTCTTTGCTGCCTTCCAGCGGGTGGGGTTCTGCCCGTGCTGAGTCTCACGAAGGAGCTGGCGGGGGCAGACGGCCCCACAGCTCGGGGCAGAGGGGCTGGCCGGCACCTGCTGGAGCGCGCTGGCTGTGAACTGCATGGCCTGGTGGTGCTGTTCTTCCAGCATGTCCATGTGCAGGTCATCCAGAAAGTCGTTTCTGTCATCGTCCATCCAACCCTCGTCCAGCTGGGGAGAAGCGGCAGTCAGCATATGCCTCAGATTCCTTTGGCTTTCATGTTACTCATTTTTATCTTCAGCGAAGGGGCATTACCCTGGGAAGACTATTTCTCCGCCTCCCTCCAGGAGTCCCCAGACTGCCAACTGCCGGTTGCTGCGCTGCACGTCAGGAAAGCACCCACCCTCACATGAAGAGGACTGCCCCCCGCCCTACTCCACATTTAGGGAGGCCTCCTGCAGGGACTTCTGTTTTTGCAGGGGGAGCTCTTTCATCCTCCTCAGCTCGGGCGATGCAGGCCACCTGTGTGGGGAGCCAGCCAGGGAGAGCTAGCCCTGCCTCCCAGGCCACACCCAGGCTTACCAGGCCCTGAAGAGAAACTACTTTCAGGGTGGAAAGAGTTCTTTCTGACCAAAAAGTAGGTCTACTGACTTGCCGTTTGTCTTGGGGCAAGGCCTCTCACTTTTATGAGACTCTTCCTTGAGTGTAAAAGAGCAGACCACTCAGGGATCTGAAATCTATAGCCCAGCTGTGGCCTGGTGTTTAAAGTTTAATTGGAGTCCAGCCACACCCACTTGTTACTCTGTCCCCTGTGGCGGTGTTTGTGCTGTAATGGCTGATTCTAGCAGCTCCACCCGACACTCCATGGCCCCCCAGGTTGACCCTTTAAGGAAAAGTGTGCTGACCAATGTTTGTTCATTAAAATAAAACCTGTGCTATGGTGGAGATGTGACTTGGTATATATACACAGTGACGTGATTACTACAGTCAAGCTAAGTAATGTATCATCATCCCTGTGGAGTTAGCATTTTTCTGGTCATGAGAAGGCCTGAAGCTTACTCTCAGCAAATCCCCAGTACTCAGTACCCTGTTACCTACAGTCACCATGCTGTACGTCTCCTTTGCTCTGCAACTGTAAGTGAGGGCCACACAGACCTAGGCTGGGGCAACTGTCAGGCCTGGGCAGTCACCTTGCTGGTGGCCGTGCTGGCAGTGTCTCCATCCCATGACGCTTCTTTCTCTTGTTCTCTGTTATGTCCCTGCATTAAGGAACCTGTGGGGCCTATAGTGTCAATGCCAGGTGAATGTTCTTAAGTGGTTAAAATACCAGACAGAGTCTAAGTCAGAGCAAGGTAGCTGACCTTTCCATAGTACAAGGTGCCTTCAAGTTCAGTTCTAATACCTGCGTGGTGTTCTGCAGGTGGGGACTTGGGTTTCTGATTTTAAAAATTCAGACCCAGCTTCCTGCACAGGAAGCCCACTCACCTGGAGCTCAGGCCTTGCAATCAGCAAGGAGAAGTTCTTGTTTTCTTCACTGGTGAGGAGAGCCACAGCCTCTTCACGGTTCTGTACCTCTATCCCATTTATCTTTAAAAAAAAAAAAAGGTGGGTGGAGAGGTGGGCAATAGCATAATCAGATCATGCGAACTCAAACTGGACTGTTTCAGGCCTGCATCTCTCACCCACCCGTAGCTGGAACACAGAACTTTGATGTCACGGGGAAAGAATGCTGACTTCCAGAAGGAAAGGCCTTGCTAGATTGCTCCAGGGAGGCTGGTGTGTGCAGAAGCCTCCACAGGGTATGGGCAGCTGTAAGGCGGGGGCGGGGCAGCCGGGGCGGCTGGGACCGCAGAAGGCAGCCTGAGAAGCGCAGTGTGTGCAGAGGGAACATCTAAGGTGTCTGAGCAGACATCATGCCCAGGCAGGGGAGTGAACAGAGCATGATCACAGCTGTGTCAGATGCCGGGAGAGGAAAGCAAGCGGCAGGTCTCCTGTGAACATGATGCATGCTTAGGGCAGAGCAGGAAACGGGACGGCCCAAGGTGGTGGGTGTGCCCTGCCTGGCCCTGTAATGTCTTCAGGCAGGTCAGGGTCACGTGGGAGGGACTCTCCCTGTCACATGTGATAACCCTCTCACAGGACTTTTGCCTCCTGTGCAGGTGATTTGGAGCTCGGCTGGTCTGAGTTCTAAATGCTTCCTCCAGGGGACACAGGGGTGGTTCCACTGGGCTGGAAGGTGCGCCTTCCACCAATTCCTTCTGCCAGTGAACCCACAGGCAGAGAAGGGGCTGACTACTGGCTGGGGTGGTGGATGCTGGGTACCAAGGGGACAGAGGGCTGAGGCCATGTCCAGAACCCAGGACGTCCATGCCCCACAGCAAATGCCAGCAGAGAACTAGGACTACCAAGGCAGGCAGTGCTGCTGAGGGTCCAGATCCTCCAGGATGAAAGTTAGGTCAGATGAGGGACCCTGAGCAATGGACGTGGGGGTTCGCGTCTGGGGGAATGTGAAACGAGCAGTGGAAACAGCAAATGGAAACTACTCATGGTGGGGGGGTGGGTACGTGATGACAGACAGAAATGCAGTGAATCAGAAGCAGGAGGATACAGGCGAGGAGAGGCAGAAGCCAAGCGTGTGGGACTCAGAGAAACCAGGACTCTCCATTTCTGTGAGGTTAAACAAGACTGGAGCAGAAAGACAGACAAACCGCTTCATTTGGACTACAGAGACCAGCAAGGCTCTAGGTAAAGAAACTGCCCTTCCATGTAATGGCGAGATGCTGAGTCATTTAATTTAAAAAACTTCTCAAAGATGGTCGCACTTTAAGGACAAGATTAAACTTGAAACATTTGGTCCAAAATTAGTCCCCAGAGAAATGTAACCGTTACTCTGGCTCACAAGGTGCGCACTTCCAGCCTGCTTTGGCCCACCGAGAAGAAAGGCAGAGAGGTGAGGTGGCTCGTACTCTGTAAGGTGTGAGGCAGCTGCCCTCTAGCGATGGGGCGCCCTCTCCCCACTTGGTCTCAGTCCTCTCCATTCCCTGTTGTTTTCCAGAGCCTGGGCTAACTTGTCTGGCCTCAATACCTGTGTTCTTTAAGAGCTGCGTTTTTAACCCAAAAGCTACTCTCAGAACCAGTGTGCTCTGTGGTGGCAGGCCGAGGCCGAGCGCAGGTCAGAAGCCGACCTACCTGGATAATGCGGTCGCCTTCTCGGATGCGCCCGTCCCTGGCGGCGATGCTGTTAGGGTCGATCTGAAACACACAGCGGACAGCTCAGCATCAAGTGGTGACTAAGACATACACACACATCAGTTGTAGTGCTTCTCAAAGGCTGTCTCTGACACACGGTCATGCTCATCCCTGTGTTTTCATTTTGCATAGAAATAAACAATACTTAGTGCCGCATAAGGATATAGACCTGGATGGAGCTGTTTCCAAGCCCCTAACGGGGTGTGCCCTTACCCCCTCATGGGAACCCTGCCATGCACCCTGCGGTGTGCACAGGCCCCACTTATCTCGGGGCTGCAGGGGCCCCCTGACTTGCGTGTGCAGAAGTGGCATTCAGAAGTGTGATTCAGGACAGGGTAAGGGGTCCCTGCCCTTCAGTATTGTTGACCAGCGATTATTTGACCTTGATCATTTTACCAAATGCTGATGTTAAATTTTGGAAAGCAACTTTAAAAATGAAATGTAATTAAAGTGAGTGAGATGGAGTGTGGAAAAGATGCCCCTGAATGGAGTAATCACGGGCCGACTTAAGCTTGGTGAACCAAGTACAGGCAAAGGGATGATCACGAAGCCTAGCAGATCCATCTTTGGTTTACCCCACAGACACAGATTTTATTTCCTGACAAAAGTGGGTTTCTGTGCTCGCAAAGATGGAGGCGCTGGGTAATGGAGTCACACTGCTATCAGCTGCTTTGCATGTCTTCTCTAGAAGATCCAGACAGCTTCTGTCTCTATACTTTGAAGTTGCATTTAACTTGTGTGAATTCAACAATAGACATTCCACCAAAAGAAAAAACAAAGATAAACACTTTTAAAAGTGTAAATGGTTCACCATCCTATTCAATGAACATGAGATGGGAAATGTGAATCTGCTGTGCCCTCCGGGTTGAACACACAAAACCATGTAAAAGGCTCCATTTTATGGCCGATTTGCAGGCTTCTCAAGGGTAATTTTGCCTCATGCGCAGACATTGGAACTTAACCCCCACATAAAGATGTAACTCCATGGCGTGCAGTGAAGGAGACAAAGGCATTTGTCTGTGTCTTTCCAAAGATTTCTCACTGAGCCAGAGTTAAGGTCAGTTAACACATAAAAAAGGCTCTTTTGGGGCCTGATGTGATAGTGGGAAGAAAGCAGCCTTCACACCCACCTCACTTATGTAGATCCCAATGTCCTCTTCGTCATCGGTCCGGTAGCACACTGTGAGGCCCAGCTTGTCCTGGCTGTTCATTCTGTAGAGATCCACCTCCTACACAAAGAAAGGGCGCTCCCAGTGAGGAGCCAGCAGGCACGTCCTCTGCTTTAAAAATATTTTGTTTAAATGATGAACTAGATTTCTTCGCATTTGGCTGTGTAGAGCAGTTAAGGTACTGAACAAAAAGTGATTATGGACATGGGATCAATGCCTAGGGCATTTATGACCTTACAGTCAATATAAAGTCATTTTGAAAATAGTTATTTTATTGATCCCCCAAAGAAAAATTACCTATATTTCACTCAGCGTCAAGACCTTTTCTGAAGTAGAGCTTTTTGAAAGCATTCTTTCAATGCCTGCCACAAACCAGAATATCTCCATACCCTGAGCCATCCAGCCATTTCAATACAAATGTTTCCAGTGTGTTCGGTTAGATTATTTCCCGTTGCATTCCTTTAATATTCACAGTAATAGAACTTGCAAACAGATTATACATAAATTGATCCAAGAAAGGAGGGTAACGTGATAGTGTGCAATTAATGCTTTCCACAACAGCTGTGATATTTACAGTCAAGAAATTAGTTTCAGCCGCTATTACTGCAAATTAAATAAGATAAAAGGAAAGCAAGCCCAAATGCGAGACACATGGGCAGAGGGAACGCCACTGTGTGTGCCAGTTAGTCTGTGTTTCCGAGTGAAGTCAGAGCTCTGAGATTGCTGGAGCCTGGGGAGGGAGTTCTGGGGTCTCTGAAAGTATGAACAGGCCACGTCGACTCTTGCCCTCGGCCGACTACCCAGGCGGCTTCTGCAGCCCTGCGTTGCAGGCCTGTCTGAGGGGCTGCCTGGTAAGTTCTTGGTCTGGTTTTCAGGGTTATCTGCTTGCCAACCAGGAGTTGTTGGGGGAGCTCAGAAAAGGCGTCTGTGAGCCATTGTCTCTGGGGGCTATTTTCTCTCTCCAGGCTCTTCTTGGAGAATGGTGGCAATGCCACGGTCTTTGTGGCGAAGCTCCAAGTGGTTACATAGCAGGCACTTCCTTCCTGATCCCTCCCCGGTGAAAGACAGGGTGCCCAACACCACGGACACTTTCCAGGCAGCAGAAAAGCAGGTGCCTAGGCCCTGGGCCAGTAATGCCGAGGAAGGGGGGGTGGGTGGAGCGTGGCCGGGCAGTGGGGCCAGACTAGGTAGGGCCCCACAGGCCAGCATGATGAGGAGCTCGGCTCTTATCTCAACATCATGGGAACCCCTGGAGAAGTTTTAAGTGAGGCTGGCCACGATCTGATTGGCTGTTTTCAGCAGTCTTTGTGGCTGATGTATGGAGTGTAATGTGCAGGTGAGAGTTTGGGGTATGGAGCCAGGCACACCTGTGTTCAGATCCCAGTCTACCTCTTTCTGGCAGCTTCATCATGGACGATAGGGAAGCCCGTTTCCTTAGCGGTGAATGTCATCGCCTTGCCTGAGGCAGCAGGAAGAGTCACCCCTGGGCTGAGGCCCCCAGAGCTCTCCACACAGGGCCGGGCCCAGAGTTCTCCTCAGAAGGGGAAACAGCTGTGCGCAGGCGTGGTTACCCGCCTGAAGCCACAGAACTTGTTTGGAGTGGAGGGGCTGTATTTCACCCTCCCCCGCAAGATACCTTTATGTATTTTCTCAATATTGCTATGTTAATTAATTCAATGACTTCCTCATTATAGCTTTAGCAATATGGCAGATTTTCAGTAAATGAAGTGCCATTAATTTCTGCTGATTTAGTTGAGTTGCACGGAAACTTCTTTCCTCATGCTTTCAGAAATATGGTTAAAGCGAAGCAACAGAGGGAGCAGGAGTTCAGGGATCATCCTTGGCCCGGAGGACAGATTCTTCCCCAACACTGAGGAATAAGCGATTTGGATGCCAGGGAGACGTTATCATGGATGTGTCCCCGCGTCCTTATCACTGAGGCGTAACGGAAAGGACAAACTTCCTTTGTTTTGGCCCAACTGCCCAGTGGCACCCTGAGTGGCGCCACAGAGCCTTGGGCTGTCATGGAGGAAGCCAGCTGGTTCTGGACTAGTGCAAACACAGCACAGAGACAGACGGACAGACAGAGAGAGAGAACAGGAAGGTTGTGGGTAGAAAAAAGAGAAAGGCAAGGACTGTTGTGATACTACTTTTAACAGAATTAAAAATGATAATACAAGTTCCTGCTTTTTCTAAATAACTGGCTGCTAAGGTGAATCTCTCTTAAGGACCAGAGCTATCACTGTTCCACTGGGCTTTCTTCCAGGACTACTCAAAGTGTGCTTCATATGCAGGACTACATGAAGAAATTGAGCGGAGAGTCCAGAGACGTTTCTAGAAGCTGGAGACTATCATGATAAAGAAGGGCAAGGTTAGCAGACACGCCTCACAGACCAGGGTGTAGACGGGGTCAGTACCGCCGAGCTTGAGTGGCAAGCTGTACAGGGGTGAGCTACATAGTAGAACCACACACTGTCCAGGGAGACCCTGACTGGCTGTGGCCTAGGCCCTGTGGCTTCTCACTGTGCATCGTGTGAGAGCCATGAATGACTGTGTAACACACATCTAGAGCTGAGGAGTCCGTTTGAGAGCTCAGGTAAGTGAAAAGTCTAGAAATCATGTCTTGGAAAAGAACTGCATAGTGTATTCAGGATATTCAAGTAGGAAAAGGGAGACTCATATGGAATGTGATGGCTACGGTGTGCGAGGTAAAAAAAAAAAAGGCTTACATTTATTTGCCTGGGACCAAAAATGTAGGTGGTCTGATACCTGAAGGATTTAGTACATGATTTTGAAAAAAACCTACTTGAAAAGCATCTCTCCTCTATTTTTTTGACTGACAGATATTTAGAGAACTCTGAAGCTATAAATGTGGACGTGAGGTCACGGTGCTACAGGTGGGGTGATTTTTATCCCATACCTTTTCCTTTTCTGATTCTGCCAGTGTCTTCCAACAAATCTTTTATAACCAGGGAGACAGGTTTCTTAGAACAAAACATCAGGCTGGAACGGAAGACATCCTAAAACATATCACTTTAAAATGTTTTCCTCTGACTCACCGATAACAGAATCAAGGATGGTGTCTTATGCTTTCCTTAAACACTTGTATGCTGCCAGTAACCCACATTTGGTCAGCCAATTCATACCCGACTCCCCATCAGTACTGCTTGGAATTATATCACATCTAATACAGGATGGTCATACTTTATGACATTTTTGCTTGGGAGAGAAGTGGCGCTCATTTCCAAGTCTGTTTCCAGTTATTGATATTCTGGGACTGCAGTGCTCTCTCGCTACAGCACAACCACTGCAGATCCTCCCAGGACACGTGGTCATGGGCACAGCCAGCCTCATGTTGGCTGGACTCGACTTAAATATGACAGAGGCCAAATTCCATCCTTGCTGTGGGTGAGAGGCCCAGGCCTGGCTCCAGCCTGATGCACACATCCTGGGAGGGGCAGGATCTAGGAAGGGCTGGCTCTGATCTGAAACGTTTGCCGTGAGTGTGTCAAAACTCTCTCTTCCACCCTCCATGCCAACTGATTATGAAGCAAAACTTCAGGATTTGATCTTTAAGAGAGACTGAAGAATGGGAGAGTAATTCTAGTTTAAGGGCAGTTCCCTGGGAGCAGCTTTCTACCTTGGAAATGACCTGAGTTTAAGAAGGACAGGTGCTGGAAAAGCACACTAACCGAATGTACCATGCACAGCAGGAATTCAATAAAATGGAATGAATGAGCTTCAGACTCCAAGGCAGAATAAAGGTCCCAGTGAAAAACAAGCCCGGCCCTGCCACGGAAAAGCCAGTTCGCCTTGGGAAAGTCACTTCACTGCTCTCCGAAGCTTCTGAGCTATTTTATAACCAGACACAATATTTTGGGGCTCAGTAGAAATTAGGATTCCTCAGACTTACTGGGTGGTCTGTAAATTCTAAACATTTTATTCTGAGTCTGAGCTAGAGGCAGAGCCTCACACAACTGAGCACATGGCTGAAAGCAGAGAGGGTCTCAATAGCTAGCTGTCTGTGATGGTGGAGATAAGATTTCAAAGACAGCTGTGAATCAGACCGGTATGAATAATGTACTAGCAGTATCTGGGCTGTGGCTTCCCTGCCACTGGTGTCCTGTGTCTTATGGGCCTAGATGAACTGTTGTATAAAACTGCACAGCTAAGCCTGACATTTCAGACGAAACTGAAATGACAGCCCAATTAAGAGAATTAGGGCAGGATGGGGTGGCGGGGGGCATTCTACCTTGGTGATTCAAGCTGTTTCAACATCAGTCACTTTAATCAAAGGGAGTCCCAAGGACTAACTGATGGCTCACCATGCCTAGGAGGACTGGCCACCAAAGTGTGACTCTTCTCCGTGGGCCAGGACTGCTATGTGTATTTGTGTCGATGCATGGTGCTATGGGGGAGGTAGTGATGTCTGTAAGAAGACTGAGTTTTCCTTTAAGAACATTAGATTTGAGATAAGGTGACAAGGCATTTATTTCTTCATTCAAGGGTTTATTGGGTGCCTCTACTCTATGCCAGGTCCTGTCTAGACAGGAGCCCAGCTCTTGCAGATGGTGTTCTGGTGGAGAAGCCTGACAGTAAGTAGGAAAGGGCACAGGTGCTTCAGGCAGAGTGGGAAGCAAGCTTCCCTGGATGTGACATGTGGACAAAAGACTGAACCTGACTGAGACACGGGCAGGTGGTAGTACAGAGAATTGGAAAGTGGTGTGGCGGCGACCCCAGGAGAGCCCTACTCTAAGACAAGGTTCCCTGGAGGAGCTCTGGAGCCTTGCCTTAAAGGCTAAAGATAAATGTACACACTGGCTGGGGCCTCTTGCAGTACCTCCAGGGCAACCCCATTCCCTTGTGACCGGCCTGCGTTCTGAAACCAGGTTTGGCGATCATTTTAGTCTCCCAGTTGAAACTGTAGCTTTCCTTTCCTTTCTGTCCTTAGAATTACATCTCAGAACACCGCCTAGGTGATGGCAGCGTCCCAGCTTCGATAGAACGCTACTGATGAATCAACTGGGAAATTAAAACAATAGATTAAGGAAAAATCCTCCTTTAGACATATATTTTCTTTCTTAATTGCCTACAGGAAAATCTAGAGCAGGTGTTCGGTACCTGAGAATTCATGGGTGAGTATCTGGCTGCACAACCCTTGGGTATACTTGGGTGGGATCTTTTTAACTCTAAGCAGTTCCATAACAGGGATTTGACACTTACCTAAATACAATCATTTTGGGTCCTTTAAAAGACAGAACATCTGTTTTTCCCTGTGCATTTGCTTCAGTAATATCCCCACACACTCATATATCTTTGAACCACGGAACCAGCTATTTTCTGAAAGGTGTGGACGTCCATCTGACTCGACTTGGATGGGTGAGTGGTGTGTGGAGATTGGCCCCCTTACTCAAACAAGCCTGCTCTCTCTGTAATCTAACCTCAGAGAGGGAATAAGGCAGGCAGCAGCTTGCGGAGACAGACCTAAGAAATTTGTGAGGAAGAAGGGGTGACAGGTATGTGCCAGTCTCCCTGAAAACTGCGTCTGCTTTAGGAAACTCGGTTCTTAGCAGCGGGGTTTCTTAGCCTTCTTGGACTGACCAAGCTTCCCTCCAAGGACAGACCTCTGAAGCAGAGCAATACAAGGGGTACAGATACTGTTTTCTACAGGAGACTCTGGCCATTGACTGCAGTGAGCTTGGGAGGACTCTAAGTCTTCAAGTCAAAACTCAGGACAGGCCGTTCATCCACAATTACCAGGTTTACTTTAATGAGATGGTGCTTAGTTAACAGAAATAACCTGGCGGCATCTAAGCATTAGACAAAAGTCTAAATATGAAAGCAGCCTCCCTGCCTAGTACAGACTCATGTGACTGTGTGATAACCATTGATAACCATTCAAAGGAGCTTGAGGTGGAGAGTGGCCGTTATTTTGGTTTTCCAGGAGATAAAAAGCTCATGTCTAATGATCCTAATGGCTTATGAACCTCAAGGGATATGAGCTCCTTAAGGGCAGGGTGGGGACGTAAAGCCTCATGGCATCAAAGGTCTAATATCAAGCACTTGGCTAATTTTCTAAGTACTTGGATTCTTTGTCTCTGCTTTTCATTCATGAGAAAAAAGAAACCTTAGCCCACTGTTGCATGTCTACATGCGGCTTAGTCATTTCTAGTCTATTGGACCTCACTCCACACGGACAGCGTGGGTGATATCAGAGGCTTAGAAGAGCATCTTTACACTGCGGTGAATGAAATACAGCCAGAGCCACCTTGATGCTGTGACCCATGACGAGAGCAAACCGAAGCTCAGACTTCTCCACCAGGGCCACTGGCCTCAAGGTCAGGGCTCCTCGGACTTGAGCACCTGGGGCACTGAGGCACCTGGGGACCTTGTTAAAGTGTAGATCCTGATTCTGTAGGTCTGGGGGTCAAGAATCTGCATTGTGTGTGATCTCCCAGGTGGCACTGCACCAGTCCAGGAATGGCACTTCGAGTAACAAGGTTTTCTAGGGAATTGTTTTAGAGTGTCTTTTTCTACCAAAAGCAAGGTGCTCTCAGTTTGGGCTGCCTTAACACTTCTTTCATACTAGCCAATCTCCTTAGAAAAAGAGGAAGAGAGCAAGAGCTAATAGAGAAAACTGGCCCCAGGCTCAATGACACTGCCTTGTGTCCACTGGCTGGTACCTTCTATTTGTGGCATTGATGCTGATTTTCTGCCTCAGGCAGTGATACGGCATTTTCTTTAAAATAAATTACCTTAGTTTAAATGAGTTGCGTTAAAGGGAAAGAGAAAGCAAACAATGGTTCTGGTGGTATTCAGATGTAACAAAAAAGGTAAGGCAGAAAGGGCCAAACTGGGCAGATCCTGTGCTCAGGGACCTTCCAGAGGCCATCAGCCACCCTCAGAGGCAGGAGGACTTGTCCAGGCACAGACCATAGCTTCCACCAGATTCTCAAAGGTGTTAGCAACTAAAATAGAAGCATTGCTATGAAGACTTACAAGGCTACACACCACGCCACAAATCTACCTCCTGAGATATGACAGCCTTTAAAAGACCTTTACAGGCATGCTTCGTTCTACTGTGCTTTGATAGAATGTAAAAGAAAAAAAAATCTGTGACGCACAAATCAAGGGTTTGTGGCACCCCTGCATGGAGCAAGTCTACTGGTGCAATTTTTTAAAACTTGGTTAGATTTGTTATAGTGATGTGTAATCAGTGATTACAACTTGCTTTAAGCTCAGATGATAGCATTTTTTAGCAGTGTTTTTAAAATAAAGCATGTATGTGGTTTTCTTAGACACAATGTTATTGCACACTTAATAGGCTGTAAACATAACTTTTTTATGCACCGAGAAGCTCCAAAATTCCTCTGCTGGGCTTTACTGCAGTGGTCTGGAGCCAAACCCACAGCATCTCCGAGGCAGCCTGTGCTTTGTCCCAGTTACAACCATCAGCGGAGAACAGTGTTGTCCTATAATGGTTTTAAACATCCCTTCTTCCTGCAAAGCAGTGTTCCAGAAAGCTCTAGACCCGAGAAGTGGTAACAGGTACTTTGTGAAAAAAGTTGTTAGATCAAATGGGTTTGGCTAGTTCTACCTACTGTATCCACCCCTCTTTCCTAGGGCCTTTACCGTGCTGATTAACATATCCCAGAATCTGAGAAGTCCTCCAAGAAAGAAATCTGTTTTTACCTCTGTTCAATCTGACATTTTTCAAACGCCTCTGACTGTGGAGCCCCCTTTGGGGTCCCCACGGGGTATTCAGGACTCAATGAACAACTGAAGAGCCAATGTGGGTGGGGAGCTCCACTGTTTCATGAACTAGCCCTGAAGCTGGAGAGATGGGACATGGTAAACAAGGGGCAGAATCCTGAATTTCCTGGAAGGCACCGGCGCCGCGCCCTGGGGCAGTTGTTGGGAGGGCGTGTGCTTTGGTCTGCGGCTGACAGCGAGCAGAAATAGCTTTTATAGTTAGGATATTCGCCATTCTAGTTCAGACCATCTGCACTCAGGGGGATATTTTGGTGGCAAATGAAACACTGCATGCTTTCACTGATCTTCATCTCCTGTTTTGGAGCAGAAACTCCAGGGGCAGGAAGGCTTGCAGAGCGCGGTTCTCTCCCAGCCTGGTGCTGCCTCTGTCACTCTGGGAACCTAGTGCCACCGGCCAGCTCGTCAACCCCAGGAGTACTGGTGGGATGCCAAACGGTGGTTGGCTGTACGTTGAATAAAACATTATTGGATTTTTCCTGGCTCAATTGATGGGGCCAAAGGGTTTATCCCTCAACATCCAGTAGCTTTAAAAGGTAGCCTATTTCATAAATTCTGTTTTCAAGAAATGTGAGGATGCGCAGAATTTTGGAAGTATTTACCCAGACGCATACACACATACTGAAAAGTTGATTTTCTTCTCATTAAAAGGAAAATGAGGAATGAACCGGTATCCTCTAAATATTTTTAAACTTAGAGGCCAGTTTGACATCATACAGCATCGAGAACCATGAGTCCTAGTTGGTCTCGAATAGGACTGAAGGCGAGTTAGGGATTTGCTCTTAGACCCTCTTTTGTTGGGCTTGGCCTAGGATCCACTTTAATAATTTATCCACCTATTCTGAGCACCTACCTGTCTTGGAGTAAAAGTGGTGATGGCTTCAAGAGTAGAAAGTGAGGAAGCTTACATTAGTTCTAAGAATGTACAGATTTTAAAGCCTGACAGGAGTAGATTATATGAATTCAAACGTCCAGCACAGGACTTATTACCTTAACTTTAACTAACTTAAAACCCTATATTTCTACCTTGGGATCTGATTGTTCAGCTGTTTTGAAGGCGGGGAGATGAAGCTCACCTGTGACTTTGAAATGGCAGGACTAAAAGGGGTTTTTTGAACAGAAACCCACTAAAAGTCCATTTAGCAACCATAAACTCAGTTTATGTTTATAGAGAACCTGTTAGTCTCAATAATGACTCTTAGAACTGGCCCGGGCCGTCCTCCATACCTCCAGCTCCAGCTCCTCCCTGTCTATCTCTTGATGGATGCCGGCAATGTAGTCATTTGGATCGTAGTATTCATGAGCTGATGGGTGCCTGAGAAAAGAGGAAAGATCTTTAAGGCCTGCTGGCAGTTAGAAGGTCATGTTATCGTCGCATGTGAAACCCACAGTGGTCGCTCTCAGGGCCAGGGGCACCACCTCAGCTCACATCTCTTTGGTTGTGTCTCCCGGCAAGGTCCAGGGCCCCTGTCATACTATTTCCACTAAAGTCTGTCTTCTCCAGAAGGAGTTGAGATGCAGGGTGAGAACCAAAGGGGCTTTGTTGCTTCCAGAGACCAATTTCTAACTCACTCTCTAGGCGGGAGCTGATTTACCGTGTAGTGCTTCACGATTAGATTTTATCTCTGGGGAGAAAAAGGCTTGACTTTAGGCAACACTCAGCTGTATGTCCTGGCGACGGTGCCTTCTCAATACTGCTTGTCCCACAAGAAATGTGTGTGACATCACACCCAGTACACACGTACATGTATGTAATGTACATACATAAAATGCCTGTGTGTGCCACTGCAAGGAGAGGGGAGCTTGTGTTTAGGACGTTATGTGACACACCATGCACGGAACCCTGAGGAGCGAAGGCAGAGGGAATTATAACTCAGTCAGCGGCTCTGAAAAGTGCCAGCTATGGATGGAAGGCTTCAGGCTGACTGTTGGCTGGGGACCCAAACCTTCACGTTCTCAAAGGTCAGCTCGGCAATCAATGGGCTCTGTTCTTCCCTCCCAGGCACTTACGAGTGTGGTCATTCAAACGAACTGGCTTTCAATTTTCTGGACCCATCCGGCAAATATACTGCCTGCACTTAAAGGGCTTTTAGTCCCAAGGATGCTGGTGGAAGGCGTGGGCTTTCAAGCATCAGGTTAACACTCCGGTTCAATCCCCAGGCGTGCTCTTGCTGTCCTCTGACCCTGCAGCCAGAGCCTGAAGAGGTCTGACCTCTGGACTCTTCTGACATTTCTCAAGTTTCCCCTTGGGGATGAGTCCTGTCATGTTAACTAGACGTAAGAGGAAATTAGGGGTCTGGCTTCTAAAAGGCCCACCACCATGACAGTTCAACATCTGAGAGTCAGGAGTAGGCTTAAAGGCCTCATCAATAAAGAGAGGCAGTTTTGGTCTATAAAAGCAAGTAAGTGGTTTGAATGATTGTACTCAGGGACTCAGCCAGTTGTGTTACAGGATCAACTGGGACACTACACAGTCTGGAGCCTGAGGGCTGGAGTCAGGTGAGAGAGCTGTCTTTCACTCGGGCTACAAGTTAAGCTGAGAATTGCTAAGCCTGCAGGTTTTCGTTCTATAGAAGGGACAGTCGTCAGAAATAACGAACAGTTCTTTGCACACTGTGAGTGAATGTCAGGTGCCCCCTCTGCCTGCTACCTGTACATGCTGGCGGCGGCAGCTGCTGAATTTGCTTTGTCACGCCTGGGGGTTTAGCCCTGGGTTGGACGGCAGCTAACCAGTAAAACCACGGGCTAGAAGGTAAGCCTTTGTCTGGAATCTGATGGAACCACAGGGAACATGCATGCTCACTCCATTGGCTGAGTCACTCACAGAAGTCTTACAGGTATTACTCCAAGGTTTCCCCTGGAAAACCTAAAATGCCCTTTGATCTGCCACACTCAGCCACGGATCTGAACCAGGAGCACAGAGAGAAGAGCCAGGAATGACTCCGACATCAGCTAAAGAGACGGGCTAGGGGCAGTGGGCAGCTTGAGAGCCGGGGCCTTAGAAAACTTCTTGCCATTTTTTTCCTAGCTATTTTACATCAATCACTCAATTAATATGGGAAAAATAAAGCTCAGGGAAAGAAGGTAAACTGCCCCAGTTCTCAGCTAGACATGAGAGCGAGCACACGAGGTCTGTCCGACCCAAGGGCTCTGAGCTCCTCTGTCTGCAGGATGTAAGTTAGGAGGACAATATGGGTAATTCATGTGGGGTGTTGGATCACAGCTGTTACTTAACTGGTAAAGGCAGTACTTAGATGAGGCATGTGTGGCCTTATCAACATCGATCCAAGGTTTGAAATGAGACCCAAGAAAGCAGAAAGCACAACCTTCGGGGCACTCTCCTTACACACACAAGTTGCTCTAGTGTTTGCTCCAAAGACCCATGAGCATGCCCTCCAGTTAGAGGGACAAACCCTTCGCACAGCCATGGGCAGCAATTACCTCTTATTCTGAAATAACTTCTAACACGTCACTGTGTTCTTAGAATATAATCTGAGTAACTCTGCTCCCCGGTTATAATAAAGTAACTAATACGTTGGAGCAACATTCTAGGATGCATTAACGTTCTTCAGCATCTGGCAGGGAAAACCCAGGCCACTGTCCTTCCTGACCACTCTCCTCGCCGGAGTGCTGCACGATCGTGCTACTTACTCTTCTGTCAAGAGATAGGGACCCAGCGCGGGCGGGGTGGGGGAGGACATCTTAGCCAGGGCCACGATGTGCTCGAAGGTGATGTCGGTTTGCGTGCCCGTGTCCACCAGCTGCGACTCTGACGGTGGTGTGAACATTTTGGTCCGTGGAGTTCTCCTCAACACCTGGACCACGATGGGCTCTTTGGCCGTCTTGAAAGCTTCCACAGCCTGGTCATGAGTTGCTCTGGATAAATCTTTGCCGTTGACCTGCCGAAAACATTTTGGGTAGGATAGGATTAGAATTAAGCAGAAGCTGGTAAGACTGTTTTCGTGTGTGAGCAGCTAGCAGGAAGAACAATTTGGAGAGGTCAGAGAATTCCGATTCTCTGTGTTTCAGGATTCCCAAGGCCGGCCTGGTGGGGAGGGGGCGAGTTTGGAGGTGTACAGATCTGGCATTAACTGACAAATCTCACAGTGGGAGGTCTTGCCTTCCTACCCGAATGTCTGTAACACAATTTCATCACCTGCTAATCTTGGCCTGTGAGAGGGAAGAGCAGCCCTAGGCTCAGAACCTCTATCAGGGAATAATAGCTAACTAGAAATTAATTACATTGTTATGTTCTAATGGTGTGTATTTTTCCAGTTTGTGTTAGATGACATTAGTATTCCTTTTAGGGAAGTGATATGAAGTTTCCTTTGAAAATGAATTCCTTTGGCTTTTCTTTAAAAAGCAATTGAAAAATAGTAGATGATAGCGCAGGCTGAAGGTGGATGTGGTAGACACCAAGAGGAGCTGCAATGGCCCACGCTGGGGCTGATGTTTGGGACCAGCCTAACTGTGGTGTTGTCTCCCACTGGGTCTGGCCCTTTGCTGCCACATGCCTTAAATAAGGGTGCCTCTGAACTGTTTGCTCAGATCGACCTGGGAAGTTGGCAGGACCCAAAGTGTTTTCATCTCCCAACTCTACCGCCCTCAAACCACATGACCTCACCTCAGAGTCTGGGTTCAAGCTGCTTTACATGGCTATCTTTAGAAAATGGCTTACACAAGAGAAAACAGAAGCCAGAGCCTTATTTTTAGAAAATGAAGTTACTCCAAGCAACATGGAAGTCCCACTATTTAATTTACCCTACCCTCCCACCCCCACGGCATAGGAATCATATTCTGCAGGGAATATATCTGCCTAAGTTTCTTAGTTTCTCAGATCTTCTCTGGAGAGCAACTGACATATTCATGTCACATCTTTTAGGAGTTCCTGAATTTAAATCTCTAGCATTCCAGTCTTTCAATATACATGCATTATTTATTTATGAATGTCAAAGTGAACATTGAATCCTTTCCTGTCTGGCATATATGTGCTCTGCCCTGAGTATCTTACACTTCAAAGTGCGCTGACACCTCAATCCTCTGAGGTGGACGGCACTTCGGTCTCTCTTTGTGAATATGAGAACTGATTACACAGCTGTTTTTCTATTTTTTCCCAAATCCTTTCACTCTGGCCTACAGAGACAGGAACTCTAGGGCTGGAGGGCCTTGTCAACAACAGTTGGGCTGAGGAAAAGAGGTCGGAGTCTCTCCTTGTAATGAAGCCCAAATGAGTCACACCAGTGGAGATTATTCATACTTTGGAGTCAATCCACTTCAGTAATTAATTCCCTCACATTACGAGGGAGTAAGACAGACCAAGAACTCTGGGCTACAAACCAACTCGAGTGCTCCGGTAAATATGTGAATGGCGGAACCAACAGATCCTTAAAATGGCCACCTGGAGGACTGGTGACACCAGGCTTCACACCGAACTGTCTTCACTCTTCTTCGAGAAACGATTAAAAGGACACAAAGGAATCTTCCTAACTTCTAAACCATGTGCCCACCGTGCTCGGGGTGGGAGGGGAGAGGGGAGCGGGCGGTGGAGCGGCAGTCTGCAGTGCCGTGAAATGCACGCTGAGGCAGGACTCTGAGCCGTGTCTCCCACGATGCGTGGCATTGAGAGTTTACCTTGTGACAGTACATCTGTCCCTGGGCTAAATTAGTGCCACAGACAACACCCTTAGGAGATGTGGGTGTGTCCGAGACACGTGGATACGCGGGTCTTTTATCCTTGGAGGTCACCGGGATGGCCTGTACCCGAGGTAGTATTAAAACCACAATGAACTCAGACACATCACTGTGCTTTCTCTATTTACATATCCATACCTGGCTTTCTGCTGAAGGGGAGTGAGCATGGGATTTTTTCCCGGGAGTCTTCACCTTATACATGCACAATTGGGTCTCTCAAATAGCACAGCAGACAGTTTTAGCTGTCTGGTGCAAAATATTGTTCCTTGTTCCCTTGCTTCTGCTCTGCTAAGAGAGTTCTGCTCTCGTTCCCTTGCCACCTGATCGGGGGTGGGGGGGGCATTCCCTGGGGGGCGGCCTGAGGTGTGGGTCTGCAGGGCCTCAGCCCGTCTCGGCGGTCTCGCTGCTTGTGCCTAGGGATGGCCTTGGGCGCGGGCCTGCCTTGGGCTTCTGACTGGCTCAAAGGGATCTTCTGGGCAGCTCTGGCTCACTCTTAAACAGGATACAAGGTAGGAATGGCCCTTCTGGGCTGCGGACCAGTCACCTGCATGTGTTGCTGGGCCTCAGGGAAGCATCTTGGAATCATATTGGGAGCCAGTCTCTGAGACCAAATGAACATACTGAGGGATGTGGAACAGAAAAATGGGAGAATTGGGGTTTCTGATGATATCAAGCAAATGAAGTAAACAAGCTTAGCACCTCATCATGTTTGATACTATATTCCTTACACTTCAGGCCATTTTTTAACTTGGATATGTACTACCTGCAGCCCAAAACATCCCCAAAGGGGTAAATAGGGCACAGATATAATAGAAAATTAGTTCCAGAAACATCCCTCTATTCTGAATGAAAGAATCAGGGAAAATGCATTTCTGCCTGGGAGGTCATCCTAATCAGCTCCTTTTTATACAGAAGGGATTACAACTAGTGCTTTCCTTGGACGGATTTGTGAGCCAAGGCTGGAGCCACTGAGAGGATGTTTACACAGTAGCCAGAAAGGGAAACATGGAGTTCCTGCTGGGTCAGGTGAGCCATGAGGATTGTCAGGGGCAAGCACCTGCAGCATGGCTTTGCTGTGGCACCCACCTTGACAAGGTGACCGACATGGGTACAGAGAGAGCAGTGGCCAAGTCCAAAGGGAGGCTGGGACTTGGGGTGACCGTGGAATGCCTTTTACCCCACACCAGAACGTCACCACTGCTTCTTCCGGGTTCCACAGAAAGGCATTTCTGACAACTGAGCCCAAGGGACCACTCTCAGGCGCCTAGAGCCACATGTACACGTTAATGAAGCACAGTTCAGCACACGGCAGCTGGGGGCTGGGGGGGCCCCGGGACAGCGGAGGGGGGTCCTGACTGGAGGCTTTGGGAAATTCAATTATTCTGTTTCCCCATCTGCAAAATAAGTGTGATAATTACTGTGCTGTGCCTCTTAGGGTACCTAATGTGCAAACAAGAGGGATTCACTAAGATACCAGGGCTAACAGGGGTCCTGTAGCAGAATAGCCCTATTTCCCCAGGAGAAACACCCCTGAGGCATAGCTTGGACATGCAATAACGTGAGTTAAATTAATCTTTTGGTTTTCCAGTGCATAAAAATTATGTTCACACTACATGCACTATGTACATACTGTAATTAAAAGACTGTATTGTGAAAAAAAATGCTAACCGTCACCTGAGCTTTCAGTAAATCGTCATCACAGATCACCGCCACAAATAGAATAATACTGAAAAACTGGAATATTCCAAGAATTACCCAAATGTGACCAAGACACACGAAGAAAGCAAATGCTGTTGGAAAAATGGTGCTGACAGCCGTGTGCAATGTAGGGTTGCCACAAACCTTCAATTTGTGAAAAATGCATTATCTGCGAAACACAATAAAACAAGGTATGCCTGTCATCTGTACATCAAGGACGCAGAATGAAGCCTACGTAGGTACTCTTCAGAGGCAGCTGCACCCTGAAAGGCTCTCTGCGTGTCTCGTGTTCCTGGACTAGCCCACATACACATTAATGTTTCCCATCCTCCAGCTGGGATTCTCCTGGGGAGGGGAATGCAACAGATAAACTTCACAGGACCTGACCCCTGCCACGTAAGCTTCTTGACTTGGTACTTTAGGGACCATTACATTCTCTTAAAGGATGACAAGACAAGGAGGGAGTGGACTATCCTAGACGATTCATTTTCACAGCCAAATTTGTTTTGAATTACCTTGTGCACATAACACTTATTACACTGTCATGCTGGAATCCCATCACTGGGAGACTAAGTGAGGTGATGACTCGGGCGCACCGCCAGCCAACCGAGGACGACAACCTCTATTCACGGGATTAGCAGACATCCACGTTACACAAAACTGCCACAACGATGGCTGTAATTCCAGGCGGAATGTTCCTGCAGTGACGTCTGGCCTGGTCAAATTAAATATCATTAACTCGCCCAATTGAGCAGATTGCTTTTAAAACAGTTTATGCAGCTCTAAAACCAAGTAAATGGAGTGTTTTGGAAGAAGAAATGCTGATTGCAAACTTTATCTTTATTATAAATTAAACGCTTAAGTTATTCACCTAAGGCTCTGGCTGGTCCCCTGGGACTTAGGTGCAATTATGGTGAAAATCCAATCAGTTTGTCTCAAGGCAAACATCCCTGCCACAAATGTGACATGACACTAAGGGACCTCAGAGAGGTCTTTTAGTGTAAGGTCTGCAATGAGACAATTATGCTGAGGGCTGGAATGACTCCATTCTGGTTCCATTTACACCTGGTAACACCCCTGCTGCTTTTTTCTATGAGGCGCGCCTGACTGCATTTCCATGGTCCTGAGAACTCACGCAAAGCTGGTACGGTTTTCCATGTGAGGGTAGCTTTCATTGACACCCTGACTGTCCACCTTTCAGTTACTCATTCAGCAAGTATTTACTGAGGTTATTTAGTGAGATTTGTTTCCCTCTTAGCTGCTGGGATGCTATTTGGAAGAAGTTTTGCCGAGGCATCTAGTGAGGGAGTTGATCTGGCTGAGACTTAGCTCACTGGAACACTGACTGAGCCCCAAATCCACAGAGAGGCTTAAAATTTCACTGTCCACCTGGAAATACCATTGGTGAAATGAATGTTACACACCTTTTGCATTACATTTCAAAATGGGCCCAGAATGCTTGCAAAGTTCCCCACAACTTAATTGTAAGTGGTTCAAAAGACTGTGAAAAATGATATCTGGAGAAGATGTATCATGCTTTCTCCAAATTAGAAAATAAGTATCTATTTATGGGAAGACGTCTGGTTTCTGAGGATCAGTATATCTCAATCACCTCTATTTCTATGGTCTGTGCAAACGACCCCAGGGTCAAGCGCAAATGCAGTTTTATATCCAGCCTACAATAAATTAGGCCCCTGGCTAAAACCCAACTTTTATGGGGTTCATTTAATTAAATACCGGGGCAGTGATTTCATTCTCTAAAATATCACACCAATGTTTTCAAACTAATTAAAACTTAGATTCCACTGGAAGCGACAGACTATAATAAACTACATATGGAAAAGTTAAAGGTTTCAAGCCCTGATTTAGACTGAATTAAAAAAAACCTCTTTTTTTAAATTCAGGAAACTCATGTCTGTGTTATTTCAAATGTATAGGCTGCTTTAGGGCTTGATAAAGGGAAGGCCACCTTATCTGAAATGTAGGTTTTGTCAGCTAAGAAGGAATATGAGTCTTAATGAACAAATGGTGTTCAAATTAACGTGTTTCTATGAAAGCACTCTAATAATTAGAGATGAGATCTGTGTTAAGTCTAGCCTGTTTATACATACACAATTCTATCTACTAAAAACTTCAATCTCTACCATATATCTGATTTCCAAAGGGGAGTATGGTGGCGATAGTCTATAGTGATATCTAAATGTGCCCTGATGTTACTTCCCCAGGCTTAGTATTTCTACAACCACAAGATCCGCCCACCTACTGCAGGCCGAGCACCCTGCACGGTGAAATCCTAGCCGGGGCACTTTTCCTGTGAGAGGAGTCTTTGTCTCTAACATCAGTATCTCACATTTTAAAATCTCTCACTTTTTTCCCTAAATAAAGAAGACAACTGGCTAGCAGCCTCTGAATAATACAACAGGTAACATATCTTAAAGAAATAAAGAACTAGAGACTAGAAATCATGCATGTACTTAGTTTTGGAAAATGTACTGGCCCCAAAATGTTATACAATGTTTTCTTTTCGGGTAAAAACTCCACCTTAACAATACCTTGCTTATCTCCTTTTGGAAGCCTGATGGCATCGCCCCCAAACCCCATTTTAAGTGATGACATCCAAATGTCCACTAAAGCACACTACATTTGACCCACTTATGCCCGTTTATATGTCATTTTAAAGGTGGTAATTTAAAGCAGCAGCTCAACGTACATGGAAGCCCAGTGTTGAGTACTTGAAAACAGCGTGTTTCTATAGCTAAATCTCCCTACTTCCCTTCTCTTATTCTTTCTTACTTATCTGGAAAAACTCAATCCATCCTTGTGCCCATCCAGGTGCCTCCCCATTTCGCCACCGGAGTTGGGTGATGCTGGAGAACACTCCCCTGGTGAGCTGTCGGCTTGGTCGATGGGTCCTCACCCGCCACAGCCTTCTCCTGATGGGTAGTGCCAGGGTTATTTTACATTCGGTGGGCTGTGTTTTCCCACCAGACACTAAGCTCCAGGAGGGCAGGAACCGTGTCTCTCCTTCCCTCCAGGACACGCGGCGCATAGCAGCTGGCATGCAAGAGCCTCACTGTATGTAGGACCGAGTGACCTACTGTCTGTAGAAAGTTAACATCCCCCTCACACCCCACGCACATCTGCTAAAACAAAAACTCAGCATTTCTGCTCTTTGATCTTATATGCTCGGCTCGTTTGAACACCAACCTGATGTACATTATAATTTCCAGATTCCCAACAAGAATAAAATGTTTTACATTTTACATATAGGCACATTTCGTGAGAAGCGTTTTCAATCTTAAATGTATATTGTACCATCTCGGTATGATCAACATGGTATCAAGGAAAGCATACTCTGCTTTTCTGGCGAACGTAGAACATGAGGCCAGAAAGGCCGAGCAGGTGAGACACAAGAAATGCCAAATGTACAGACCTCCCAGAAAATCAGAAAATGCTAAATGGCTTCTCTTCCTTGGCCCTCTTCTTTCTCACCTGCCTCTCATCTCCTCCCAGCCCCCCTCCGTGTGCCCCACACCCTCCCTGCCTCTGGGATCAGGTACGGTGTAGCCCTGAGCAGTGAGCCCAGGCCAGGAGCAGGACCGTGGACTGCAGGCCGTCGGGCTGGAGGGAAGGGGGCCTTTGCCTAACTCATGCTGATGTGCCGAAGGGCTGGCAGCGGCGCATGCTGGCTGTCACCAGGCCAGGAGTCCGCACGTGATCACTGGTCTCTGACACACAGGGGGGGACTGTGGGGTGGCTCAGCTACCGCACGGCCACACCGAAAGGGTCTGGAAAAAGTGTCCTCCCCGAGTACTAGCAGGTCACAGAGTCTGAGAAAGCAGGTATCAGCTCAGTCTCTCCTGCTCTCTGTGGATAGAGCAGTAGCCTGAATACTTAAGTAAAGTGCTGGAATTTGACACTTCAGTCGCCAGAAAGCCGACAGCGGTCAGCACGCCCTCTGCCCCACACAGTATGCTAAGCACTCTACACATTTACTCACATCATCTTCACCGGAGGGAGGTGCGCCATTGTCTCTGTTTTAAGGCGACCTGGAGAGGCACACGGAGGAGTGTCTGTGTGTCTCGGACGATCCAGTCAAGAAGCCAGTGGCTTTCACCAGGCATTGGGAGATGCATGCTTAGCGCACAAGTAATCATGCTTCTTTCTGCATATCAATTTCATTGCATTTAATAACCTATATTGGCATCATCTCCCACTGTAAAGGCGAATACAGCCACAGATCAAAGGAGGAAGGTGTGGCCAGGTTTTTGTAAGCATCACCTTAAGAAAATCATCTTATTATGTCATTTCCATCTCATGGGTAGAAAATTCATATTCGTTTCATAAACGTCTTGTATAAACTTAAATTTGTTAGCTCTGTTTTCTTCAATGACTAGAGAGCTGCTTAGAATAAAATTTTTACCCTTAAGTCTCAGAGGAAAGGACATGTAGGAAGATCCCTCCATCAACTGAACTGCTGTTGTGCAGATTTAAAAGACTGTTATAACAAATGTTTGATGATGCTTTAGGTCATAGCGATCAGCTTTCTAAATAAGTTATATCTTCTTATATACTTCCAATTTCCTAAACAGCAGTTTCAAAAGTTTCACACCAGGGAAATACTACATAGTACGTCTGAGATTCAGAATGTAATTCAAAGACTAAAGCTACGTGACAGTAAGGATCCTTCCTCTCTTTTACTTCTTTGAATGAACACTTCTGAGTGTTTTCTATGCACCATGCACTATGCTTAGGCATTTTACATTCAATCACTCATTCATTGCTTACTGGTCTAATAGTTGCTGAAAATGACAGTGTGCCCAGTATCCCTCCTGGGGCTGTTGGTACACTGGTGAGCAAAAACAGAAACGGGAGCTGCCCCCAGGACGTTCCCAGCCTGGTGGACAAGGCCGATGCCAACAATCTGATGAGGGAAGGAAAGAGAGCCTGGCAGGGGTTGGAGTGAGTGAGCTCCCCTGAGGAGATGCTGATTGCAGAGCAGAAGAATAGACAGGATTTACATGGGGAGGAAGAGAGTAGAGAGTATTCGAGATGCAGGGAGCAGAACGTGCAAGAGTCCTGTGGCTGGAAGAAACCTGGTACACATGAGGGTGTGGACAGGTGGAACAGACTCTTATTTGGTAGGAAGAACACAACTAAAGTGGTCCAAGCAGAGCAAAGGGATAGTTAGGAAGTAAAGCCCTCTTAATAGCCATTGGAATTCATCCCATTTTCACAGGAAGCTGAGACTTGAGAGGGTAAGTGACTTGCCTAATGGTTACAAGGCTATTCAACAATAGTTTGGGGAGTCTGAACTTGAACTCCAAACACATTTTTCTTTCTTAAGCCGAAATACTTGCTGAGGTATGAATATCAAGGCAAAACTAATGCAAGCAGCAAATTTAAAAAACCTGACTAAGGACCCAGGCAGATCCCAGCTCCTTAACAAGTTTGCCGTTCCGCTACTGGATCACCCCTAAGAGACAGGCTGTGTGCGGTCAGGATCCTCAGTCACTGTTCCTTCCACGGGGCTTCCCGCACAAGTACAAGGCAAGTAGGGCGCTACAGGTAACAGCTTCCGCCTGCTGTCATTGCCCCAGTGCAGCTGCTACTTACTGCTGGAGACCTTGCTTCCTGAGGCTCTGGAATCCTACACCTCTTCTCTGTCGCTGGAAGTCCAGGAGGTTACATTATAGAAGGAAGAACGGTTTATTCTACTGATCGATTACAAAAGCCACTCACTCCATCCTGTCTTTCAACAACTCCCTCTATAAAATGGGACACATACTCCCCAGCCTCAGTGGGAGAAGCTCTGCCCACTTGCTGCTAAAACACTTGGCTCTGCATGGGAGCTGCCCCACAGCATTGGTGTTTTACAACTATATTAAAACATCTACATCATATCCACTTACACAATTCCCAGATTTTTAGTTCTGATCTTTACTGGACATCAACAGCTCTAAGCAGTACTATGATGGGTAATGTTCGGCACTTTCATGACGAGAATTTTCGTCATCTTCCCTTTCCTCTTGTCTCCCCGGGAGGAAGGCTGCAGACAGAAGGGCGGCCATTGCTGCTCAGTGCTCTCAGAGTGGGGATGCGGGATCCACACTTCATTCTACTGACTTCCGGCAGTGGAACCATTTTGGAGAGATGCTGTGTGTGTGTATTTGTGTGTGTGGGGATATCATTTCAGTGTTTATCTAGCTGATATGATGAAAACACAAAAACTAACTGGTTTGTCCTCAACTTGGACAAAACTCTGTATTTTTAACAGCAAATTATTGCTCACTTGGTTGAGGAAATTTAGGTTAGGAGAAAATATCTGCCTCTTTTCTGATAGGTTGAGATTCATTTCTTTATTTGAAGGAAGCTCCTAAAAGATAAAACATTTTATCTTAACCAACTCACATTTCATCTGTACTCTGTGTGAATATTCCACTTAGGAGTGCTTATATGCAGTAACGAATCCGGATGGATCTTTACTGAATTATCAGAACAGTCATAGCTTGAAGAGACCCTCCCTTGCAACCAGAGACCAGGTACAAGTTCCTATCAGTAGGTATAAATTCTCAAATACACAATTCCCTAATGGGCACTGCAAAAATTAATGCAGACTGCTGGAAATAGTGGCCTTGAAGGAAAAGCCAATGAAAGTGAGTGGGAATAACTGACTGGGGGAAGGAATGGAAATTGGGAAGATTTAGAACCTTTATGAATCAAAAATGAACTTAAGTTGGTACTTCATTCTCAGAAGATTTATAAATGTGATTTATAAATGGCACAAAAGAATAATGATGACATCGTAGGATATTTATTGCCTCTAAAATAGGAAATAAAATGACTCTACTGCTTGGCCTCACAAGCACCGAAGGGCTTCAAAATACGACCATGTTATAATAATTGATCTGTGTTTTGGTGATTAAATTCTGGGAAGTACAAATGGCAGAGTAATTACCAATTTCTGCGGCACAGAACCGGTATATGGGAGGCTGTTGGTAAGTTTGTCAAAGTGAACAGAAATAAAGATATTTGTGGAAAATATGAACTTACAGCACTGCTACACAATCTCCTGCTCTGACAGTTATGTCCCGTCCTGGGAGTAAGAACTGTGTTCGCAACCCTTTCACATCCTACAGATACTCATAAGGTAAAACTTCCTGATTTCACTGTTCTGGTTGCAGGGAAGTGTCCCATCACAGTAGTGGGCCCTGCAGCTATCTCCCTGACTCTCACGGCCAACAGAACAGAGAGGAGATAGACTTTGCTGGTGGCCATCTGCAGGAATTTTGTTTATATGGCAAAATAACCTGGAGTATATTCCAGCGAAGTGAGTCATGAGTACTCCAGCGAGAGGTTGGCCAAAGCACCATTTTGACAGCTCTCTGATGCTGTCCAACTGTTAGCAGAGTTTTAATAATGAAGCTAATAGGGGCTGCTGTCGTGAGAGGAAGGAGAAAAAGCCGCTGGGGCACAGGAATTAGTGTGTAGACTCCAATCCCTCTGACACACAAGAACCAGCAGCATTTTCTAGGATGATTTATCAGACAAGGGTAGAATTTACCAGAAACCTACCAGGACCAAATCATCTGGGAAGGAATTAATGAAGCAAACAAAACACTTGATAATGCAATTAGACTACGAGGAAACGTAAGGGTATTCCAGAGAGAGACACAGAGAGGAGTACAGTCTGTCATTTTGATGATGTCAATCTTAAAGCTGGCAAATGAATGTTACAGTTTTTTTTAGAGTACAGTTATCAGAAGGGAGGGAAAGGAGCGGCGTGATATTTATAGTTCTGTTGCTTCCATACAGTTAGCAAGTGTGCCCAGCTGGGTGGAAAGGCACTTGCACGCTATGTTTCACCAAAATGGTGTGGGGGATCTGAGAAAAAGCAGTGAGGTAGCTGTAGGCAAAAAACATGGATCCCCATCACAGGACAGCAGAGGGCGGCCATGGGAGCACAGCTTTTTTCAGTAGCTGCTTTAGGAAACAGTGAAGATTTCCACCACCACCACCACCCCCCCCCCCCGCTTTTGTTTGGGTCAAGGATTTTTTTCCTTTAAACCTTTTCTTGGTTGAGTTAGAAACCAAGAGAATAAAGCTCTCGAAGCTTCTCTTTGAGCTCATCTCACCATGCCTCATGGATGAACTCACTGTAAACTGTATTTTGCATTCTGCAGCGGTAACATCAGCTGTGTGTGTCCAGGGGAAACTTCTGGCCATGCGCTGTCCTAACTGCTCCCCAAGGCTCTGTGTACAAACTGTCTGGGTATATAACATAGGGTGACTTTTATTTATGTGAATGGATAACTCTAATTCCCTTAATTAGCCTTTTAGTTGGGAGAGGGTATATGTAACATTTTTAATGCTTATCCAAAACATTTCTTTCTTTAAATATACATTGTACAGTCATGCCACTGTCAACACAGCACTTTTATGCTTTCAAAAGTGTTTTCATCTGCTTCAACTCAATGAGTATGTGTCAACCTTGGGACAGCACCCTGGAAACAAAGCCCCCTTAAACAGGCGAGCACATGAGACATAAGCACAGGAAGCATTATTAATGAAATGCTTTTCCCAGAAGGCCAGGGCCCCTCCTGCCCTTGAGCCTAGCCTGGCTGATGCCGGCTGGTCCACGCTCAGGTGGTCAGGGAGCCTGGCGTGGCCGCCCTGACTGGGCCCTGCGTGGCTGGCAGTCAGGCACCCACCCCCAGGATCATGCGTGCTTTTCCATCTGGTGAACGTTGGCGATGCTGCCTCATCTCTGGGAGAAGTGAGACCGCCGCCTGGGGAGTTTGTGGCTGTCACGGCACTGCCACTGGCTCACCCCACTAGGCACACAGCAGGTGTCCAATAAATAACACAGTGAACCAATGACTGAATCTGAGCATTTTCTCCAAATGTGCTGCATAGTCCCACCTCTGCATATTATTTTTGGGAAGCTCTGGCCTATATATGGTGCGCAAAAGCCCCATTATCCTTTAAAGGAAATGACAGCAACTGGTTCCCAATGATGTCCACTAAGTCGTCCTTTTGGGATTCTCTCCCCTTACCCATCTCCCTGAAGACCTTCGACCTGTGATGATGAGCCTTTTCAACCCGGTTTCAGGGGTCTGGCTGCCACCACCTCCTCTAAAAACGCCAGCCTTCTCCCTCAGCCCCTGCAGCCTTGGTCATCTTGTTTGACAACATGTAACAACTAATACGCCCTACAACATCGTGCCACACGGGTTCCAGGCCATGGGCGCTGCGAGCACACGGCTGTCTTCAGCGCTTCCCTCAGCACGTGGCACAGGGAACACAGTAGGTGCTCAGTAAGTGCTGCCTGTAGGACAACCACATGGCCAGTCTCAACTGCAATAACTTGCGGAATAGAATCCCTTTCCTGCTTTAAGAAAAGAATAGGGTGGACTTGCACGTGAGTGTAGAATCACAGACATACCACTTAACCCCTCAAGCTGCAGCACCACCCCCAGTTTACAGAGGGCACCACTGAGATCTTTGGCCTTCCTATGATCCCTAGTTCTTTGGCGTTCACCTTGTGCAGGAACTACATGCTCATTAGTGTAAGATTCCATTTCTGACCTCCCTTCACCCCAGAACGTGAGCCCCACAAGGCAGTGGCTTTCCTTTCCGTCGCATGGCCAGATACTTAGCCGGGTCCTGGGACGGCGGAGGGGACCCCTGAGTGTGTGCTGGAGGCGTGAAAGGAGGGGCGCTGCCCACAGTCGCTGTGTGCTTGAGTCAGGTGGCCCTGCTAGGACCCTGGCTCTGCCCCTTCCCAGCCATGTGATCCCAGGCAAGGTAGTCAGCTTTTCTAGCTCACCCTCTGCTGTCTCTTCTGTAAAATGGAAATAACAACAGTACCTAAGGGGCTGTGTGTGAATTCCATGAGGTTCTGCATATAACACGTGTTTAGAAACCACATGCCGTGGCAGACAGCACAGTGAGTATTTGTCCTTTGTTATTATTAGCACAAGAGCTCACATCATTGGAATATATTCATCTAGGGCCTTTACTGGTAATTCAAGGATAAATAATTCAATGCCAGAATTGTTTCCTTCTGTCTCTGGACAATTCTTAACTGTGGCTGGCTATGGAGTATGGCTGATTCTGAAACTTCATGGCCAACTGAGGAAAAAGACATCAATTCACGCCGATTTCTTCCTTGGTGGCTGCCTCCCTCCCTGTGCTCCTTGGGGAACAGCCACGTAGGTTCCACTTCATGCAAGAACTGAACAGAAACTTATTTGGGTACAGAGAGAGTAGGCCACACAACTCAAACTTTAATGCCAGAAAAGCTTCCAGAGCCCTAGCCCTCTACTATAAATCTCAGCCATACAGTTCCCAGAGAGAAAACGCAAAGGGAGAAAATGCCAGGCCCGGGGAAACAGAGGCACCCCTTGTTAAGAAATTGATTCCAAATCAGAACACACCAATACATGCAGCTCAGTGCAGCATATGGCGGCGGATCTCTAACACGGAGAGCGTAGGCCATGCAAGTCATTCATGCCAGGCATTCGGTAACTAGATACACAGGAACAGACTCACGGATGTAAAATACCATCGCAATGCTCATGGGAGGGGGGAGAGCCACTGCTCTTTATCTCCTGGTGCCAACAGAAATACTGTTCCGAAGGACAGTGATGTCTCTCGCAAGCTCCCCAAATAGTGAGCACTGCTTGGCAAAGGAAAATCGGCTCATATTCTTCAGAGTTTTCTTTTATTAAAAGGTGTGACCCCCCTTATGTGGTGTGCCGCGACCACTGATGCTGAGGGCGGCGGAGAGGAGTCATTAACTGTCACGGAAGGCAGCCAGGACTGCATCTGGGCTGGGGCAAACTGCTCCACGTACTGTGGGGGACTGTTATTTCCACAGGTGTCTGACAAATTAACTAACTCTGTTTTCATTGGTTTAATGCTGTGAATAGTTAAGTGTTTGCATTATTTGGTTTATGCATTGTTTGTTCACAAAAAAAGAAAATTTTTGCTTAAACCTTCCTTATACAGAAATGTGCAAATGCTTAGAAAATGTGTCCCCAAGGACCCTAGCTCTAACTGTACTCTTGCAGAAATCTTCTGTTACAACAGACGTGATGGTCTGAGAGCATTCTCTCATGGATAAAGAATGCTTAATACATTAAGAAAAAATAAAGCAATATTTTATACTCTTTAAAGATCTTTATAGCCAACCACTTCCTTTCTCCCCCTCACTACTGTGTCTGATTTACTTTCCTTCAGAATCTGGGGGACAGGGAAGCTTTTAAGGTATTTCTTCTTGAGTATCTTAATATTTTTATTTTATTAAATATTGAATACATTGACACTTTTCTAAGAGATATGTAATTATAAAGAATGCTCGCATGTATATTTTAAGCCCACCACCCATTTTGAGAAGAACAGTTGATATGTCAGTGTGACAAGCGGAACATCACATGCTCATGGGTGAACAGTGTGCTGAGAACAGCTAAGGACATGATAAGGCGACACTGGGGAGGGACCTGGCCTACCAGGGACCAAGACTTACAGCATAATGACAGCGGTGCACAGGGAATGAAGGAGCCAGGTCAGAAAGGCCACCAACAGCCCCCATCACACAGGAAAACTGGCGCTGACCTTGATGGGGAAAGGATGGGCTTGCCTCCAAGAGGGACTGAAAAAATCCACCTTAAGAAATTAACTCGCTTCCAACTTAAAAAAAGTAACTGTGAAAGGCAAATTTTATATAAAACTTTTAGAAGAAATTATAAGAGAGTAGCTTTATGATTTCAAAGTAGAGAATATATTTTTCAAGCAGGTTAGCTCAGAGACTAAAAGCACGAACCGTAAGAAAAGATTTACGTATCTGACTATACTCAACTAAGGATTTGGTTCATTGGAAGACAACATAAAGTGAAGGGAAAGACAAGCCACCAACAGGGAGAAAACCTTTGCTCCTCATATCTGATGAGGAACTGCTGTCCAGGCTATGTTTTAATAAAAAATCCTACAAACCAAAAGGAAAGGATGAAACTCCAAAAGAGAAGCGGGCAGAAGCCTGAACAGATGCTTCACAACACAAAAAGGAACTCAAATATGGCCAATGTACATATGAAAAAGTAAGACACTCAACTTCATTGTAACCGGAGTAAAACAAATTTAAATCATAGTGAGATACCTCTTCATGCTCACTATACTGGGAAAGTTAAGAAGTCAGACAATACCAACTGTTGCCAGGGATGTGAAGCAACAAGAACGTCTCTTCTAGGATGATGAAAATCAATTTGGCAGTAGTAAAACTGAAGATGCACAGACCCTAAATATGCCTGCCCTCCCTCCTCCTCTCACATCCTTTCACCAATCCCCCAACCTTCATCCATGCATCCACCCCCCACCCATTAGTTATGTATGTCTTAAAGCAGTGGTTCTCAAAGGGTGACCCCCAGACCAGCAGCACCTAAAACCTGGGGGGTGGACACAGGACTTGGTGTTTGAACAAGCCCTCCAGGTGGTTCTGATGCATGTTCTAGTTTGAGAGCCACTGCCCAGAGGAGTTCTTATACCTGGCGTAAGAATGCAAGTTACAAATGAGAGTCCATTTGCCTCCCAACCGCTTTTGCTACCAAATAGGCAAAAAAAAAAAAGAAAAAAAAAAGAAAAAGAGAAAGACCATCCTTAATGCCCAGTGAGTATGGGGTGGGGACTGATGTGAGCAGACACTAATATGCTGGTGGGTATTAAATCAAAAGGCTTATCTGGGAAGGTAATTTGACAAAGCTTATTAAGAGCTTTAAAAGAGTTTACTGTATGACACAATAAATAGAAATAAATTCTAAGAGAATTTTTAAAGACTGGCCAATAGTACTGCTTAATTGGCAGATACGGTTAGGTGGAGTCCTGCAGCCTGGAAGTCCCCCTGAAGCAGAGCCTGCAAACCATGACCTGCCATCCTGGGGCAAGCCCTACGGCTCATGATCAAAACGAGGGTCCTGCTCGATTTACTTTCCCCGGAGGTCTGCAATTTCGGGTTTGTTTGGGTAACAAGGTCCCTGTCCCTTCTTAGAACACATTCTTTTCTGCCCATTGTCACTCACATTATTGGGAATTTCTTTAATTAGATTACTTCCCCATTTATGAGAAGAAAGGGGATGTTTGCAGGAGTGGGAGGCCGTTTGGCTCAGGAGGAACACAGGATAAATCTGGAGCCCGGGCTAATTCTGAGAAGGACAACGGTTGAAAAATATTGAAGGTTAGTGAAGTTTTGTCTATAAAATATATACACACAGACACAAATACACGTACATTGCTGTAAGCATGTATGTGTATATATATATGTGTGTATATAGGTAGATGTGTGTACATGTATCTTTAACAGATAAAACTTCACTCATCTCCAATTTTCCGCTTGGAAACTAAGGATCACACACGATCTACTTGGAAAAAAGCTATGCTTAAGCAAAATGAGGTAACTTGGTTTTGGTATCAACCAAAAGGTTACATCTTCGAGCGGCATCTAAGTGCCTGAGTCGGAACAAGCTCCGCTGTCTGTTCACCCAAAGGAAGACGTATGAAAATCTGCTGGCAGCCTTACGGCCTGAGTCCTTCCTTTCCCGGTATTTGCGGTCTTAGAACAGAGGTTCTCAAACTTAAATGTGCACGAAGCTCACCGGGAGGCCTTGTTCAGCACAGACTGCTGGGCAGCGCTTGCAGAGATTCTAGCCGGTAGAGCTGGGAATCTGTGTTTCTAACCAGTTCCTAGGGGATGGGGAAGCTGCCTGTCTGGGGCCATACTTCGAGAATAACTGACTTCGAAGAACCTTCTGCAGACTCTTAAGCAGTCAGAAAAGCTTTCCTTGATCCCTATGTCCACACACATCAAGACTTGGTTACTCCACAGTGAACATCGGTGCGAGTAATTTCCTTTCACTCCTGCCCTATTTCGGCTTATTCTTCATTACAGGCTGATGCATCTGATCAAATGTGCTTGAAAAAAAATTACCCTGGTAGGCAGGTGAACAGTGGGGCTGGGAAGGGGACCCTTCTCTCAAAGTTCAGTAATAGACACAGCTCAATATGCCCTCAGTGGAGAAGTAGGAAAGCAGGTCATTCATAGTAGACATTCATTCCTGACATTTCTAAGGGCAGCACTTGCCATCCGGCAGTATGGTCCCCTGGCCTTTCACCACTGTTGCGACACCTGCCACGCCACTGAGGGACATGGGCTTTGGAGAATGGATGGCATGTTCCATCCGAGTCGCACAGGAGTCAGAGGATGTAGGAGGGTCATTGTGGCTCCAGCCTGCCTCTGGAGCTGACGATGGTATTCCTCTGTGCCCCATCCCCACAGGTCCGCCTGGCTGAGCCATGAACTCTCCCTGCATTATTAATGAGCGCCAGAGAAGTCACTCATGAAAGCTACAGTTTCCCACTGTTCCATGTGTTTCCACTGGCCGTTGTGGGCAGATGACAAGAATATAGAGGGGCAATCCTCTCCCCTGCGACTCCGTGCCACCTGCCTCATGGCAGGATGCAGCTATGCATCTGTGGGAGCCGTCAGCGTCCTGGGACACGGGCGGGTTTGTCATTACTAAAAACCTTGCCAGACCAAAGTGGGCCCCACTTGACACATTCCTCCTTCAGAAGTTAATTTGGTCAACATGTCCTGAATAGTTGTGAGGTGTGTGTCAGGACCCGAGGTGTCACAGAGGACAAGGCCACATCCCCGCCTTCCTGGGGCTGGCATTTTCCTGGGGGTTGGGGCTTGGCGACAGATAATAAATAAGTAAGTGTCTGAGCTGTGAGATGTGCTAGGCAGGTAACAAACTGTGATGAACGCGGGTTGGGGCGGTGGACTTCCCGGATCCGGGAGGGCCTCTAGGGAGAGGGACATTTCAGCTGAGTCCTCAAGGGGAAGTGGGGGAACTATGTGGCAGAGGGAGGGTACAGCCAGTTTGAAACACCCTAAGCGGGTCCTGGGTGCTGAGAGGAGACTTGCAAGGACCAGGGCACAGGAGTGGGGGAGCACAGCGTGCAGGCCAGGGGCTGCGGCCCCCCTGCTCTGCGGGTACTGGGAGTCAATGAGCCGGGTGTGGGGGCTCCCTCTTCAGCGGGCAGCTGGCTGCTGAAAGTGCTGGCTGAGTGAATGAAAAGTGAGTGCCTGTATCCTCTTTGCTCTCTTCTGCACCTTCTTGCTTCGAATCCGTCACCTGTCCAGCAGCCGGTTCTCTTTTGGGCTCCTCACTAATACCCTTGTTCTGTTCTTGTTCCTTACCCCCTGTAAACACATACAAAATCCAACCTGTTCAACCAACCGTGTGCTAAGGAAGAAGGCGGCGAGGAGCCTGCTGGGAGTTCCCAGTGCAGGCGAGGAGGCTGAATTAATAGGTAACCCAGAGATGAGGTGCGGGGAAGTGTAGTAATGCAGCAATGTGCAGGGAATCATGGGACACTCTGTGCAGGGCCTCATGGGAAGGCTCAGAGGCTCCTGAGCTGGGATGGTGGCAGGGGAACTCCTTTACTGCCCCCTATCTTCCTACCTAAAGAAAAGTCAAGAAGGAAGAGAGAGCAAGCTCTGGGCTAACCCTGAGCCACTCCTTTCACGGCTCCATCAACATAAAAGTGGTCTATGATCCATTGTTAACTACAGAGAAGACAGCTAGTGAGAGAGAAACGCGCACACTGAAAAGGGACTTCCTCAGCCACAGACAGGCACAATGCTCATTAGTAAAGGGCCCCAGTCTGTCAAAGCAGGACAAGATGGCCTTTCTTTTTCCATACCTGTATTGCCCAAACCAATTCAGAATGTAAAGCTGCTTCTAAAACAAAGCTTTTAGAACTGATAGATTGTTTAGGCAAACACACTCTTACTTGCAGGAAAATAAACCAGGTTCAACACTACTGTATGGAGGTCAAGTTTATGTTCATCCAATTAACCATCATTAACTCTGTCCATACTTAATCATACCCCAACCCAGCTGATTCTCAGCACAGTTGCTTTGCTCTAAAGCCATAAATTCATCTAATTGAGTATTGCATGTAGCTAATTAAATATGAAAATAGGATTGTGTACAGCCAAGTTCCAGAATGCTCCTCGAACTTGTGGATTCTCATCTGCATTTACTATAGAAATCTGTGGCCTTCTGGCCAACTGGCTAATAGACTGATGTAGAAAGGGTTATGAAAACATACATTTATAGTTTTCTGGCAAATCGCAGTTATGGGGTAAAATTTTTGCTTTTTAAAACCAACAACTTCAAGTGGCATAAAAACAGCACAAATTAGCCAATTTTTTAAAAATTACTGAGAGGCAGAGCACAGTATTTCGAATTATTTATTCTTCATACTGCCAGGACAGTTCATGGGAATTCTGTGCTGCACCTGATCTCCTTTCTCTTTGCCGGCCAGTCTGTCCACCGACCTGAAGGACTAGAGGCTCCATAACAACCTATCATTTGTAAGAAAACAGACCCAAGTGCTCTAGGCTGACGGAGGTGACACACAGCACGTGGCCCTGTTTGAGAACGTGGGGTGTGCATATTAGTCCCACAGAGCTGTGGGGAGGTGTAAAACAACCCAACTGTTTCATATAATATTGGTCAGCCATTCACTGGCAAGAGAAGAATTTACAAACGTTGGGATCATAGCACAAATATCACTCCCAGTCCCACGTATAATTCCTTTGTGTCTCTCTTTTTTCATCTCTCAAGTGGGGATAATATCGCCTGTCTCCTGCAGCTACTGTGAGAATTTGGGGGTGGAGGGAGGAAATTTGAGGATCTGATGGGTATTAGCATAGTGCCAGCACAGAGTAAGTGCTCAATAAATAATACTGCATTTGCTGCAATGAATGTCACTGCAATTACATTAGTATAGTTTCCTTGCTATCTTGACAATGTACATGCAGAATTTAGTGAATGTGTTACTTTCTATAATTCGTAGTTGGAAGCCTCAGTCCAAACCAGAATTAGTTCCTTGTTGCCTCATTAAATTAGTAAAGGTCACAAAGAGTCTCTGGCTGACTGGAGAAGAGGTGGAGGGAATGAAAGGTGCTGCCTGGTGTGTCACTCCTTTCCCCGTCCCCCATGCCTCTATCCGAAGACCCTCCTCGGAGCGTCCACACAGTGGCCTTCCCTTTGGCCTGGGCAGACAGCACAGCTGGGCACAGGGCTTGTGCTGAGCCTGTGGTAGAGTCGCCGCCCCAAGCTCACAGAGCCACAGGCTTCCCCATCCCTGAAACACCCTCTCCCGGACCCATTCTTGATAACCAGGTGCCCAGCTCTTGCTGGATTCCAGCCACAGCCCTAGAGCTGCGAGGCTTCCTATCCTGTTACCCCTGAACATGACATCCTGGGGGCCAATTAACTTACCCAAGTGGAAGCCTGCACCCCTTGATAGGCTGAATGCAAGCTCCTCTCCTACTTCCCTGTCCTTTTTTTAACAGTGCTTCTCTTTTTAAACAGTATGAAGTCATCTGGCACTGACCAGTTTCCCAAAGCACGGAGCAACTGCTAACTTGAACTTGAAATATCCAACAGGCACGGGCCTTGTGTTGCTGCTTCCCAGGATACATGGTTACCGTAAGAGCACCAAGAACTGCCTTAACTCACTGATCTTACAACTCCAGGACAGGCAGGGGGCTTGTCCTGAGCTCTCCTCAGCAGTACCCACAACGTCCCCAAGAGCTCAGTGTCTCCTTTACCCCGCGGCGCACGTCACCGACATATCTGCGCCCCGTGCAGCACCCTTCAGCCACCGGGCAGCTTCATGTGCTGCTGTTGTTTTTCTAATGTGATTAAAGGGACAATAAGGTACGTGTGCAACAAGAGGCAAAGCCATTGTTCTGCATCATTAAGCTCACAGCAGCCCCAAAAAGAAACTGTAGGCAGCTTGCCAAAGGCCCTAATGAAGAGCATCTCTTTGAATTATCTCTGGATGAGGAAAGGAGAAAGTCTGAGCCTCAGAATATTTGATCCTCTTTGTGCTGCTGTTACGAGGGCTTACTGAAGCCAGATACACCGGACCTCTGGAGCTGTAATTTATGGAATCCTTAATTTCTCTGTGCTAATAAGGCTTTGCATAATAAGAGTGGGAATGCAGTTACTAATTCCTGCAAGTGTTTTGTGAATTCCTTTATGCTACAGTTCAGGACTTCCAAAGCATAGGAGAAAGGGGGTTTTACTTAGTTGGCACAAGGGAAATGGGTCCGAAAAGTAGTTTGAGTTTCCTGAAAATAAATCTGCATGGCTTCCTAAATTGCTGACAAAGTGTATTCCAGATGGAAATCATTTATCAGCAATTTACTGCACAATGCTTTGGCAAGAAATATTTCCACATAAATTCATCTAGTACAAAACAAACAAACAGAATCTAGGTGGCTTCCTTTTGGGGGCAGAGGGAGGATGAGCCCCAATACTACAGATGAATAAAGTACCAGTTAACACAGATTTGCTGGACATAGGACAGGATTAATTTTGAAGTGTAATTATTACATTTAGAGCAATGAATGATAAATGGTATTTTGTGCACTGAAGGTTAAAAGTAAAAAAACAACAAGTTATTAAACCTGCACTATCACACTATATTCACTTTATATGTAGTGGTGAAAGTCTAATACCACTGCCTGGCTGGTGGTTCTGTTTTCTGCTTGCTTCAGTTCAGAATGTATGACTCCCTGAGAAGTGGAGGCTCACAGCTTATTGCACATGATAACTTGACAAAGTCAAGATTACAGCATTACCATACCATCCTGTAAGGGATAGGAGCCCCATCTCTGGTGGCGACACGACTTCTGCCCAGACCTCTGATGTGAGCCCAGCCTGCTTTCAGAAGGACAGGAGTCCAGCAGAGTCTGGAGCACGACGTTATAGGTCAGAAGTACATTTCCCAGACTTACCTCAGATGCTTGGTTTTTATAAGATATGTGCCCTCTGCAAAGGAGTTGGGGTGGGGCTCCCAGGAACCAAAAGGTTTGTTTTGATCCTATAGCTCGGCGTGGAAAACACACACACACACTCACACACACACACACACACACACACATACACACACACACAGACATGCTCTTTTTATTCATTCAGGGTCCCTCTAACATTAGATTTTGTCCACTGAGGCAGTTGGCTCGCATAGGCAGCTGTCTCTCAGTCTTTTAAATGCAAAGCGCCCTCTGGTGGCTTGCACAAAAATGACACCCAATTGATGGCTAATCGAATTCTTTTTTAAGCCTATCTGGTCCCTTAAAAAGAATATATTAATATACCATTAACTGTGATAAGACTAAAAAACAAGCACCTTTTTTTCTCACTAACAACCTCCTGCTGTTCCAATATTAAAACAAAGCCTTTTAAATAGGATTATGATTTTTTGATTACTGAAGAAAAATGGGAAGGATTTAAGAGTGATTTAAGGGGAAAACCCTCACTTGCCAAGTCAGTTTTCCAACAGTACTATGAAAACTTCCTAGTCCACAATAATACTTGAATATTTAAAAATAAAACACTCTACACAAATGTAAGATGAGTTACATGGTGTATACCATAAATAATCCCATTTCATTACAAGTGAAATTTCACATTAGTAATGATGCAGAAGTTTCACAAAGTGGATGACAGCACCCAAGATCATGCCACTTGCTCTTGAAGTTTTAAATTTTTTCTGAGAGAGGTACAGAAAGGGCAAGTGTGAAGCATAAATGTGAAGCCCATGTCCCAGTGCTGGAAGTCACTGCAAGAACGAAGTCTGCGGTACACACATTAGGGCCCCACGGAAAGAAGCGCCTTGTAACTATTTGTAAACAGAGACAAAACCGTGCAAGCATCAATCATCGTTCACGTCTCCTCCAACTTGTTCAAAGGGTATGTGACCACGCTTTGACCTAAAGACATTCGTGTGACACCCTGGACAGCGGTCAGTTGTAAAGGAGCTATGTGATGGGACTGCTTGAAAAACATTTTATGACTGTCAACATCTATTTAAATATTCAAATAGGGGCACTTGAGGGCCACTGTGAGGGATATTATGCACACGATGCAATAGCAAATACACAGAAAAGTCAGAAAGGCTGTCTTGGTCAGAATAGAAATATGCACACAAATCCCCAATTCCTTTCCCGGAAGTTACACTCTGCCAGGTGAGTGCCCTGCACTCCCACAGAATAAAAAGGCCATGCGTTACCTGACAAACTTCATACAGTAATTTGTACTGCTCCTCTTGCTTCTGCAGGCTGCACAGACTGCATCCCATGTTTAGAGGAACGTCAAAGGAGAATTCAGTACTCGCCAGTGCCTGGGAGGAGCTGCTCCCTCAGCTTGCAGGCATGAAGGTCTCCTCGGAGAGAGCCTCAGGTGCGCCGGGTGGCTGCAACACTTCACATTGGCATTGCTCTCTACGGCTGAAAACAACTCTCTGCCTGTCCACTCTCCCCTCCTTCCCTGGCAGCATGCACGCACACGCACACACACACACACACACACACACACACACCCACACACACTCCCTCCTCTGAGGGACTCTGGCAGCTGGATTGTGGTCCAATGCACACGCTATATATACTGCTGCTCATGCATATTAATCAGCTCTCATTGACTATTCATAACAGACAATGATACAGAAGCTGTAATTGCCAACTATGACAGTTGAAATTTCTCTAATTAACAAGCAAGTGTTCCAGGGGTAGGGAATAATAAAAGACACTAACAATTTTGCAAGCCATTTTCTGGCACTTACAAATAAACATGACTGCATTTTTAGTAAGGTCTCCTAGGATAATCCCTAATGCATTTAAGCTAAGTAAAAATTCATTTTTAAATATATCATAAAATTTCTCATGATATAAAATGTATTTAAAGCTGTAGATAATGATGGCATATAAATGGGTTTTATAGAATGCACATGTTTTGAATAATGTTCATATAATATTTAGCGCTTTACTAAGCTGCAGGAAAAATCCTCCACATATTAATAAAATATAAAAATTTAAATTGCGATATATACGCGCGTATGCAAAGTTAACCAGGGGTTGTAAGGAGAGAGACTGCCCTAATGGTGAGCACGAGGATCATCTTTGCTAAAGTGCACTTTCAGTTCCCAAAGCAGAAAGTTATTTGTTCAAGGGCTGCCCAGCCAACTGGAAGGAAGAGAAGCCTCCAGCTTCGTGCCATCTCCATGGCTATGTAGATGCCGCAGATATCTCAGAGCCCACGCCACCCAGCTAATTGTCACTGGCCACTACAGATCTGTACCTACTCTGTATCTGCCTAGACTTTGCCCGGTGCTGTGTCAGGAAAGCAGGGAGCTGCAATCACACCCCGAAGGAAGGTGAGTACAGATGGCATTTAAGGGTTTTAGTCCTTGCTGTGTTGTTTCTTGCATCCCTTTCATTCAGCTTCTGTCCCCTCAAGTTTGATGGCTTTAAAAAAAAAACAACCTTCTTTTTTTAAGTGATTGCCCCACTGCCTGAATGAAATGCACAGGTGCCATTTTTTTGGAACCAAAATGGTTGATATGTAAAATTCTCACAGTTGCTTCCACAGCCTTTCCCCTTTCATTTTAGAAAGGTTGAACTGTCAGGAGGACTCCCACGTCTCCTGTCACGTGGCCTGACGAATAATGGTACCTTTCTCTGGGAGCTGAGACACCCCTGTGACATGATTAAACCAGTCCCAATGAAACCCCGAGTGGGCTGGCAGCCAGCACATACATCTCCTCCCATTGCTTGGACATGGAAGATGAGGCGTGACTATGTGGCTTGGATCTGCTACAGCCCTGGCTTGCTGGAGGGGAAAGAAGAGATCCTTCGTCTCATGCCCTCTCCTGGTGTCCCTGTCTGGGCTGCAGCAGAAAGCTGAGGCATGTGACAAGGAAAGGAAGCCATAGATGGAGTGGGGCAGTGGCAGTGACCTCTTACTTGCTTTGATGCTGGCAGAGCCCATGAGCAAGTTATTAGGACCTCAGCTTCCTAATCTCCAAGTATGTCTCACAGAGTTGTGCTGCAGCGATGTGAGAACACACAAGCTGTTCACCTGACCCCAGAGGTCATGCTTGTTCACGTCCCTCACCTCAATCCCAAAGCCTGCCGTCAGCGAGTTCGCTCTCTCCTTCTCCAACTTAGATCTCACCTCCGTCCACTTCTGTCTGTTGCCCATCTCCCAGACCCCATCCAGTGGACCCACCATCCAGTCTCACCTGGGAGAGAGCCTCTGTCTGCTTCCTCTCACCTCCCCATGGATGTCCCCTCCTCCCAACTCACTGTCCACACACCTGCCAGGTTGGTCCTTACAAAGCAGAAATGAGATAATTTCTTTTGCTCGCTTAAAAACCCTTCAGTGGTTTCTCATCACACTTGGATTAAAATCAAATTCTGCACTATGGCCTCCAGTGTCCTGTAAAATACGGTCCTTGCCCATCAATTCCTCCATTCATTTCCCACTGCTCTGCTACTCACCTCACTCCCACCAAGACATGTCCTCCCTTAGGGCCTTTGCTATTAAAAAAATTTTTTTAATTGAAGAGTAGTTGATATATATCATTAGTTCAGGTGTAAAACACAGTAATTCTGCAATTATATATAGTATGAAATGCTCACCATGGAAAGTGCAGTTCCCATCTGTCATCACACAAAGATATTACAGTATGACTGACTGTATTCCCTGTGCTGTGCTTTTCATCCCCATGACTTCTTCCTTTGATAACTAGAAGCTTGTACCTCTTAATCCCCTTCACCTATTCTGCCATCCCTCCACTCCCTCCCCTGTGACAACCAGCAGTTTGTTCTCTGAATTTATTGTCTGTTTCTGCTGTTCATTTGCTCATTTCATTTTTAAGATGCACATGTAAGTGAGATCCTATGGTATTTGTCTTTCTCTATGTGACTTACTTCACTCAGCATAATACCCTCTCTGGCCATCGATGCTGTCATGAATGGTAAGTACATTTGGGGTTCCCTCTGCCAGAACTGTTCCTCCCTGTCTTTGTACCCCCTCAACACCCCCATCTCAGCACAAATGAAGCCTCTTTAGAAAAGCCTTTGCGGGGCACCTTGAATGAATTTGTCTCAATCCTCCAAATTATGGTGTCATATCATCCCATTCACTTCCTTGGCATCTCTCTTTAAAATGAGAAATAAGTCTGTTCATTTTTGCTTATTTTGTGACTGTCTTCTTGCCCCAAAGGCAGGGGCCATGTCTGAATTTCCACCGCAGTGCAGCCCTGGGAAGGTGCTGGGGACGCACCTGTTCTTTGGCTGAGTGAATAGAGGCAGGTTGGCCCCGAGGTCCCACAAACTCAGACATTACAGTGCCAATGAGAAGGGCTGCATGCAGAGGTAAAGGGTGTGCTTGGGTCCCCACGAAGGAACCCTGATGGGTTTTCCTCCCCCAGGGCTGAGGGACTTTAAATTACTTCCTTGCAAGGTTTTGCATTTCACAGTAGTTCTTCTCCATCTTTTTCCTGCACACCCACAAATCAGTGTAGAAGTGGGCCCTAACTAAATGCATAGGGAACTTGGGCAAATCCTTTTACTCTGTTAAAATTTTCAAAGCTAAATCACAGGCCAGGAGAGTTTTACCGCCTATTGCCCTGTACGTCAGAGCAGTGTTTCTCAAACTTCTGGCCCTTTGGAACCCCTTCATACTCTTAAAAAATTTTTTATAAAGCTCTGTCTCACTTAATTGAAGAAAACTGGCTTTTCACATTTGCTTCTTCACTGAGTCATTTCTGGTGTGTCATAGATAAGTCTCTAGAAAACTCCACTGTACTGTATGCTCATAACAGAGTGAGGGTGAAAGAGGAACCTGACATCTTAGCATTTTTATGAGGTAGTTCTGTCCTCACAGACCCTCACAAACCATCGAGGACCCCCCCGGTGCCTGGCTCACACTCTGAGAGCGGTTCTGTGTATGACATATTGCTGGAACGTATGCTTGAAATCAACGATAATGCCAGTACCCATGTTCCCGTTTGTTCCTAAAATAAAACTTACTGAAGTGATGATTCGCCTTAACAAATACCCTTTACTGTGGAAAATCACTTAGTGCATCTAGAATAGTCCCCGCTGTATAAAAGGAGTGTGTGTCACCTGTACTGTCCTGCACACAATGACATTTAACACCACAGATCTGAACGGTACAGAGCATCTTAGTGCATTCGTGACAGGAAGTTATTTACAATAGAACTGTTTTTGACGGAACAGCTGTCCCCATAAACATGAGAAACTCCTGGCTGAACAAAGGCACACACTGTCTGGAGAAGGTGCTGCATGTCCTCTTCAAGTTAATGATGGCATCGTGGGAAAGCGTCTGATAAGCTCGCCAGGGCCCCTCTGCCCCATCAGACACCTGCCTCCCCCTGCCTCTGTGGGCATGAGAAGTACAGTGCCAAGCCGGGGCACTGAGGCCACGCAGAGACAGACAGACAGACGGAAGAGACACAGACAGTAAGGGCTGCAGGTGCCCAGGGAACAGCCTATATAATCATTCTTTGAAATTCCATAAGTCACCAGGGAATGCTGCTAGAGTCACCAGGTGGAGACATGAACTTGCACTCACTTAGCTGCAGAAATATATCTACTTCAAGCATATCATTGGCAGTGCACAGACTGGGGTGTCTGTCTCATACCTGTGATGTGACCTTGTTCTTCCCGGTGTGTGATGAACACAGGTCCCCTCAAACCAGGCAGCTGGCTGAGAGATCCCTTCTGGGAAGGGCCGTGACAAAAAAGAGCTGGGGCCATGGGGCCAAACAGGAAACCAAGTCCGTCTGGAGCAACAGAGGCCCTCGGGGACCAGCAGCGGCTTGCCTCGGGGTAGATCCCACCTCACCCCAGTCTCTGAGAGGCTGCCTGCTGGGTCTGCCTTGCCTTAAGCTCTTTTCAGCTTTCTTCTGGATCACACAGATCCACTAATTTGGCTTCTTCATCATTCAAACCTCACTCTGTTTAATTCCTACTGTACAGTGCAGCTATACACACACCAACAGCTGATAAGCCCACCCCCTGCAGACTCCATCCAAGCTCGTAAGCACGTGGCCCTGGCCCCTCCCCCCTGCCCCGGCCTCCTCTGTCTTCTCTGTAGTCCAGCAGCACTTCCTTCGTGCCTCCATGTCTGTGCACCTGCTGGGCCTTGGTCTGGACCACCCAACTCCATCATCTTTGCCCCTTAAACCTCCCCTTTCTGCCCCAGTGACAGGGACCCTCAGGGCACACTGCACCTCTGCTGCCCCCGTATGGCACGGTTCACACTGCGGGGTCCTCTGCCTTTGCATCACTCCTTCCTCACTGGAGATGGCTCTTCCAGTGCTAGGTGCAGGCCTAACTCAGCTACGTGTGCCCATCTCTCCCCGCAACCACAGATGCTCAATGTATGTCTGATGCATACCTTCAGCATCTGGTACTTAGAGCCGGCTCTGTACCAGGAGCTCTCCTGGGTTCTGAGAATACAGCAGTGATCCAAATGGACAAAGACGTCTGTTCTCCGCTTATGAGGAGATGAGGGCCGTAAACCTGGAAATGGCACTTTTTGTGCCCGCCAGGGTCTGAATGTGTGTGCCTTCCCCAAATTCACACACTGAAAATCCTACTGCCCAATGTGATGGCATCGGAGGTGGGGGGCCTTGGGAGGAGCTCAGGGCACGAGGGTGGAGCCCTCAGGAAGGCATCAGTGCCCTAGGAAGAGAGATAGACCCCACAGAGCTCCCTGGCCCTTCCATGGGGTGATGACACAACTCAACGCCCGCGATGGAGCAGCGAGCCCTCCCCCAGTCACGCCAGCACCGCCACCTCCAGAGCTCGGGGCAATCAGTGTCTGCTGTTTATAACCACAGAGGCTATGTTCCTTTTTGGTACAGGAGGAAGACAGCACCAAGCAGTACTAAGAATCGCCAGAGCAGCCCTAACGGCCTAAGGACAGCACCTTTTGTAGAACCAAAAATTGCTGCTACAAGCCCTTCACACTAGCCATGGCCAGAGACCCCAAATCACTATGTGCTGAGGAAACGGGTTAGGAACTTCTAGTCTGACCCTCACCTTTGTCAAGGGGACTTTCATCAGCTTGACTGAACCACATTTAGTAAGTTCTCGAACTGATCCCTGAACAAGCGGTAGGAATTGCTAGAAAGCTAAGGGTGGATGAAAAACAAATCATTGTAGCAAAGGGAAAAAAAAGAAACTTCAAGGATGTCAGAACACACACACGCTTAATATCAGAAGAGTTGAAAAAACACATAATAGCAACTATAAGTGCACTTTTGTTTCTGAAAAGCTACGTAAGCTCAGAACATCTGCTCGGGACCTCAAAGCTTATTTTTAAAAATGAAAGGATATTTTTCCCTTGCCAAGCTGACTGAGGTGCTTCTGTGCTGAGGGCGTTTCCGCTGGGCTCCAGGCTCCTGACGCGCGCGCCCTGGCTCCCGGAGACTGACAGCTCGCCCCCGGCACCTCAAGGACTCTGGGGAGGCGGCGCGCTGAGTCTGGGAGGGAGCAGGCTGGCGGGGGGCGGGCAGCCGCCGTGCTCTCCCCACAGCCGCCGCTCTGACACCACGAGCCGAGAAGCATTGGCTCCGGGAGGCGCTCAGTGGGCCACACACAGGCTGCTGGGCCGGAAAACAGCAAGAGCGACAAGGACCAGTCACGGGGAGGCCAGAACATGGGCAACTTTGCCGAAGGCAGCCAATGGCCAAGAGCTCGGATGGGCTTCCACTTCAACAGAATATGCCCGTTTCCTAATGGCCTTGGGGCCTCGGGGACACCAGTGGGGATGCTTTTGTCCCTTGGAGGCCCCAGGCACGTGTGTGTTTCTGGTGGTGTCAGTGCCTTTTCCTGCCATTGGAGCAACAGCATGTCTGTCTCCATTTCTCTGGTGAGATCTGAAATTCCTGGAGGGTGGATGGCTGAGTGAGTCACTTCTGTGACCCCTGAGAAGCCTGGAACAATATCAAACCCCAAGGAGGCCCTCGCCAGGTGTGTGTGGGTTTGTCAGAAGAAGAGGGAGCACGCACATGCAGGCTCGGGGCTGTGAGTGGCCCAGGAAACTCAGCCCAGTGCACTGGAATGAGTCGCAGAGGTGAGGAAATTCACCGCCTCCTGGGAACCTGGCTTCCCCACCCTACAGGACTGCAGTTTACAGGACCTCTGGGTCCCTGGTGGCGGGCAGAGGGATTAGTAAACGAGACGAAGCCTGGAAAGTTCTTGGAATGCAGCCTGTAGGTGTGCAATAAACCTAAAGGAAAATAACACACTTGGAGAACCCAGAGTCCCTTCCAGCACATTCCAGGGGTCAGCAGACTTTCACCGTATAGTGCCAGATGCATTAAATATTTCCATTTTATGGGTCAAGAGACAAAATCAAGAACACTATGTAGGAATTTCTATAACAACCATTTAAAATTAACAAAAACATTGTTTGTAGGCTGTCTGGAAATAGGCTGCTGGCTAGATTTGGCCTGTGGACCTTAATATGCCAAGCAGACTATCACAGACAGAGCCAAGAGCTCTTCGGTACTCACTGACTGACATGATGAGGCAGACACCCCTCTCGTCCCCATTTTATGCAAGAGGGAACTGAGGGTCAGGGAGGCCAAGTGATTTACTCCGGAGCACACAGCCTGCAAAGGCAGAGATGAGATCGGGCTGAGTCCGGGTAACCCCAAAGGACGTGAGCTGCTCTGTGTGCATTTGTCTCCTGAGACCTATACCTTCATGACGGACGCTGGGGCATGAAAACAGGCCGTAGAAGCTGGCTTCTTGTTGGGCAATGGCAGGAGATACTAAAGAAAATAATCTAAGCAATGCAATGTGCTCATGATGTTCCTGACCGACATGCTAGTCTGTGAATGATCGGCCTGCTTGATGGGCCAGAGCATGGCTTGCTGAAGCTATGATGTGTTCCGGTCTCACTGTGAGTATTATTTCCCCTTTTCATATTTACAGCCGCCCAGCAGCCTGACCCCCAGCACCCCTACTGAGTCTGGGGGATATGGAGCATCTCACGGCCCCACGGAGCCTCTGTGCCCATACACACGTGACAGATGCATCAAAAGCTTCCCTCTGAACGGCATGTGGGGGTGACAAATACTCTGGGAGTCACCTGAGGCCTGCTGGGAACCGCGTGGGTCTGCTCCAACCACAGGACATGAGATTCCACCCGACAGCAGGAAAGAAGATTGGAGGCCTGGAGTCCGGGCAGCAGAGAGGAAGAGGAGGAGGTGGGACTGCACGAGGCGTGTGAACACAGAGTCTGAGGAGAAGGGAAGATGCCCGAGAGGCAGCGGGACAGGACTTGAGGAATGAAGATGGGCCATGCCTGTCCTTCAAAGTCCTGGATGGCTTAAGCCAGCCTTAGGCGGAGGAGAGGGAGCTCGGAGGAAAGTGCGTGATGGAAGAGAAGAGCCACACAGGGAACCCTGAGGAAGACGGGACGGGGAGACCTGGACCTGGAGCTGAGGGATGCAGGAAAAAGGCACCACTGTGTCCCTGCAGATGCAGAGAAATGACCAGAAAAACAGGCTGGGACAAATGCACATAAATGGACAACTGGGCCTCACACAACCTTGGAGGGACAGAGAAGATGCGCGCTCATCCCATTCAGTGAGAGGTCACAGACTATGCTGGGCAGTGCAGCAGCTTCAAAATTTTGGATTATGTGCTAACTCAAAATATTAGGAACTTTCACCTCAAATGTGTATTTTAGGGGGACATTTTTTGATAAGCTCCCAAGATCTGACACACAGGGGCTGGCATCCCCATGTAACGAGCATGAGGAGGAACAGAGTAAGGGCTGTCCAGGGACATGGTCCCCATGGCCCTCCCAGGCCTCCTTGCTGGCTGCCTGAAGCTGGGTACACCCCGGTCCCTGCGGTGTGGCTTATATATTAAATCATAAACTGTAAGGGGTGTCGGTATCAGGCCACAGGTGGAGGCTGCAGGCCCGCCTCCCTCCTGTGCCTGTGGGGAGGCAGTGCCCCCAGCCCTGGGTCTCCCGGGGGCTCACGTCCGGAGGGTGCGTGGGAACAAGGCCTCTCGCAGCTCACCAGCAGCAGGTGCGGTGGTGGGAGGAGAGTGGCAGTGGGCGTCAGTGCCGTCGGGGCACCTGGCGGGCGCAGTTCACCTCCCAGCTGATGGGTCATCGCCCACCCTGAGCCAGACGCTGCTGTTTGGTATCAAACAAAGCACACAACGTCCCCCGCCTCACGGAACAGCCGCCCTGCTTCTGACGGGAGGCTTCCCCAGGACCAGGCTCTGGCCACCTTCACTGATAGCTTCCCGGCTGCCAGGGCCTAACAGTCCCTTAGTCCTTGGCCCGGGTCACTTCTGCAGCCGTTCCTCCTGGGGGGGGGGGTCTTCCCATTTCTACACTGGCGCACCCCAAAGTCCAGGTGTAGGGAACTGCCATGGGTTTTGAAGTATGGTCTCAACACTATTTACTTCATATTTTTCTTTAAAGGTACTTAACTTGGTTTTCTTTAAATAAATGTATTTTTGAATGAAAATTCAATACTTCCTATAAATGGGAAACCATTACTATACGTAAATCACATGAATTAAAAAAGACAAAAGGGGGTCATTCTCATACCATGCTGACTCTTCTTATATCCCACCATGTTTAACATACTGTTTGGAAGGAGCGTCCACTTGGCACTGGATTTCAGCCCCACCGGAACCGTCCCCACACCTGTCCGGCCTGCCTTCTCTCTCTAGCCAGCCCCTGCTATGCCTCCCGGGCTCAGATCTGCATTCTGACGGGAACCCCAGTCTTCCTGCCCTGTGGTGCTTCATCGGGCCGGTTAACCCTTCCTCCGTCACCCTCTGTACACTCCCTTTGGTGGCTGAAATCCGAAACTCCATCCACTGAATTCCATTCATATTAAAGCCCACCCGAATTTCCCCCTCAGAATCCATCTCTGGCTCCTACAGCAGTTGCTGCCACCTGCCCTGTGCTAGCTTCTTGGGGGGCACGTTTGCCCATCTTCCTAACCATTTAGGCTGGCAAACATTATGCTAAGCATTTGGAACAGAATGGTGACCAGCTTCTTTCTTCCAAGAGGGAAGTCCAAGTTCCTGAAGACAGAAACCCCGCAATGTTTTATGACCAGTGCAGAGCTTAATTAGTGATTAATCAGTAAGCAAGTCTTCCCTAAGCATTTGTGGTTCACATTGTACCAGCTGAGGGAACACAGAAAAAATTGTAAATGCTTGTCCCTCTACACAGGCAACCTACGATATCCTCTGGAAAGGGGGGCAACAGAGAGGCCGGCACTGCAGAGGGCAGGGGTGGAGGAGAGCGACCCCAGCGAGATAATGACAGCGAAGCTCCTCTGGGGTTGTGACCGCTACAGCCTCTGTGGAGCAGGCCCAACTGGAGCTGTTGGGGCAAGGCGGAGGGAATTTGGACGCAAGAAACACAATCCAGGCTGGAGCCCGGGTGAGGAAAAGCAGGGAGCAGCCTCTGGAGTGCAGGTGAAGGTGGGTGCCTGGGCCATGGTCCCTAGAGAAGGTAAGCCCACCGAATGGCACGGCAGTCTTACAGGTAAAAGAATGATGGGCCGGATGCAGCATTTGAGAAGCTGGCCTGGGATTGGTGTGTAGCTGGCAGGAACAGGGGAAGCTATAAAATGGCCAGAGGGTGAGACTAGGGGAGAGTCAGGCAGTGAGAAAAGAGCCCAAATCTGAATTCAGAACTGGGTATCTCAACTGGCAATTCCTTTGTACTTTTTTGGTGGATGCCAGGGGGAACTATAGCCAAAGCACCTGGGAAACCGAGCTTCTCTTTTCCATGCTGGGCCAGACGCTAGGATTCAGGATATGGCCCTGTATGTATGTAGGCTGTTTTTTTCCAACAGCCTGCAGTTGACTCATAGGCTACTGGGCTGTTGATGTCTGAAGGAGTTTGGAGGCTAGGAGAAGCATGAGCTGGATGGATGACTTGGAAACTAAGAGGAAGCTAATTCAGTATTTTAAAATCACTCAGAAGATAAACAAGTAGTTGCAATGAAGAGACTTACTCGAGGATAAAAAAAAATTGTAAAGTGAGGCTTCATAATTCACTTGTATCTATGAGGTTCATATGCTATTAAGTCTGAAATTACTTATCAAGCTTCTATCCTGGATTTACTTTCTATATAAAATGGCACTTCGGAGAATAAGTAAGTAAACACTATTATGACCAGTGGTTTAAGACAAAAATGCTCTCACAGATGGCAATACTAATTTTTTAACATTCTTTGGGAAAACATAATAGCTTGATATACTTGAGAACCGGGTAAGAACTACTGATGTTGTAGTTAATCTTTAAAACGGATAGAGGTGTGTCCACAAAGCTAATGCAGTTCCCTCTAATATAAATGGGGGAAGTAAAACACTAGATCACAGGCAACACTCACACTTCAGATTGTGGTCTTATGGGCAGAGCCCAAGGGCAGGGAAAATTGAAGTGATTTAAAATAGTCTCTGATAGGATATACCTGATATTAGTGGGCTTGCTGAAGCGAAACGGTAATATCAGGGAGATACAAAGGTGTAAAACCCATCTATGTGCGTGCAAATGTTTTGACGCCTGGACCTCAACATCCTTCAGGCGATCTGACCATGGGATGGGCAGAAAGGTGCTGGGGGTAAATATTAACGAGGAAGCCGGTAAGTAGGTGCTCTGAAGCCACAGTGTATTTTATGGGATGGACTGAGGAGCATCAGCGGCGTTTCTCACTGTAAGGGGTCCTGAGCAGCCGCCCTCTTTTTATGTCCATCTGCCGTGATCTCCCTTGGGGCAAGGTATTTTATGACAGCAGTAGGAACAAATACACGGTTACATAGATGGTGGGCCAAGTTCCACGGTTCCACTCACCCGCCAGGCCCAGCAACCATAACTGTACTGTGAACACTACAGGCCAGCGGTTCTCTGTCACTTGGAGGTCATGGATTGGTGACATTAAAGGGGATGAATGTCGGAGGACCAACAGAGTGGCCAAATGCATTTTTGCCTTCTGAGAACTTTTAAAATAACCTGGGTACCTTAAGTTGGAAAAAAAAAAAACCCTGAAAGAATTAATGGACATAAGAATTTAAAAATAGAATAAATTTCTGTTTATAAAATACTCACTACACTGCCTTATTTGCCTCTCTGTAACGGGGCTGCGGGTACAGACAGCAGCGTGTCCTAGGGAGGCCGGAGAGGCACACAGAGCCCAGCCCGCCTCGGGTGACACTGCCTTCTCCTGACTTGAGGAGGAAGGGTGTAAGGAAGAGTTGGGAATTAGGGACCTTTTCTGCTCAGTACCTCCTTTTCCAAGTACTGAATTATGCTGCATTGAGCGCTCCTTTCTCTCTGCCTTGCCCTCCTGACCTGGGCCTTCTGGTTTCCCGCCTCAGCAGCTCCCAGTTTCGCCTTGTCCCACCTCACTCATTCCCAGCTTGCACCAGTGCTCCAGTGACAGGCAGGAGAGAGTACGTGAGGATTCCTGACTGACTCAGACTTAAGTGGGCTGAACATTCACTGCGTCCTACCAACCTCGCGCAAGTACACGTATTTCTGCAAGCGTGCGTTTGTCTCTCTGTCAGCACCCCTCCTCCAGCCACTCGCCTTGGTGGAGAAACCAGCTGCGCACGTCTTCTTCCCCCACACGGCTTGCCCTTCCTCCTTCTTCCGTTCTGCTCCTCAGTTTATGCAGGTGACCGGGGCCTTGTCCTCCCAACTCCAGCTCTCGCACATCCAGCCAGGGAGGGCCCCAGACCATGACTCGCCCTCCTGTGCTGTCCAGCCCAGCCCCTGCTGCCTGTCCCTTCCCTCCCCAGGCTCACAGAGGGCTCCTCACTGTTCAGAACCCCACATCGGCCATCTCCCAGTCCACCCCTCCTCCTGTTCACAGCCCCGCTTGACACGAGTCCCCATGTACTTTCTCTTCCTTCTCACCTCAACACCAGGGGGTTTGGTTTGCCCTCTGCACCCCTTTTGTGCACACAGTCACACTCCACTAGAACCATCCCATCTAGGTCACAGTGACCTCTCAAATGTCACAACCAAGCGCTGTTTGTAAGTCCTCCAAGCAGGAGGACATAGAGATCCGCAGTCCACGCATCACCTCTGCTGACTTTACATATGATTAAGTTGCAGTCCAAAAAGACGGAGGGCCTTGTGGGACACCCAGCTACTTACTTAGTGGCAGATCTGGGATGTGGCCCCAGCTTTCTGGCCACCGTGTTAATGTTTTTTTTCCTGCCACCACCACTTGCCTTGCCTTCCCTGCAGAGTCTGACCCTGTTGACCATCCACTCCTTCTTAGTCCTCCTGAGAGTACACATTCCCAGTCGCCATGGATCCCTCTGACGACTACTGTTAGCTCCTCTTCTTCCTCCTACCTTCTGAATAAATGCACATATACTAATTTGTCATGGCCTTTCCAGTAGTAAGCAGAATATCTAGCACAAAAGTTACTTTTCTCCTCCTTACCTCTTTTCTATCTCTGTATACTGGTGTCAACTGGAGTTCAACACACTAGAAATGCCCTCTGGCATCTAAAAATGCCCTTCCCCTTCATCACCTGTAAATAAGCATCTGCTGTGGGAGGAGCGAAGGACTGGGGCTCAGAATGCCTAATTTCCAATCCCAGCTTGGCCTCTCACTCATGGGCGACACTGGGACTTGCCATTGCCACATTTTTTCCTATGTCCCCATTTCCTCATCTAACCACAGAGGACTGCTGTGAGGGCTGACGAGAAAGCTTTTTGAATTAGTCAGTAGAACGGCTGACTCACAGCATTCATGGTAAATATCAGTAGATTTTGCTTTTAAAAATTTTCATTATTCATGTCTGTCAGAGAGGACACCAAACCCTGGTTCATTCCTTGAGTAGCTCAGTGTCTATAAGGCCCACAGACAATGTCAATCAAGTGATGCAGTCAATTTTAGATGTGCTATGGCAGGTGTGAGAGGTAGTGTGGGGACAAAGGAGTGAAGAGTTAATTCTACTCAGGACGTCAGAAAACAGCTTCACTAGAAAAGCTGCCCATTCATCTGAATCTTGTTTTCCCTCCTGGGAATTAAGCTCCCCTATGTCCATATGCAACCTTTGTGTAAAAGGAAGCTTCACAAAGAACAGTATCATGACAAGAAAAATCCTAAAATATTTAGAACAGAATGACACAGGATTTTGGGTGCATCAGAAAACCCGCTTTTCGGGGTGGTGAGGGGCTGGTGCTTGTTAAATGCAGATTCCCAAGCCCCACCTAAACTGGTGGCCATTCACTAGGCTTGGGCAGCCTGGTTCTTCATGCAGGTGGTCCATGAATCGTACAGTGGGCACAGTCACTGAGGTCAAGAACGGCTGTACTGACAGAAATGAACAAAGTAGCTTGTGATGATCATTATCTACATGCTCTTGCCTCTTCCTAGGAATGACCTTGACGGCTTGAGTTGCAAACGTGCTTCTGAATCCAGAAAGAAAAAGCTGTGCATTGCAAATGTCACATGTCGGTCAATAGTTACCGACCGTAATGTTCACCCTACAACATGGATTTGGTTGTATGAGTAAACGCTGCCTGGGTCCGTCTGCTCCTGCCAGGTCTCCTCTTTAGAAGGGAGCGAGCTCACATCTGCCTGTTTAATTCTAGCTGCTAGGGGCCAGCAAGAAACAAAGGCCAAAATCATTCACGGCCTCCCCTGGAGACATTCACAATATCGAGTGCCTCAAGCCAGGGAAGCCATACAAATACCTCATAGGCCGTATCCACACAGCAGCACCGAGTCAGAACAGGCACCTGTAGACTTAAAACCAGTCACCATGACTACCATTACCAGGTTCCAAGGCTATTAAGGACCATTACTTTCTGCTGCAATGTGGTATGTGGGGTGTGGTGTGGCTGGGGTTATAAGGTTGACTTTCATGGGCCTTTGAACCTCCAATTCTTGTATGTCTTTTTCATCTGAAGCCCAGTCTTGGAGAGACAGGGGGAAGAATTCACGGATAATTAAAGCTTAAAATATTCTCACTTCATGGTGGGGCTAACAAGTGAAACTACAAGTAATGATGTAATCCAACTTGTCAAAAAGGAAAATGAAAAGAGGCGACAGAAGGCAGGACAGAGCCTTGGGACCCGGCATGCCATGCCATCTTCTAATTAACTGACTGATCCTTTAAACTGTCAAAGTCGGAGAGGAACTCTATGGCCTGGCATCTGATTAATATTCATATTTGGGTACCTGATGCCCTGATTTCGGTCCCAGTGGTTGTAGTTTAACATCAGTCATTAAGAAAGAAAGAGAGAAATAAAAACCTGCCTGGCCAGCAAAGTCCCCCGGTTTTACATTCATAGGGAAATGTGGGGAGGCCACCCTGAAGCCGGTAATCTGCAGGGGGAGCAAATCCTCCCCGGATGCATATTGATTTCTGCGACATGATGAGGACTTGTATATTGAAAAAATAATTATTTTGCTTCTTCCTACTGGCAGTCACATTGTTAATCACACTCTGTGCCTCGCTGTTAAATAAGTGAACAGTGCATGTAAAATTACATAGCATTCGGTAATATAATCAAGCTTTTAATTTCAAACAAAAATAATTGAATATGTAATTTAATCAAAGCAAGCTAGAATCGATCATTTAAACTATAATAAGTGGCAACCTGGACTTTCATTCTTATGGCACAAGCTGCAAAAGAATATATTTCCTCCCTTACACTGACTTCCCTTGACTAAAAAAAAAATGCTTCCGTCCAGGGTGTGAGAAGTGCCTGTTCTAATTACATGCTTTTTGTGGAAAAGGATGGTGGCTTAAACATTCACAACCAGCCTCCAAGAGTGAGTGAGTCTGGTTCTCACTCCCAGCTGCCCACAGCCAGGCAGGACACCCTCTGGGTCGTTCCTCCGGAACACGGGGACAGGAGGAAGAATCCTTCAGAGGTACTGGAGCAACCAGGCCTTTCCCCACACCCTCAGTTCATATTATATTAATTAAAGATCTTCAAAAGAAGAAAACAACTCAATCCAGTTCTACTGTGACTTCTAACATTGCTGGCTTTGAAAAAACATCTCCTGAATCACAGTTTGAGCATTACCTCTCAGGATGTAAGTCCACCCCGCATCACTCTATCTTAGACTGGGATGCCATGTGTCCCATAAGCCTTCCCTGGGGCAATTCTTCTTTATCCCACAGAACCTATTTCACATTCTCAAGTCCTTGCTAAACTTATTACTAAGATATGTCAACTTATATTAAAAAATGGGTGACTATTTTTTAGTTAGTGTACAGATTGGGATAATTCACACATATACTGAAAACAAATGGTGTGGAACAGCTAGCCTCCAGTTAATCAATCCAACCAACAGATACTGAGGCCCACCATGTAAGCAGACACATTAATAAGCCACAGTTCATTTCCTTTTAGGGGGGGACATATATGACCCACACAATACATTTTTAATAAAGAAATCGCCCAGTTCTAATAAATAAGTATGTACACACCAATATATACACTGTAGGGTCTTCCAGAAGTCATTTGTGCATTTCTACTAAGTAGACTAGAACGATGAAAACCACCCAAGGCACCAGGATCACTGGGCAGGTCACCCCCACCTGTGCAAAGCCAGAGGAGAGACTGCCTGGTGCCGCCCCTCTGGAGCCTTAGTTCTTTTAGACCCTCTGGATGAGGACATCACAGTTAATGCTCAAAAATGTCCTTCCCCCTGATAATTATTTCTAGGACGACTTGTGACACTTCTCGTGCTCTTTCTAAAAAATAAAAGCTGATACACTCCAAATTCACACGGGCCCCCCTCTGCTTGGAATTGAGGCTGTCGGGGGAACCACTGTCCCTGCCAAGCCTGACCCGTAAGGTCCATGCTAGGAGGAAGCCATACCCAGAGGCAGGGCCGGCCTTGAAGTCTCACTTCAGAGATCAGCGCACAATGGCGATGCACTGCTTGCCAGGCGACACCCTGCGCTGTGCTTCTCAGAGCCGCAAATACTTCTTCTGGTGGGGAACGGACTCCAGGGACACCGAAACTAGCTCCACTCCGCAGGCAATAAAGTAATTAATGGTGGTGTCTTTCAGGGCAAGTGCAGTAAAAAATAATTGCTCTCAAATTTTTATTGTGAATGAATAATTGGTACAGTCAATATTTGTGTTGTTGGGTGTGTGTGTCTATGTGTGAGACAGACAGACAGACAGATGGACAGAGAGGGACGGACAAGGAGAGCAAGTCTTGTGGATGCAAATACCCAAACCAGGCCATCAGCCGGCTAAGAGCGCTGAACCACCAGACCACAAATGCTGAATATGTTTGACTTTAAATGTCTAGGGGAACATACGCCATGGATCAAAGAGCACACTGATTAATCCAGCAGAGACCAGAGTCTGTCACTTTGGTCATGGTGCAAAGATGTGCCAACAGGATCACTAAAGAGAGTAAATAAATGGTAGAAAAATGCCAAAGCAAATTGGTTTCAAACAGGAACTGAGCTGCCAACTACCTGTCCAAATGTGACCTGAACAGTAAGGACCGTTCCTTCCCCAGCACAGCTGCCCCCTTGTGTTAAAACAGTGCTTCCCGTTGCCTAAGACAACGGCCAGCTCGCTGATGCTAGGTCCCCCCACACTTGCCGTAATCATTTAGGGTTACATTAGGTCATCGGCTTTCCCTCTGCTGAATCCCACAGACATCCCAGCTCCTCACTGCACACACAGGCCTGTAAACACAGACCGGGAGGTAACTCTGCTCATGCTGTTTACTGGGAAGTCAGTTCTCATGAGCAGCAGGAGTCCATTGCTAGTATGAACAGTGAACACAGAGAGAAAATTGTGAAGGCCAAACACAATCGGATCTTTCCTGGTGCAGGTAAAAAATAAGCTGTGCTGTTTTTATGGGCCAGTTAGCTTGGCTGGTTAGAACACGGACGTGGCTGAGCCACAGCGGTGAGCCTGATTCCCAGGTGAAGAGGGCAAAAGGCCTCACCGCTGCAGAATGAATCCCTGTTCTCCACTCATCATCCCACAGACATACACCCAGGGGGTGGGCATGGGGCCTCCGACTAAAGTGAAGACACAGCCCAGGTGCTAGGTTAGCAGGGGGGATCAGGCAGAGGGGCGGTGGGGGTGTAACTCGGCTTCAGCAACAAACACACTTTTCTTTGCCACCAGCATGATGACAATCGTGTTATTTTCCCCCAAGGAACTACAAAGTATCTTCCACACACAGTTCTCCAAAACTGATACGGAATGAATTCTATGTGGATGTGCTTCTCTTGAATTCCACTGGAGGCAGAACGGTGGGCTGGGAACTCTATGCTCACAGCTCTTTGTGGGGCACCATGTTTTGTTTGTTTTGAGTTTTGAATTGCTCCAATGCTACACCCCAAAAGCAGGCTAACCTTTTACTCCGAGGATGTGGTTAAATAATCCTGTAAGTTATTCATGAGCTAATAACAACTGGTGCCAAGAAAGCAAGCTTTGCAAAGGAAATTCTTTCTAGCCAGCCAGAGCTGCACTTCTGAAAGTCCAGTTGTCCTTAACTTGTTCTTCTGCATAATTTATTGGGCAGCTGTCAAACATGCGTGCTCTCGTCTCATGTCTGACATGCGTACTGTGAGAAATGACATCAGAAAAGGGCCATGAACAAACGGTCACTCTGAGACTGAGTAAGTGAATGAAAAGGAGCCCAGTGAGGGGGGAAAACAGTTGGCGGCAAGTGTGCTGCATCCTTCTCGGGCAGGCGGGCTGGGGCGGGTTCGCTGCACTTCTTGAGCAGCCCGCAGACTGGACTGTTTTGGCAGAATTACTGCACAACGGTGGTCATGCTTTCTTTTAGAGAAAAGCGCAATAATTTCAATGCACATAAAGTCATGTCCTCTATGCTTCAAATATATATAAATCTACATCTAATTTCATTTCATTTAAAATGATTTTGCAAAGTTGACAATGTTGATGTTATATGAAAAACTCTGAAAAATTTCCCTGAAGAGAAACGCCTAATTCCTCCAAGTGGGCCAAAACACACAATTCTGAAAACCTCACACGTTAACCCAGGAAGCACTAAAGTACTTTTTGATCTCCTTCCACTTCCTGCATTGTATTCCGCGCCTCTTATCCCTGTCCAACATCAGCAGGTCATTCGCGGAGGGGTCAGCCCTGGCCAATATAAATAACCATTATAAAACCTCGAGCAGGTTTTAAATCAACAACCAAAGTGGCTTATACTGTTTAAAGAATAAATTCCAAATATTTTCATAGCCAGGGCCTGTGAGAAGTACAGGTACAAATTACAGTTAAATAATCAGATCACAGCAAAAGCACAAGGCTCCCTACTTTTAAACCAGCTTGGAAATATAGATGACAGTGCCCCTTGGGCAGGATGGTAAGCCTGAACTTTATATCATAGGCAGGTATTCCATGCACATGGCTGAAATTACTGTTAGGCATACAAATGCAAGGGTTCTCAGCCAAATCTACAGGAGCCAGAGCATGAGAGAACCTAGAGAAACGCAGGGCAGGAAAAGGGAGTGATTGTTAGTAGTTAGCTGCCTCTTCTCCCACCCTCCGAAGCCTATTAGTAATGACCCCCCCCACCCTCACCTGAGCAGGGCAATGCACTGCAATATCACTGTGTCTCCAATCTCCCTTGAAAGAGGTAATGGAAAGGGACAGATGTGAATAGCCCAGGAGTTACTGACATCTAGCTTTGAGAAGGAATACATGTATCCTAGACTCTGATCTACCTCTTCTGTTTGCTTTGCCTAGGCTGTTATTGGAATTAATCTCCATTATCTAAAAACACAGTCACTAAGCTGGGTGGAGTAGTATCTATAAATGCTAAGAGCCACGCAAGCCAAGAATAATATTGACCATGGCCGTGATGAAGATCTACATTTACTGCCACGGAGAGGTGGCTAGAGCATGATGCTGAGTGAGAGACAGGAGGTTTTAGAAAAAGCAAGAATAGTTTAGCATTATCTTACATACAAGTAAATAGGTTGATTAAAAAAAATACATGAATAAATAAATGAATATGTAACATCCAGAGGATGTATACTCAAATCTCATTTCTGTGTACTGTTCTATCAGCCAGTTTTAGGTCTCTTCATTATAACTTTTTGTTTTTGCATTGATGTTTTAGTCTAATTGACTTAATATCCCTAGGAAATACGACTAGAATGCTATACTCTTTGGTGCACTACCTGACTTCTCCTAGAGTCCCATCCCATTTTGCACCTCCTATTTCAAGCTGTTTCTTTAACATATCTTCCTGGTGAACTGAATCCTTATTGTTTGGGAGTTTCCTTCCCAATATTCACAAAAAGTTTCTATAATTAGGAAAATAAACTGCATGTTGAAGAAAGAATCACCATGAGTTATGACCAGAAACTATTTTCAGATCATCAACAATACACCTTAAGCGTTACTCTGCACCACGCTTTAATTTAATCCTCATAATAAGTCCACGAGGTCATAACTCTTGCCTAGAACATTCTTTCCAGTGTGTAGACAAGAAAAGTAAGGTTGAGAAGGTTAGGTAACCTACTCAGAATCCCATAGTAAGTGCTGGAACCAGAAGTCAACCTCAGTTGATGCAAATACAGAGCTTGAGCTCTTAAAGACTGAATGATGCCGCGCCGACAACAAGAAACGGGATATATATATATGTGCATACACTATACCCACACTTGCAAAGAAAGACATTTCAGATCCAGGAACTCAAGACATTGGCCACTACATGCCACCTACAGAAGTCTACTTTCACAGGCCACAGAGGATTTCCAGTAGCAAGGCAGATATGATTTCTGAGCTTCTGTTTTTTTCGTCTGCTAAACAGATATTAGAATAAATCTAGTTCTAAGAATGGAAAAGCCTTATTTGTTTCTACAGTCCTCTGAGAGTGTGGGCTGTAATTTGCCAGTTTAAACAATGATGGATCATTTTTCTCTAGCACTGAGCTAACAAAAGCATACAACTGTGTTTAGGTTTTTCAAACACAGATTCAGACAAGTCAAAATGAACCTTTTCTTTACTTCCTTCACTAGGCCAACTGTCCTCCTCTGATGCTGTTAGTTTTTCCTGACGATGTTTGAACAGAACATGCTGATTTGCGTAATTCCATGTCATGCACAAAAATAATCGATGACATCAGCATAGTTAGGGGAATTAGACTTATTAGTTAATTAAAGAACCAGCAGAGGGAGCACAAACCCTGCATAAATAATAACCATTTCTTCTGAGCTTCTTGGAAAACAGTGGTAATGGTGGCAGGGAGAAATACATTGAAAACTAAATTATCAGTAGTCAGAAGATGGCTTTTGCTTTCTAGGAATGGTGTTAGGGTAAAAAACCCAATACACTGTCATACAATCTAGTATAAATGTTGGCTTCTTGGGTACCTAAGGAAAAAAGCTGTGTGTGTGTGTGTGTGTGTGTGTGTCCCTTGGTATCATGGCAATACCCTCCCCACTTGGGGAGTAATTATGGTCAGATGGTGAGACTTGCCTAGAGTTGGCAAATATTTACTTGTTCACTCTGATATCAGAGCAGCTTTCATTTCGGTTCTGTTCATCCTAACAAAGCCCTGGGTGAATAGACCAATCTTATTCTTCTACAATGCAATCAAGGTTTTCATTTATGGCTGAATAAAGATTTGACACAGTAAAACAAAATAATGTCCACTGGTTAAAAAAAAAGATAATCATATTAAAAAAAACTGTCTGCTAACATTTTAAATAAATAGTCATTATTTTTTAATTTGAAGCAGATACCTTTTTTTTCTGGAAGAACAAATTACTGACAGACAGTAAAGAGACACAGGCCTCCAACCAAAGTAATACTTTCATATATAAATGGAAGTTAAGAGACACGGCATCCATTTACCCATCCTTGGACGGGTTCGGCCTGTTGTTTTAAAGAAGCCTATGACCACCACCCAGCAAGATGTTAAATTTAGTTGTGAAATGAATAATAAAAGACTTGATTTCTATGCTATGAGTTTCTTCTGTTGATTTTGAGAGGAATGGTCTCCCCACACTGAAGTGGGAAAATTAAAAAGGCAATACTGGTACTTACATGTTATCATTTAAATTATATATGCATCCTCACAGTCCACTAAAACAAAACGTTTATTTTGAAAAAGTCTCCGGTGGGAGGTGGGGGAGACATTTCTACTTGAGCTCATATTCAGAGAATTGGCAAGGCTCAGGAACAGAGAAATGGTGTTGGTGAGGAAGTGGTAAGTGTTGGGTGAGGAAAGACCCCGATCTGTGTGTTTCTGGCTCTGCCCAGAACCAGTTCGGGGGTGTGGGCACAGTCACAGTGTTAGAGCGCTTGCCATTCCCGGTGGCCGCTGGGCATCTGCTGACCTCTTCTTCCACATCAGGCCCCTGTCCTGTGGGGCAGTGTTTGGAGTCATCCCGCTAATCCAGGGCTGGCCGCCATCCCGGGGACGTGGAATGGTAGAGCCGGCATGGAAACTGGAGAGGAACTCTGGTACAGAGACCTGGAGTCTGGCCATTAATGAGGAAAAACATGCTCTGCCCTTGCTTTTTATCCTTCTTGTCCCCTCAAGGACGCTGAACACAGCTCAGGCCCTCTTCAGTTGGTTCGCGTTGCCTTCAGTGTGACTTTGCTGTCTTTAGCAGCACGATTGGGAGACTAACGGCAGAGGGGTGGGTCCCAGGGGGTGGACTTGCCTCTGGGTCCTGCCGGCGCCCAGTTAGGGCTGTTAAAGACTATTCACAAATCTGATGCCAACACCTCTCTTTAAGAGACGGGCCATCTCTGAGTGGCATTTTCTTCCACTGCTTTGAAAAACTGCAACTGCATTTAGCTTGTGGGGTCAGGTAACTTCCTCTGAATGGGTCCTTTGCCGCAGTGCTAATATTTTTAAATCTTTTTCCCACTTGAAGTAGTTTTCCTCCAACTTTGGTGCTTACGTGAAGTTTTAATGGCAACTAGGATTTACTGAACACCTATCCTATGCTAACAGTGCTACGAGTCTTAGCTACATGATCTCAGTCCTCAAAATAACTGAGTTAAGCACCCCCTTTTATTCCTCATTCATAGACGGGGAGCCTGAGACTCAGAGTAGGTGACTTAACTAAGGTCACCCCTCTAGTATGTGGTGGTCAGGAATAACATCCATATGTCTGCCTGCAGAAGTCCCCATGGGCCCTTTCCAAATGCTCCCTGAATCTCCCATCTCAAGTGGAAAAAGATAGATGGCAATGTGTTCGGGAGCTGGGAGAATCCACTATTGCTAGAACTCCCCTAAGGGTATGGTAGGGTGCGGCGTGGCAGGGTGTGGTGTTGTGTTATGCAACTCAAAATTTGTTGATTTTGAGAACAAACAGCAAAAGTGGATGTCTCAGCAAAAGAATCCTGTCACCGGAAAAATATCCCTTGCTGGGAGAATGAGGATTGGGAAAACAGTGACCTGTGCTAACACTCGCCCTGTGATCCTAGAGCCTGCGGTAAGAGCTGTGTCCTCCACGGGAAGGAGCTCCCTTTTCCATCGTGATGGCTGGAGGTCGCCACAGACCCAATCAGCGAGCCAACTAGCCCCTAATCTGTCGGAGTCATTCAGACAAAAACGGGACCAAAGTCTGAGGCCTCATGTCCTGATTCATCTTGACAATCCCCTGAAAACTACAGGTTTGTTATGAATAAAGAAAATTTAAAAACTCTCCTCAGGGAGCATATTATATATCCAGCATGTGTAGCCCAATTATTTACTTTATTTTTGATACCACACTCTCTAATGAAAAGTTTTAGCATTGACTGGGATATGAGTGTACTTTAATAAGCTTCTTAACTGAGAACAAAGAAGCAGGTTAAGAATGCTTATTTTCACCTGGTAAATGGATTTACCAGCCTGCCTCTGGATTAGACATGAGTACAGAGATTCATGTCATATTTACTATAGTGCACTGTGATTTGTGTCAAGTGGTCTCAGGATGAATGTATCAACAGAGACCAGCACTGGGTCTCATCTGATTATGTTCCTAAATGGCTGAAAATCTAGACCCTGTCATTTATTCCAGTGAAATCAGCCAGGCTTGAGAAGACCCAGCCATTTGCTGTGCCTATGTCCTATGCCTGTGTTTTTGCTTTTAGCATTTCATAGCCTTCTCTGCCAATTTTTCAGATAATTCTGGAAGCCTTATAAAGCCAAGGATAGGTAGTGTGAATTTGGAGATCCCAGAAATCTTAAAAGGAATCCTTAGGACCCTTCCGTCCATTTAATTGAATAAACACCAAAAAAATCCATGTTAGTGGAACTCATCTCATGCACAAATGAAGAAGTGATCACCGCTAATATGCTTATGATGCAAATAGGTGCTCTGCTTCATCCACCTGTTCACAGATGCTGTTTCCCCATTCACACCTCCGCACAGTTAGAGTTCTCACGACATTCTGGAAAAGAAGCCCACAACTTTTCACATAGATTATTGATTTCTTCTTTCAAAGACAGAGCCAGAGACAGTATTAAGGCATTTGGATGGTTCTGTGGTCAGTGGTTGTATCTTATCACAGACATGTCACACATGCACGAAAAAGTACATGTCACAACAACAGCCAAGTCACCCACAGCCCAAGGTTCCCCAGGGACAAGGGGTTCATCTGTGGGGCAGCCAGAGAAAAGGGCCATGATTCTCTCTGGCAGGGCCAGGGCCTGAGCACAATTGTCTTTAATTGCCTGGCTGTCATCTCTGAGATACTCTTGGGTGACATTGTGCTAGAGTAATGAAGAAAATAAATACACAGAATCCCATATATTCTGGGACCCCGAAATGCTCTATTTATTTGCTCAATATTCATTAATGGGGAAAAAAATTAGAGTCCATCTTTCATGTTTCGCATCAATACTGTACATCATTTTTGCTTGAGCAAAAATTGAGATGCGTGTTCTTTCAATTACATGAAAGCAAGGTGTCAACAAGATCGCACATTTGCAATGATGCCGTTCTTTATGCTCGCAGTTTTGACTGTGAAGGTCAGTCGTTGGAAGCGAGGGTAATCATCTCAGAACAACCTGAATGGTAATTTTGCTCTAGATGTGTAAAATCATAATTTCGTCACTAAAGTGTTACACAGCTTGCAGACCTTTAAGAAGGAACTTGATTCCATTTGAGGTCTGAAGTGTTCTTTCTATAGTATAATGAGCAAGAAGTGTGTTAAGGCATTTTAGTCGGGTGTGAATGCATTTCAAAAGAACATCAAGCCTCCGCTTGGCCTCCGCAGACCTCTGCATGTGCCGCCAGGGTGCTGGCCCTGTTCTCTCAATTAAGAAAGTAGCGGCTGCCGTCATGTAGTGCGTGCCCCACGCCCGATCCCAGGCACCACGCGAAGCACTTTGCACACATTATCATGTTTGACTTTTCCAACACCGTTTTGCCATATACATTATTGGTTGTATTTATTTGTACAAATGAGAATGAGAGGTTCTGGGGCACTAAGCATTATGTTCAGAGTCAGGATTCACATGCAGGTCTGTCTTGCTTCTGAGTTTGTGATCTTGACCACCAAAATACACTGTTATCTTGAGCTGCTCTGTTTGTGTTGTGACAACTTCCTGTTGGGACCACCACTGATGGAAAGGGAACAGCAGAGAAATATTGAGGAGGAAGCTTTAGCCTTGCAAGGAAGATGGGCATACATGTGAAGAGAGAGAGAGAGCAAGGTTCAAGCAGAAGTGGTCACCTTACTGGGGGTGCAGTGGTAGAATTCCTGCTCTCTTGGGGCTCACCTGTGACCTCAAGTAAGCTCCATCCTTACTTTGTGAGACTTGGGAAGGAAAGATCTAGCAAAATCAAGAAGCAGACTGCTGAGATTCCCAGATGGAACAGTATTTCTTAGCGTCAAGAGGTTTTTGGTCCTAAGACAACATCCAGCTAGGAACACGAGAGCCAGCGTACCATTCACATCTACTACTTATACATATTCCATATATAGGCATTTACAGTAACAGACAACTTAGAAAAGGGTGTCTCTCTCTTTTAATCTGGAACCTAGATTCTGCTCTGCTAAAGTTTTGGGTACCCTTGATCGCAATGTAACTATACCTAGACTATAGTATCTCTAGACTGATTAGCTGTAATGTAGTGATTCTTAATCACACTGGAATAGAGAGCATACCCTCCTTTCCTCGCCAAAAATGAGTGCTCACCAGTGGAGTTGGTATAGTGGGCACCGCTTTACCCCCAGCGTCTAGCCTGATGCCTGGTACACACTGGGCACTTCCTAAGCATTTCATACAGGACGAAACGCACCTTCCTTTGAATCTCAGCCTTTTTTCATTTTTCTAGATATGTCCCTTCCTTCACCTAGGGTCAATCATCCTCTTTCCAGAACAAACCGCCCTCCTTAGGCATGGGGGTATAGGAGGTGGTCTGGACATCCACCGAGTACCTGCGATATTCAAGGAGGGGGTTTGGAACTAAGCCCAAAATGAAACGGAACAGAATATCCCTCTCTAATTGTTAGAGAAAACCTCCGAAGGGCCAGGAATTGATAAACAAAGCCACACTGCCTTGCACTGATGAAGCCAACCCGGTTTGAGGACCAAGAAATGGCTATTGGGAAGTCACGATTATTGCTGTACATTATTTGTGTTTAGTGCTGGAGAAACGATTTTCCTTTTGCAGTATCTCTGTCCCAATAAAATTAAGAACTTAGTGTAGGGTCCAAATTCCCCCCAAAGGAGTCAGCTTAAAATTTTTTTACTAGCACTACTGCCATAAAGATTTATGGTTTGTTTTTTAATAGTTACAGTCTGATGTACTGTAAATTTCTCTGGCTACCAGGTAGATTCATTTATCTTTCTTGTGAAACACTGAACATTTTAAGCACATTCGGCTTCTCCAAAGTGACTGAATTGTACACTGAGGAATGAATTGTCAAATGGCTTTGGAATATGTCTCCAAAACAAGATAAAATAAAATAAAAACAGATACTGAAGACTGTATTTTCCTGATTGTCAGTCAAGCTAATTATACTGTAAAGCTTTGTCTACCAGGCAAGAAAAGAAAAGGCAGTTGGGGGCTCTCTCCTTGCACAGCCAGATGCCTGGGAATATAACACCAGTTTAGTCACAGCAGGAGCCTGCTGTAATTGGCAGTTCCATTTTCTCCTACTAGAGGGTAATTCTCTAGCGAAGAAAACACAATGTTAACAAGATTTTACAAATTTGACATATGGTATCCTATCTGAAATGACCAACAAAAGTTTCCTTGTCTCCCCAAGCAAACACTTATCGCTGGATAGGACTGAAGAATGATAAAGGGAGGTAAGTTCCCTAGAGTTCTTTTAGGGGAACAGTAAATCTGCGATCATGAGAAAACAACAACAAATAGTAGCAACAGAAGGTAAAGACTCTGCTCAGGGCGGATGTGTCTCAGAGTCAGTGGTGAAATGATAACAAAGCCTCATCTGAAACACCGGCCTTCATTAATGCCATTTGATCAAGCCCAGGGCATTCCAGGCGAGGATCTGGACCTGGGAGACAATCCTCAGCGAATCCATTAAGTTGGGGCTGGGTTGGTCCATAGAGTGAGTGACAGTGGGAATCATAAAAGATGCACAGGACCTAGAATTGGTTCTGGGCTTATATTCAACCCCTTGCCAAACACACAAACCCTACAATGAGTTTTTAGAGAGGGTCAAATTGCTTTGATGTGAATCCAGGAACTTCACTGCAACATAATTCTTGTTTAAACCATGCACTGCCAATGAGGTGTTAGGATTCTGTTTTAACAAATAAGGAAGAAGGAATACCACAGTACATAAAAACTAGGCAGAAATGTATGTAGACGTCTCATGAAAAGAAGACCAAGGGTTTTTCCCCCTTCCCTTTTGAGCATGTTAAGTGATGCATCATTTCATTTTGTCTTTGTAAGGCACTGGGGAGACATTAAAGAGGGACAAAAATGGGTCCCCAAGAATTCATCCTGGATCTGCTGCTAAAAGACTCACAGTTCATTGTCTACAGCCGCAGCCAGGGCCTGCCGCCAGACCCCGCCTGATGTTCCAGCTGACCCCGGCTGCGCACCACTGGAGATTCGTTTTAAGGCTGGTGGTCTCGAGGGGATTCATGAGCCGCTTACAACCACGGGCACTGGCAGTAAAGGCAGAGAGTCAGGTCAAGTCCTCCTTTTCAGGGGAAACTAAACTGCCTTTTGTTGCCACCTGGTGAGACGTAACTGACGACAAACTGGAATCTTCCCGGGTAAAGGGAGGGGGCTGGGCAGGGGCGCTCCTTTGCTGAGCGCACTCAGAGGCGCGGACATTCCACGTACTCCAGGAACGGCTTTCTCCTCCACGGAGACTACTGGCTCCTTCGCTGTTCCCACCCACGTCTCCTTTCCTACCTGGATGTTCTCCAGGCGTGACTCCCAGCAGCACCGGAGCTGTCTTTAAGTAAACGCAGGGACAGGCTTTGAATCAGCAGTGAATCACGTAACAAAGAGTTCTGCTCTCTCAAATGCTATTCCTCCAGATGAGGGGAAAGTGAGTCTCATTTTGGTCCTGATACATCTATTGTCCCTTTCTAACATGGGCTCATCACAAAGGGAGATAAGAAATCAGGAGATAAGAAATCAGCAGAATCTACCTGGCATCTAGTAATGGGCTGTTTTCAGTGTATTTGTTTTTACAGTTAGTCCTTCTATTATGGCATGCATTTCCAGAAGTAAATATTTTTCATTTAAAATATAGTGACTCATGCTAAGTGAAATATGCTAGTCACTCAAAGACAAATAGTGTATGATTCCATTTATATGAGGAATCGAGAGCAGTCAGAGCCACACAAACAGAAAGTGGCACAGTGCATGCCGGTCGGGCGTGGGGTGAGGGGGGGGTGAAGAGGGGATGGGGAATTGTTTATCAGGTACAGAGTTTTAGTTTTCTAAGATGAAAAAGTTCTGGAGATTGGTGGCATTACAATTTGGGTACAGTCAACAACTAGTGAACTTTAAACTTAAAAATGGTCAAGACCGTAAATTTTATGTACTGTGTATTTTATCGCAACAACAAGAAGGTAGAAGAAAGAAGCAGAGGAAGATGTGTCCATGGAGGATGATCTGAGCAACGTTACACTGCGGCAGCATGTCACACTGCGGCCTCCAGAAGCTGGAAGAGGCGAGGAAAAGGATCCTTGTCTAGAGCTTCCAGAAAGGAATGCAGTCCCTGAGAACCCTGTAAGACGCATTTCAGACTTCTGGCTCCCAGAACTGTAAGATAATGAATTTGTGTTTTGAGCCCCTTTTCCTCCCACCTCTTGAAAAATACACCTACTCAGTGTTTTTCCTTTGAGTCAAATACGGCATATTTGGACATGGTGGTGAGGAGGTACATGCCTGTGGAAATACTGTGAATGCAAGTGGACACTTGATGTCTGGTGAATGTATACCTTATCTGCTGGGCTGTAAAAGGCAGACCTAGTTTTCCAAGATGTATTATACGTAAGAGGCATCATGACCATGGGGGCAGACTGAAAACGTGTCTGACATGCTTTGCCTGTAGCTCAAATACAAGTGGTGGTCTTTACTGACTACAAGCACCCCCCATCCATCCTAAACTCAGTGTTTTGACTGATGCAAATATGCACCAAGAGTTAAGTGGGGGGGGGGGCGGGGCGTGTGGAGGCAGCAATCCTAGGTTTAGCCCTGACTGTGGCATTCACCAGCTGGTCACCTAACTTGGGCTTGTCGCCTGACCTCCGAGCCTCAGTATCTGCAGCTATGAAATGGGCTACTCAGCCCTTCCATCCCAAGAGGTGTTGTGAGAATCAGGTAAGAAGGTGCTTGTCAACTTTTGGCTCAGGCCTGATTCCTATTATTGTTATGATTATTATTACTAAGCATTCTGATTCTACCAAATATCTATTTTATTTCTAGAAAAAAGAAAGGATTCATAACTTTAATATAAATTAAGTCTGAGCAACTCCAGCCACCGGCCTTTCAGTATTTTGAAAGTCGTGTTATTTGAAATCATGGGACCTTGTGTTCCTCCGCCACGTGGGGTTGTTCGTGGGGATGGCTCTGCAATCTGGTCGGCTCTGAGTGAGAGGCACGGATGCTGGGTCCTGTCTCACTGTGCAACTGCCGTGAATGGAGGGGCCGGACCGAGAGCGTTAGCCATTTAGGGTTTGAAGCCTGGCTTGAGGGCCAGGTTTGACCCGGCTGTCACCTATCAGTGACACAATACCCTTGGGATATGTATTCATCAAATGCTTATTGACTTAGAAAATACTGCTTCTGATTTAAATAGTTCTCCTTGCAGGGTGGAAATAAAACACAAAGTGCAGTTTACATGGTACCCATTTTCTGACTGGATACACTGATTGAAGGTGAGCACTTAACGCATGAAAATATCTCGGGAGCTTGGTAGGGGCTTATAGCCCGGCACTGCTGACGCCTTGGGCCAGATCATTCTTAGTTCTGGGTGGTCAGCAGCACCTCTGGCCTCTGCCCACTAGAAGCCAGTCATCTTCCCGCCCCAAGCTGGGACAACCCACAGGGTCTCCTGGTGGCAAAACTGCCCGCAGCTGAGAACTGCTGCATTGGAATCTGATACCAGCTCTGGGGTTGCTACCTGGGGCTGTATACTAAGAAAATAACTAAAATATTTAACATAAGAAGATTCACAGTTATGGCCACCAGGTATGAATACTTTAAAAGAAGCATTTTTATAATTTTATAGTGTCCTTCACTCCAATAAATGTATATTAAATGAACAAGTGAAACTGCTTTGTATATGGCAAAGTACAGTATAAATGATTATTAAAATGATATCAACACTCTCTGGTATTCTACAGAGGATGAGCTGCTTAAGGAACTAACTTTTAATAAGCCCAGGCTGTGTGGTAAGTACTTTGCTCATATCATCTCACTTGAGCTTTGAGTTTTATTCTCTCATTTTCATGGGTGAGAGGACAAAGGCTCAGGAAGCCAGTATGATGATCAAGGCCATTCAGCTCGTCAGAGGTGGTGGTGGGATCTGAACCGAGGGCTTGAACTCCCAAAGCTCACATGAGCTCTCTTATCCTATCTAACGCTGTTCTGCAACGGGAAGGAAATACTCACATGGTTTTTGACAAGCCCTTCTGGGAACAATGGCAGAAGTATCTAGAGAAGCCAGCCAGGGTTGGAGGGAAATCTACAACTGACATTTTTAGGCGCAGTTATTAATACTTGCTAAGCTTTCTTTTCCTCTTATACATCCAGGACATTAGGCTTTGATGGAAATATTTGGGAGAAACACATTCCAAACTGACCTAGATAAGAAGAAGGAATTTAGATTCTGTTTTGCAATTTTAAAACTTGGTATCTCTAATGAGTTGGAATGTGTCCCCTAAAAAGATTATGCTGAAGTCGTAATCCACAGCACCTCAGAATGTGACTTTATTTGGAAACAGGGTCTTACAGAGGTAATCAAGTTAAAATGAAGTCGTTGGGGTGGGCCCTAATCCCACAGGCTGGTGTCTTTATAACGGGAAATTCAGACACAGAGGGAAGATGATGTGAAAAGTTACAGGGAGAAGGCCACGCAGAAACAGGATTGGAGTGATGTATCTACAAGTCCAGGAATGCCAAGAACTGCTGGCAAACTATGAGAACCTAGAAAGAGGTGAGGAAGGATTCACCTACAGCCTTCAGAGGGAGCATGGCTGGGCCAACACCTGGATTGATTTCAGACTTCTAGCCTACAGAGTTTTTGAGATACTAAATTTATCTTTTTTAAGTCACCCAGTTTGTGACTTCAGGGATGAGGGAAACCAGTGTTAGGGCATCCCCAGGATACCGATGCAGTTCCTATCTTTCACAAGTTAATCCATAAGCAGTCTTGGGGAAATGCGTATGGCGTGTTTTTGGGGGATTCTAGAATACTGTTCTTGGAAGAGCACAAAGCAGACCGGGCCTTCTGAGAAGGCTCATCGGCGGAGTTGGGCCGCCATATGCATGTTTTGGCCCACTGCAGCGCTGCCACGGGGCCCTCACCCATGCCAACTGGCACCTGGGCCGCCAGTGGTGCCCACTGGTTTTATGCTCTAGGAGGGCTGTGACTCCCTTGCGGTTCCTGGCTCTCTCCCATTCTTGGTGTGTCTGTGTCCTCATGTCTTTCCTAGGTCCTAGGCAAAATGGCCTCTTGGCTTTAACCCTTAAGGCTTAGAATGTTGATTCACATGAATTCTAACGGATTTGTAAAAATAATACCTCAAATTAAAATTTCTATTATGACAGCTATGTAAATATGTTCAGAGAAAAAAGAGGAATATTTACTAAACATGGAAATGCGATTGGCATTATAGCTCACTCCCATCTGGAATGTGGACAAAGACTAGGATAAGCTGGTAGCTACAGGGGGAAAAAACTGACAAAGATTTTTCTTAATTTTGTTTTTGAACTGCAGTATAATGCTGATCTATTGTCTTTAAGATACTGATGTGGAAAAAAATCAAGGTGAAAAGTTAAAAAGTTCACATCTGGCATTAGTAAAGAAATGGAGAAAACAACAGGGCTCCTCTCTTTGGTGAGCTCCCCTGGTGCTGTTATTTAATTATTTCAATTCTGGCTTTGTTACAGCTGCCAGCACTGGATTTGTTTATAGGTGTCCTTTCCTTCAAATCCGCCCACAGGGGCTCACCCACATCATTTGTCAGGGGCTAAGTATCCCGAGGCCAAGAGCAGACATTTACTTACAGAATCTTCTGTCTTCTTCAAATAGGCCTTTGGGATTTCACCACTGACCACTCTGTGACAAGAGGCTCTGGAACACCTTTGCGCTGGGTGTTCTTTTAAATGACTAACTTCGGTGTCTCTGTTGAACACCGCTGTAACCCACGCATGCCCTCGGTCGGAAGCTCCTAATGACCTCTCTCTGGCCCTCAACACATATGGCTGAGACGATGCAAACATCAATTGGAAGATGAGTAAATTCAATAACTCAATTACAGCTGCACCAAAGCTCCATTTATCAAACTCAGACCACAGCCCTTTGTCTCTCTTAGCCCTCTGTTTTTCCATAGCCAGGCATTTGGGGAAAGTCGCTAATCAATTTAGAAATGATTAAATTGGAATTTGTAACACTTCCCATTATTAAACCTTCAATCTTCATTACAGCAACTTAATGATTACATCATGGCTGAGCAAAACAAATTATGGGTAGCTGGCATCGTTTAGAAAGCTGGAGTCGTGAGTTAATTGTCGAAAACACCAAAAGTCTAATATGTGTTGGTGTATAAACGATTGTTTGATGGGCACAAAAGAACAGCAAATTGCTCCTTACTTTAGATAAAAATATACATGGAAACTTTGCATAGAATATTGGTATTTACAGCATTCTTGCTCTTTTTCTAGACTGAGCTGATTAACCTGGAATGGCTGGACGGGAGCTGGGGATGTCTCAGAGTCCTATGCGACCTTGGAGGTGCGCACATGAGCCGTATTCCAGGAAAAAGGTCCAAAGATCCCATCTGTTCCTTGAAAGTTTAGAGATGGTCTCTCTTTAGTTTGGGCAGCCATGTTTTACAACTTTCTTCTATTACTTAACTCCTGTGCCCCCTTGTCCTCTTTTTCTCAAAGCCCAGTATTCTCTGATCAAAAACTCTTCTGCAGAAAAATTTTTCTCTCCTTGTTTTGATGACATGGCCAATGTTTTGTGCAAGTTCTCTGCAATTCTACCATTAACGTATCCTCAGTGTTCAGGCAGCTGCGAAACACATGGTGGAGCTCCACACCTGCTTTTAGGTATTGACATCCTGATGGGTTCTAAGTACGGATAGCCAAGGAAGAGTGTGGAATTGAAGGAAGTGGAAGGATTATTAGTGGCAAAGAGGAAAAAAAAAAAAAAGAAGGGATTGGTGATATGCAGCACCATTTAAACAGTACAGAAATCCACAGGGTAGATATTGATGATGATGGTGATGATAAAAATATAATATTAGGAATTTATCAGGAGTCAGACGATATGCTAAGCACTTGCATTAAATTCAAGCTTCTCTATAGCCCTTCGAAGTATTACTTTCTTCATCTGAGAGATGAAGAAATGGAGACTCAGAGAAGCTAAGGAACTTGCCTGGCTGTGGTGGCCGGCTTCCCAGGTGGCCCCCAAGCGGCCTTCTTTGGTTCCCATGGTCTTACAGTCCTCACCTGTAATGTACCAGCGCTGGTGCGTGTGACTAACAGACTACGGGTGAAGTGACTGCATATCACTTCTAAGGTTAGGGTCTAAAAGATACGAAGGCTTCCTCCATTTTAGACATACTTTCTCTCTCTGTATCTTGGATTATCTGCTCTCAAGAAAGCCAGCTATAAAGACCATGAGAAGACCTTCCCATGGAAAGGCAACTGAGGCTTTCTGCCCACAGCTAGGAGAGTGAACGAGGTGGAACCTCCAGCCCCAGACAAGCTTCCGATGTCTGCTGCTCCAGTGAACGACCCCATATGCCTTGTTGACAGACCCTGAGCCACAGCAATACAGACTTAGGTCACTCTGTATTCCTGACATTCCGAAACTGTGACATAATACATGTTTGTTGTATCAAGCTACTAGGTTTTGGGGTAATTTGTTTCATAGTAATAGATAACTAAGATAACAGTCACACACCTACTGAGCAGTCAGGGCCTGGATTCAAGCCCAAACCTGCCTGGCTCTAGACCACCGTGCCACCCTGTCTCCCCAGTGTCTCTGAATCACCCCTTTGTGCACCCAGTTCCTTTTACAGAAGAACATACTTGACCTCTGCTCCCACTGTCACTGTCATATGTGTACCTTAGTACTTTGAGATGTAGCTGTGGTCCTCCCCAGCCCGCCAATCACCAAAGACAAAGGTCAAAGGAAGCAGAGCTCATCATCCAGACAGGAGAAATCCCAGGGCTTCACAGGTGTGCCCTCTCCCTGGCCTGTCAGCTTTGCAAGTTTAGTTTACACATGCAGGGTTCCTAAGGAAGACTGCTGTCGATGGTGTTCAGTGGGAAAATATAATCACAACTCATAATTACCTTACTTATTAAAAAAGGTGGAGCAGATTAAACTCACCAAACACCGTCTTGCATCATGGCGTTTACATATTATATTTACTGAAGAATAAGATTATCCTCATGTATTCCATCTTCATTTAAAAACTAACTCAGTCAGAAAAATGCCTACATTAAAACAGCGTAGGTCCCTAATTTCCTTGCAATCCAAACTTCATTTATGGTGAGGGCATAGAGCAAATGTTTCTATTACCATGACAGTGTACACTTTTAAGCTCAGAGAATAGAGGCATTAAACAAAAGAGGGTCAGCGGGAAGCTCATCCATTTCAGGCCCTGGGAAAGGTCCCTCTTGCCAAGTGAAGGGGGAAAAATGAGCCGTGAGGCATTAAGAAAGGAGCAAGCTGTGAAATGAACCAAGGGGTAGATGGTGAGGTTCATGACCCTGCAGCCTCATAACACAGCCCTTCAGCCACGGGGTCGCTAATGAAGGGCGATGCCTGGAAATTAATGGAGTGGGATGAGGTGTTGGGGTGAAAACGGGAGCATGGCGATTTTTTCCAGTCCTTTCTGCTCAAAGAGTCAGGGCAGGATGGTTACAAAGCTTCCAGCACTTTGATAAGTTAATATTTCACCATTATATTATCAGAACGAGTGAGCCCAGACATCAAGTATCCAAGCATCTTTTTGAAAAACAGACGGGCTCACCAGCCCTTGGAACAAGAAAAGAGAATAAAGACATGCCCATCTGATTCTAAGCTCTGGTGTTCTGAAGAGGCAAGAGCCTTCATTTTCTTTTGTTTTGATTCAAACGGCCCCTTTTGCCAACTGGACCCTGCGAAAATCTTCCATTGAGCGCTCACACCCTCATCACATCTTTCCAAACCCTCACAAATAGATATTTATGGAAAATACAAAAACACCCAACGTGCTGACTTATGAAAGGCGATTTGTTCCATCTGTGAATTGAGACCTGAAACCGTTCTCCTTTCATGTTAGCTGTCATTTTTCTCCCACAAATGAAATGAATAATTCCTCCTCATGGCAGTCAATTTCAAATTCACAGGGCTCCCCCGCCCCCCACTGCCGAACCCATTATATTCTGTTGCATAAAACCCATCTCATAAAATAAACCTCTCAAAGTTGTAAATTAAAAAATAAACATTCTCGAGAAAATGTCAAATGCAGGCCTGAGAGAAAGGCCAAAAAATCCATTTAAGGGAATATTGCAGTGAATCTGTCCCAAGAAAATTGGGGGGAAACACTCAGACTGCTGATAGAATATAAATTCACTGCCTTCAGCCAGTTTGTAATGAAATGAACCTTTAGCTAGGGGTTGCTATATACTTTTAAGTATAAGCTTGACTGAAAGACGAGCTGTGCCCACAGTGGAGGGAGATCAAAAAATATGTACCAGAATATTAAAATAAAAGCTAGGGTGAACAATTGGCAGGAGGGCAAACACAAATGTTCGGCACCATCTCTGGGTAGGCAAATAGAAAGTCACAGAGAATATTCTTCACACGTGGTTGCACTTAACCTATAAGATGTACCCATTTTCTGATAGCTCAAATGGTAGGGTTACAGAGGCAAAATCTTAATTCCCGAGAAACTTTCATAGGGCCTCTGGTCAACTTCCCCTCTCCGTGGTTTGGTATGTGATTCAACATACTTAGAAATGTGCGTAGTGCAGTGATACCGCTGTGGCAGTCAGCCTCCAAGGTGGCCCCACATGCCTCCTGATATTCAACCCTTGCGTACTTCCCTCCCACAATGTGCCAGACTTGGGTGTTTTTAAATGTTGAGTATATAAAGTGTACAAACCTTACTGTACAGCTTGATCTATTCTGACAAGTGTTTACAGTCATGTAACTACCACCCAGGTCAAGATACCAAACATTCTCACTCTCAACAAAGTGGGTATAGAAGGAACGTATCTCAACATAATAAAGGCCATATATGACAAACCCACAGCCAACATCCTCAATGTCGAAAAGCTGGGAGCTTTTCCTCCATGATCAGGAACAAGACAAGGATGCCCACGCTCACCAGTTTTATTCAGTGTGCCCAGAGCTGTGCTGTGTGACTGACAGAATATGGCAGAAGTGAGAGTATGTCACTTTCAAGATTAGGGTATAAAGGACGCCCTCGTTTCTGTCTTTTGCTCGCTCTCCCTTTTTCTCTGTCTGAACATTTGCTCTAGGGGAGGCCAGTGGGCATGTCCTGAGCTTCCCTCTGGAGAGGCCCATGTGGTGAGGCATGGAGGCCCCCTGCCAATGGCCAGTGAGGCCCTGAAGAGGCCTTGCCAACAGTGCTTTCAGCGCACTGCTGTCGACACAGATCCTCAGCTGAACCTCCGGCTGACCACAGTCTGGGTCAAGTGTTTGACTGCAGACCTCACGAGAGCCCTTGGATCAGAAACACCCAGGTAAGCTCCCCCCAGATTCTTGAGCCTCAGAAACCGGGAGAGATGTCAAGTCTTTGTTCTTTTTTTAAAGCACTAAATGTTGAGGCAGCTTGTTACACGGCCATAGGTAATGATCACAGCTACCACGTTTACTGAGCTCGTAAAATATACCAGACATTGTGTGAAATGCTTTCATGAACTATTTCACCTAATAAATCGCTATACCCTAATTGTGCAGGTCCCATTTTATTATTCCCAGGTGCACCTCATGGCGTTGCAGTGAGGATTAAGTGACATGTAAAGCAGGTAGAACAGTGCCTGGCACGTAGTCAGGACTTTATAAATGTTAGCTATCAAGACTAATAGTATTCACATTAGATGGGGAAGGAAATTCAAGGTTCAGCAAGAGAAAGTGCTGTGTCGTAGGCCACACAGACGGGAAGCAGCAAATATGGTTGATTCTAAGTCTCCCTGGTCCCAATGCTCATATACTCAACCCGGGATGCTTCCTCTGACAGAGCAATCAGAAAAACAAAACAAAATGTATATTAAATGCAAAGGTAAGTGATTCCTGGACTGTCCTCGGTCTTGTACTCACCACGATCTTGCATTACTTACATGAAAATCCCCTTTGTGTGGGATGCCGACTGAGCTAATAGTATTTCCTAATTCCTCAAAAGTATTCTCCAACAGTAAAAATGAAAGCAAGCCCTTACAAATTAAAAAAAAACAACCCTCTATAAGAAATCAAGATTTCTATGTGAATACAAATAAATGTTTTCATTTGGAATAGTAAAAGTTTGTTGAATACCAATGATATTTAGAGCATGGAACTGGCTGCGTGCTGCTGTGGGTCACTGAGTCATGGCTACCTTTACGACGAGCTCAAAGCACAGAGGGTGAATGTATGTTTTTCTGGCCAAATCCTGAACCTGCAGAGAAACTGTAACTTAGGAGTTTTGGGTACCAGGCTCAGTAATTTTAGAATTTTAAATAGAGAGGTCCACCTCTGTGACCGATGTTGCCTTTTTCCTGCAGTACATTCCGGGGGGGGGGGGGGGTTATAATCTCTAAAAGATTAACAGGGATCAACAGAAACTGCATCCTGATATTGTTTAAAAAAACACATTTCGACCAGGTCTTACAGAATCGACTGAGGAACATGCAGCTTTCTTCCTTGAAGCAGAACCTTAGGTTTTATGTGATTCACTGCTGGATGAGCACCTGCCCATTATCAAGATCTGCTTAGGAGCACTTGTGGGGTGGGAAAAGAAGAAATGGGGCCTGAATCCTCGTCCGCCTTCCAGCAGTTCTCTGCTCCTTCGAGCAGTTTGAAAAAGGCCCTGGCTTTCTAAGATCTCATTTCTTCATGATAACCTGATCGTATACCAAAGTAACCTCAACGACTTCAAATAAAACTGCCACTCAGAGCTATCCATGCTCCTTTAGGTTCCAAGAGAAAAAGTTCTTTCTGTTTATCAGTTTTCAAATGGTGACGGGAGCAATGAGCAGACCTCAACCCCGAGGGCCTCTCCTCAGACAAGGGCCCACTTCTGGGCAGGGCTCACTTTTCAGCAGTGCGCCCTCTCTGCCCCACCGATGGTTATTCCAGAGCTCGGTCTCGTGCCACGACTAACCGCCTGAGAACATGGCAGAGCCCAGGGCCGGCGCCTGCTGGAATGGCTCAAAGCCGGGGTGCGCGTGTGGGCTCAGCCGGAGGAGCAGATGAGCGTCTGCGCAGCTGCCAAGAAGTGCTTGCCCATGGTCTCTGTAAGGAGAGCTTTGAGAAGAGGGCCTGCCTTCTCCTTCCCCTCCTCCAGGAGTGACCCAAAGCAATCCTGTCTCCCGTCCTGCACCCTGCCCCGAGCCCATGCTCCCGAGTCATGAGGTGGGAAGCTCAGCTCGGTCTTCACAGACGTCCTGAGCTCTCACAGATTTGCTTAAGAAAAGGGGGGTGGGGTGGGGCATGACTCATACATGGCTGTATGTGGAATTATTTGGCAAAGCTAGAGAGACAGGCTGAGTGGGAGGCGCAGAGGATGAGTGGAAGAGAAGGGAATGAGGCGCTAAGGATGGTGTGGTGTACTGGAACACAATTTCCAGTAAAGATGCCGGCACCAGGTGTTCCAATAAACCCTTTTGTTTGTAATGTGATTTTATTGGGGGCAATTCAATTACAGAGAGGTTCAAACCACCATCCTTAGGGTAAGACCTGAGGCCAGGGTCTAACCATTAATAACTCTATTAATACTCCTCCTCACCAGAGAGACTGGGTCTGCCCTTGGCCACTGTGACTGCCTGTCAGAAAGTGGCCTGATCGTAAAACCACTGGGGCCTGCAGGCCAGCTTGAGTCGGGCATGGTTGAAGCCACTGTTGTCAAAACTGTGGCCAGTAGGCTATCAAGCTCGAAGAGTTCAAATCTCTCAGAGCTTAGCACCAGGGCAAGCCCTTCCTGATGTGGTGTTTACTGTTGCTGAGAGCCCCCCTCCCACCAAACCCTCCACATTGTGCCTCTGCTGGAATGGTGTCAGTTCAAGATGCAGGCAAGCAGGCTCAACCACTGGTGCTCTGCACACATGGGTGTCCCTGCTTGGAAAGGCTTCCCAAGTTTAGTCTGACCTCTCGGTGTAGCTCACTTCTAAACCATGCTGAAGGCTCCGTTCTTTCCTGGACACTGTCTCTGGCCAGCTCTTCAAGTTCTGACTTAGAAAGCTCTCCGGGGACGTCCTCCCTACTCCGTCAGCCACAGCCCATGCTTGCTTCTCTAAGAGCACTGGATCACTGAGAATGCCTGTTGGTATGTCCACCTCCCTCCCCACCACACCGGGTGCTCCGTGTGAATGGCGGCTCTCCCTTCACTGAGCTGCATGCTGAGCACCACAGCTCAACCAGGTGATGGATGAGCCGCAGGAAATACTGGCCTACTCCAGGCCTGGGCTCCCTCTCAGTATGTTTCTATGATTAGATGTGCCAGAGGGTAATAAACAGGTCGAAGTCCAGGATACCCTCTAAGACTAAAATACTGTGGAGAATTATCTTCTCCTCTTACCTTAAAGTAATGAAAACTGGGGAGAGAGTACAATTTATCAAATTGAATAAAAAGGTTTGATGATATAAGAGTCTGTCTCCTAGAAGACCAAGACCTGGACACACGGACGCCCACTGGGTCCATGAGCAGCAAACCACTTACTCTTATTCCTTAACCTTGAAAAAGAAAATGGAATGTTCAAATTTATGAAAATTCAAAACATTATACATTTTATGTTCACAGAAGTTTGAGTGTAATTTCAAAAACAGAAGGAATGTCAGAGATTCTTCAATCTACCTCCCTCATTTTATAGCAGAGAACAGAAAGGCAAGTGAAAGACTTGACTGAAACTGTGAAGCCAGCTAGTGGCAGTGTCAGGACTGAGTACAGGTATCCTGAATCCTGGCCCAGCTTTCATTCTCTCATTCCAAGCATGGCAAATTGTTTTCAACATTAAGGGCATCTCCGACTGACTGGCAGTGGTTGGCTCAGGGGACACATTGAGAAGACCCTGAAGCCACAGTGGGCTCTAAGGATAAGAAGGAAATGACTGATTAGTCATGTCTGATGCAGGTATGGGATGACAGCATTGAGGAGTAAGCTACTACCTTCTCAAGTTCATTTTTCACAGAAATGTGTCTGTTTAATGGCAGTGAATTCGTAATTTATCTCAAGAGCAATTATATGAACACCATCTTAAGTCTACCTCATTATACTGTTACAAATCTATGTCAAAGAGAAAATACATTTTGATTTGTAACATAGGACTCCAGAACCCTAGACCCATCTTTAGAGGAAAGCCACCAGAAAGGGAGATAAAGCTGGAATTCACTGGGGAGGAATTCACTGAATCTCAATTCTTCATCCTCTTAACAAGTGGGCTACTTTCCACAGACATGCCCTGTCCTATTTTGGCACAGTGGCCGTCACTCAACAGGGCTGTGTTAGAATGGCCAGATCACGCATTTGCACTACCTGGCTTCTGAAAGCATTTCAGGTTGTAAAAAAAAGTCTCTGGCAGTCTTCAACTCCATTTTTTAAAACATTAGGCACACTAAAGTACCCATGGAATGCAGTAAGAAAACCTCATCTATTCTTGGATTGCCTGAGTGAGCTCGATGAAGTACCTAAAGATTTCAGGGAGTGAGGTGCCCCTGGATATTCAGAGGGCTGCTCCGGAGAGCCCTTCAACAATAAAAGTAAAGGACCAGGGTTGTCGCAAGACTCTATTTTATAGTAATACAGCATTTAAGGGGTCTTGAACTTACACCGTCTCTGAGGACAGACCACATCCTGTCTCTCTGCAGAGCAGATTCAGAAGGGAGCTTATGTGCCCTGGGTCAATCCAAAGCAAGTAACACTCTCCAGTTTTCCTCATTCCACAGGAGTGATTTTTCTCTGGATGCCACACAGGGTGTATGGAACTGCTATTGCTCGTTTCCTATTTTATAGCAAGTGCAAATCTTGTGCATTAGAGACTATAGACACCTTTCCTTCACCTCATAATCCAGAGTGGAGAATGGAACTTTCTCTCTACTTCGGTGACAGTCAATGAGCGAAGAAAAGATGACTGAGAATGTCTTAGATACACCTGGCATCAGAGTGGCTGTGCAAAGCATGCAGAAGGGAGAATATCACCCAGAAAAATCTACTAAGATTAAGGGAAGAGGTTCATTTTGAAGCAGTCCGTAGCAAGACACAAAGCTGTGGCTTGAACTCACTCTCTCCCCACTTGAAAGTTGACGAATGAAGATGCGAGAAAGAGCTGTTAACAAAGTGCTTCTACTAGATGCACTTTTGAGATCCAGATGCTCTGCCAACCATGTCTTCACAGCTCTGTCGGTCATCCCAGGGAAGAAACGCACCCTGGATTCACAAACACGGTTGTGTTTACAGAGAGGAGAAATTTACTTTTTAGTTCACCAGATGCTGTCATGGCACCTATCATATGCTATTTCAAGTTGCCTGTCACTACCTCTTGTCTGCGCATTGTGGCTGCCGTGTCACTAGCAGCTATAGATCTGCATATAAACGTACGGCTTCTTTAAAAGGCAAGTATGGAGATCATCTAAATTAACTTCATTCGCTAACAGGTGAGGTCGACGCTCTTGTTGATCATGTTATTCACAACCCAGAGTCTCACAGGAGAACAGTGTGGAGGGAATTTATACGGAGCCACAAATATAAGTCTGTCTATTAACCTTCTGGGGCCTGCTTTCTGAGAACAATGGCCTAATCAAGAATTTGGTGGAAAAGCCGACTACGAAAGGTGTCAGTGAATTATGACCCAAATGTATTCAGAGTGAGCCGAGAACCACTCTCTGCTTTTACTTTTCCCTGATTTGTCTTTGGAGGATGGACAGAAAGTCAGTTCTCTCAGGCCCTTTTCCATCAATGCAAAGTGCAATGCCATCAGTTAACGGGTGAGTTGGGTTTAATCGGTTAAGGCTGGGAAGGGTTTCCCAGAGAGAAGACACAGTAGACACAAAGGCCCACAAGCATGACATTCCTACATGTGTTTGGGACACAGGGTGGCGAGTGTGCAAGGTTTGGGTAAGAGCAGTCCAGGCAGGTAAGTGCAGGTGGGAGAGGCTGGGAAGAGCCTGGGAGGCTGGCCAAGTAGCTGGAACAAGGCACCACCACCTGAATGGTTTTTTTTTTTTTTCGTAAGGAAAAAGCAGATCGGGGTTTTAGAAAAATTTTAATGCCTTGAGGAAGAATAAGGAAAGGATTGGAGGAAAGAGAAAATGGAGGAGAGGTAGGAATTAAGGAAGGAAGTACAACATTTGGCAAAGGCGATGGAGAGTGTGAACTGGAATACAGAGAAGGGGATGGAAATGAGAAATAATATGAAGTCAGACCTGGCAGGAATTGACAGGTGGGCGAGCAAGGCGAGTACAGAACATCTCCAAGGTTTATAGCTTGAGCAGCTGGGCAGATGATGACAATGTTAAGCATGATTGCCCAGGTACAGAGGAGGAGGGAGAGCAGGGGTCTGGATTTATACCCTTAGCTGTGAGCTGCAAAAACATCCGCGCGGAGAAGGCACAGAGCTAGGTGGAAATACAGATCAGCCTTGGGAGACGCCTAAGTAAAGGACCCCCAGAGCATGCCAGAGAGAGGGGAGGTCAGAGGCCCATTTCCCAGTGAGGGGAATGGTTGGGAAAATGCCCCAGAGGACGTTACTTCCTGGAGATGATGGCAGGAAGGTCCCACAGTGTTCCTCAGGAGGAAGTGAGATGAGATTAAACAGGAGTGAATCTGACCTTAAAAGGTAGCCAGAAGGTACGTATATTCTAACCTTTATTCCTTTTCCCAATTTTCAACAAATAATCATGGGTGATGATAATAAGCTTTCTATGGATCTCAGTTCTCTGACTTATAAAACAAAGATAATGAAGAATTATTTAACAATTAATTTTTAACATCATCATCATTATGGAATGAGACATACTTTCTTCAAACCCTCTGCAGCTCTTTGCAGAATGAGAACCTCACAGATGATTTCACACCAGTAACAGCGGGATTTTTCAGTGGTTCAGATATTGCTCCCAACTTAGAACCTTCATGGCAGAAGCACTTTTCTTACCGTTATTTGGCTACTAAATGTCTGACAGTTTCAAAGTCAGATACAGTTGGACTGCATCACAAAGATTTAAGCTCTACTTTTAGGATACGTGATAGATTTTAATCTTCCAAGAACTTCCTGAATGAGATCTTTTGTCAAGTCTAAACTTACCGGTAGCAAGAGATGTTCATTTAAACTATAAGACCATGAAACATGGTCTTTTTAAAATGCAGGCACTCAAAGAAACGTAGCAAGCATGCAAAGGATGACAATGAAATGGGTTAAGTCAATTTCCGGGAAATTGGCAGGTAATCTGATGTGTGTTAACCTATCCACCTCCACTTGTAATGTTCAGAAAGAAATTTGGAAAACCTTACAGGCAAGGCAAGGATGATAAAAACCTCTAATTACAACCAAAAGGCGGCCCATGGAGCATCTCTATCAAGTAATCAACAACATGTCTGGCAATGATTGCACGTGACTCACTGTTTCCAATTTCTGTAAGTGAATTTTAAAGCTATTACCAATGCCCCTGCCAACACACAGCGAGGGATGTGGCTGAGTAGCTTTCGTGCAAAAAAACTTTATCTTCATCAGAGGAAGGTAAGTGGATCAAGCTGACAGGCAGCTGGGAAACAGCACCACTGCACGGACAGACGTGTGTGGGGAGGCAGATGGAAAACTGATAGACACATGACCAGCCAGTGGGGTCTGGGAGATGCGGGTGGTGGGGAATAGCTCGATTTTAGGTCAACAGCTTGAATCTGACTCCAGTGGGCAATAACTCCAAATTCTATGGCCTGTGTGAAAGCCCACGGATGGGAGGGGTGGGACTACAATCCAAGTGAGGGGAATGGTTGGGAAAATGCCGCTGGGAATTGCCACGGTTTTAGGGTCAACGGGCACTCGCAGCCTGGGGCCGAGTGTGGTGTGGGAGGAAGAGGATCGCTCAGCCCACCAATGTGATTTTCCAAAACCTGAAGTCCAGCAGGTTAAATCAACCAAGAAAAAAAGCCATTCCTTTGCTTGGTGGTTACAGAGCCTCTGTGTCGGGTAATAAGAACATCTGGGAAATAGATAGTGGCGATGGTGGTACGACCTTAGGAACGTAACGAATGCCAGTAAATCATACATTTGAAAATAGTACATGTTAAGTTACATATATTTCGCCACACACAGATACAAACGAATAGAAAAAAGCCATATAGTTAATTCATCCAGTCCATGAAAATTTCCTCAATGTAGCGCTGGCCAGCTTGGGCGGCTGGGCTGGTAGGCACTTTGTTTTGGGATTACTTGGGAACCTGCCAGCTGCAGATTGGCACAGGTAACATCTGAAGTTTATTATTAGACATATCAAAAGTCAGATGTATTTCCTATCAGGAAAACTAAATATTTTGAAGGTATTGGAAAGACACAATCAAATCAACTTAAATAGCTTTAAACCCATGGTGTACTTTAAGATAAATGTGCCTTGTCTAATTAAAATGTCCTTGGCTCCAAAGCTGATACCCGTTTTACTTCATACCATCTCCCCCCAACCCCTAACTCCACCCAAAAAACCTCATTAAACATATATCCTAACTTTCATATTTACATGGAAACCATAAGGATTTTCCTAGCAAAATGATAAAAAAATTCCACAATACTGACTTATAAAAGGAAGGATCGAAATGTCAGTTTGCTGTACTGTTTTTCAATAACTTCAGTACCTCCAAGTTTAGAAAGATGTTTCCTAAGGGATAGATTCAGGTTTTGAGATTCAAGACACTTTGTGGAAAAAAATTTTGTTTCCCTGAATTCAAGTAGCATTTATTTCTCTCTTATTATTAGAAGGTCATGTTCTTCTTTAAAAAGAAGACAAAGATTTTTTACCACTGGGAAAATAAATATCACCAATGCAGTAAGTACTTAAGTAACACAACAGAGCAGAGGAACCTCAAGTGTCATTTTATACATTTACCCTGTACATCTTCCAGGAGCAAGTGGCCTTCCCTGTCTATATTTTCTGCGAGGAAAACGGCTCAGTTCACTGTAACACAGAAGATGAAGATGTCCCGACTGCTTGACCCCCGCTAGCCACCACAGAGGCTGTCCAGGACGTTTCTGAGCTCCCTTCTCTGGCTGATAGCTCTCTGTTCTGCAAATGCACAACAAATGTGGTCCATTAAATTCACCAAAACCTTTGCAATCTTGAATTTCCCCAAGTGTCTAAAAAATAGTTCTTGTGTAATCCGAGTAGTTGCTGGGGTGCTATTTGCGGCACGTGCAGGAAATAGTGGGGCCTTTACAGCTCACTGCTGAAAGCATTCACCGTTCAGGCCATTTCTTGACAGGCCAAGGGGTTCCAGAAACATCACCTAATGAGAAGTCCAGAAACCATTTCTTATCTCACAGCTGTGCACTGAAAAAAAAAACCACCCCATATACCTTCTGCAGGCTGATTTCCCCAATTTTAGATAAGCTCTTTTCAATAGGTTGTGATTGAGGCACTAGGCTTTTATATTTCATGGGGACAAATGGAAGGCATGAAGTGTAGTTTGATTTTTAGATTATCAGTACAGGTCTTCTAGCTACTGGATAAAATCTCCCTTGGAAGGAAATGAACTACAATCTAGTTTTCTCTTACAGTCTCCTTGGGGTGAAAAAGCTGAGTGTTTTTGGTAGAAGCTAATCCAAGAGAATGAGGTGTGCAGAGATACAGGTATCATGTAAGGAAAAGACAGCACTGACCAACAAAACTTATCTTGTCCCTAAATACCTCTATCAATCTTTCCCACCTTCTCCCATGCTGTTCTCAACATACCTTCTCAAGCTTTAGCCACAATACCTGTTTTCAGTTTCTCCACAAGCCAAACTCTTTCTGGCCTCAGGACCTTTGCACATGCATTTTTCTATGCTTAGAACAACCTTCTTCCCAACTCTTCCCTTTGCTACCTGCCACCTTCTCTTAGCTTGGGTCTTGGATTATATGACCCATTAAGAAGCCGTCTGCCCATCATCCCTAAAAGTCTGTCACTTTCTTGGACTGTCTTTGCCCTGGCCTTCTTATTTTCTTTCTTACCTTAGCAGAAATTATATTCATTGGAGGTGGGGGCCAGGGGGCGGCCACGAGTCTACCTATCTTTCTCTTTTTTCACCTGTAAGGCTGGCTTTATGTACTCAGAAAGGCCCCAATCTTGAGGCTTAATGATCTGTGGTCACAGTCTTGAAATTCTTAATAATTTTATTTTTGGATTTGTCTTTTCTAAGTGAAATCTGATTGAACAATGGTATATATGCGGGGGGCTTGGAGACTCGGCTCACACTCAGTCCCCCTGGGCTCTGCTAGCCTCCTTGTCCCTGCCTCTGCCGCTCACCTCCATCCTTGGGAAGGGGGAGGGCAAGGGGAGGGTTGGTGTCAGGTGTCTAAGCCTGACATCTTGGGGCAGGCACAGTGGGGACTGTCCCCACCCTGGCTGGTCCTGGCACACTGGGGACCACCCAGTAGCTATGGATTAGGGTTGTGGGCCCGTGGGACGGGCAGATACCCTGGCTCAACTCCCCTCCCCTGGCTGGAACACTGGGCACTGGGCAGGTGACTGGCAGGAGGGGGACCAGCAGTGGTGGCCGTGCATGTGCCAGGGGGCAGGGCAGGGCCCCTGGGAGTCTGTGAAGGTTGAAGTTGTACCTGTCCTGTGAATAGCTCCATGTCTGAGGGAGCCCAGCATTAAAAAGCAAGTAAAAACACCACGACAGGTAGACAGGCCACAGAAGGAAAGAAAAAGCTTTATATTTTGTACCTTTAATGATACTTCTTTTCTGCCTTTTCAAAGAATGGGGCCCTCTACATGCATCCTGCCCCGGCCCTGCCAATTACCAGGCGGATCCCATTCACCGCTCTATCTCCAGCATCCTGCACAGAGTAGATCCTCAACTTCTGTTGAATGAAACTCTCTGGCCCATTGGTCAGAGAAGAGCTTCACGGGGTAAGAGGAGAACTGTGGTGAGGTTGCAGTGCAGACGACTGGCTACAATACCTGAGGCTGTCCTACCTGGTTTACAGGCAGTTTCCCATATTGCTACAGGCACCGAGGTGGCAGTGACTCGGAACGTTTCTGGGGCATCTATATCCACCAATGTGAGTACAAAGTGCTGCTATGATTGTGTGAGTAGTTTGCAGAATCATGCCGTGTTACTCATAATCACATCTCTTCATATGTGCCTAAAAATCCTTTGATGAGCTGATTTTAATTGGCATTACCTGCCCTGCAGAACCGTAAAGATATTGTTCTTTGGTCAACAACTAATTTCACCTTCACACTCCAGCACATATGCAGCCCTGGGAGGCACACCACTTCCTGCGTGAGGCAACATGAGCGGTGAGGCTTGCCTTCCTCTCCTGGGGGAAAAGGGACAGAGCCCTGCACAGCCCAGAAGGTTCTGCACGGCCCAAACAGCACTGACGGTCTCGTCTCAGAGACCGACTCTGGCTGCTGTACGTGGAATCCCAAGATCCCTCCGGCCCACCAAGGGGAGAGAAAACACTGGGCTTTATTAGGATTCTTATTTTCCTAGAGCTGGGCCATGCTGAAGGTTTTCAGACCCATGCTCGACTTGGCGGAGAAGGACTCTTAGCCTGTCTTATCCCCCCCAACCCCCCTTGCAGGAATGGTTCCTGCTATTAGGCATTGGGTGCCTGTATCCTCAGGGTGGCGAATGTGGACAAATGCTTGTGACTGTATTTGTACCAATGGCCGAGCAAAGGTTTTATTCATCACTGATACTTTCTAGCTATAAATCCAAATACATGCAAAGTCTGCAAAAATTGGGCATCTGTGGTTACTCTACTGCTGAATCAGCATGGAATCCCCCGTAAGGGGGAACAGGCTAATATTTAAGTCCATTGAGACCAAAATGACCTTTCTGGGGAAGGCCTTTGGCACGCACACCACCACAGGACCTACATCTGAATGTGGAATGCAAGCTCTGGTTACTGGTCTCTGTACCCCTGAACTTCAGAGTGACCGGGCCCAGTTGGCTGCCAAAGAAAACAGTGTCTGAGGACTCCCTGCCTAAAGGTGTGAGTAAGCAGGCCTTAAACGCACATGACCTCTCTCCTGCCCCCCTCACGCTCACATTACAGTATCAGGAGCCAGTAAAAACCTGCCAGGCAAACCCTCCAAGTTCAGGGTCAGTTCAGCAAGCTCCAGGAAAGCTCAGGGAGGCAGCTGTGACTCCCAACAGTCCTGTTTGCTCTCACTCAGCTCACATGCAATGACCCTCTGGCCTCCTGGCAGGCAGGCTGCCTAAGTCCCTGTACCACGCGGGGCTCCTGCTCAGGTTACAGAAATTTAAATCAGTGAAATTCTCTCCGGGGTGCTTAGGAGGAATTCTTGCAGCCCATGTCATTCCTACTACAGGGACTGCACTAAGATTAGCCTGTAAAGGACTCAATGGCTCACCAGGGGCCTCTTTCCCAGCCTCCCTCAAGAACAAGCCGCAAGCAGGGGAATCTTCACGTCTGAATGCTTTGCACCATGTTCTTGGGTTCTGAGCTGGCTCTACCCACCATAAACTTGCTTCTTGGAGTCCATTTGTGAGGATGCAAACTTAGACTGCTGGTTGGGCTCCACACCAGTTGCTCAGATTTTAAACTGCAAGTGAAGTGTGAGGCCATGAGAGAAGGGGGATTGTTAATTCAGGTGGAGATATTTTTCAGTCACCAGGAAGAACAAAAGAACCACCTCATGTGGAAGGTTCTGGATTATACCAGAGGTCCAGTGTTCCAAGTGTCTCTCAAGATGCTCTGTGGCTCTAGGAACAAATGAATTTGGAAACCTCTGTGTCTACCATGTGCTTCTCCAGATCCCCTTCCTTCAAAAGAAAAACACATGAACCACTGAAAAGAGCAATCTTTGAAGATTCTGAGAACCAGCCACAAAGAAACCTTCAACAAGTGTTTCTAATATTCTCTAATCCTAGAATCCCCTTCCTGGGCTCTATGAGGCCTCTATCTCAATTTCAAGGGGGTCTCTGAAATTTATAAGTTAGTTTCCAATATTAAGAATGAAAATATTCCCAGCAAATCCAAGTTTTCTGCCTTCTCTTGCATCTTTTCATGGCAGTAACTGGCTGGCTCTGAGAAGTGGCTTGGGTCCAAGGCCAGGCTGCGTGCTCATGCGTGCACCCCCGCCCCCAGAGAGCCCCACCTCATTCACACCTCACTGGCCCTAGGGAGTACTCATCCTGAATGTCTTCTGGACCTTGTGGGATGTATCACTGTCCAAAGGACAAGTGAAGGCTATTCACTGAGTGTCTATGTGCACGGCACTGTTCTCGGTGATCTAGGACTGCAGAGGTGGTTGAGAATGCCCCCTTCACAGGGGCTTCCAGCAAGGTAAAAGATAAGGCATTTGTAAGAAAAGAAGGCAGTGTTGTACTGGGGCTCTGATGTCTGTGGTGATGCCAGCCATCTGGCCTTTCTGGGCCTCTTTCAAAATGAGCATTTCCCTTCCTCTTTTTTACTTACATCTTGGAAAATTCTTCCCATGTAAAATTTTAACCAAGATGAAATAGAAGGTTGTGGTGGAGGAGGGTATGTCTGGGGCCCCATCTCCGTGGCTTTCCCTTTGTCCTCCATAACTTCACCCTGGCCTCAGAGAACCTGTCCTGGAGCTCAAGGCTCTGTAAAGCTGAGTCTGGGCCTCAGTGACCTACGTGATACCTCGGGTCTCTCTGAACCCTCAGGTTTGTCCTGAGAGGCCCCATGGCAATGGGAGGGTGGGCATGACATGGGCACGACCCTGGTACCTGGCAGAAGAAGGTGACTGGGAACAGAGACAGTGACAGTACTCACGGCCTCATATACATGGAACATGTGACCCTGAAAGTGTAACATGGAAGATCAAGTATCATCTCAGTAGCATCTCCAAACCTGCTGGCATGGGACTCAGGACTGAAGCATGACACCACCCAAAAACCGCATCCTAGCCATGAGGAGGGCACACGCGAGTCTGTGTATACAGACACACAGACACAGGCGTACAAGAATATGAGCACTGGGGGAAAAGGTAGACCACAGATACCAGATACCTGCTCTCTTTGGAATGTGCATCTCTTTCTGCCTGCCCTTGGGAATAGCTCCTTGTTTCCCCTTGGGCAGTCACCCCTCCTCTCAGCATGGATCAGCTGAAGTGGGCTCCATCACTAGCCCAGGGATGAGTGTGTGCCTCAGGACTGGCCAATCAGACTGCTACACTGCTTTGGCATCAGTGACTGGTTAAGGGATGGCACATGACCTAACGCGGGCCAATGAGAGACCAGCCTTAGATTTTTTTGCTGTAATTATCAAGGGAAGAACTTGCTGGGCTGACAGGATCAATCCTAGAGATGCCAGGGGCCCCTTTTACCACCTGTGGGAAGAACATGGCACGGAATACAGCCAACAAAGTCAGGCACAGCTAAGAAATGGAAACAGACCTATGTTGGATGGCACCATTTGAGTAGCTAGATCTAGCTGAGTCTAAAGCTAGATATGCTTTTTTTCCCCCACTGCTTGAATCAATGAAGTGGCATTCATTCTTCACTTTCTTTACTGCCGAGGCCACTTTGGGCTGGGCTTCTGACATACGTGTTCCCAAAGAGTCCTGACCAATATAATCTCTCCTCACTGACCACCACTGTACTTTTAGTTAAATACCTTGATTTTATACTAGGGCTTTCTCACCATAAAACCAAAAGCTGTTTTTATTGTCTCATTAGTAGTTCCATATCTCTAACATTACTTATTAAAAAACTAATTTTGACCAGATGTCCAAACTAACCATTCCCTAAAATAACTTGCTTTCCTTGGTTACCTATGAGGACAGTTAGGGCACATTTACATAAAGATACTCCGGGGGAGAAATGTGAATAAAATATATGTCTGTCTTATGTAAGGTCATTTGCTATCAACCAAAACTCCAATAAAGGAACTCAAATACCTCATATAACACTTACCAAGGGAAATATGAGACCTATCAAACAGTATTTGTAAAAAAATGTTTGGTGGCAACTGCTTATGAATTGTTTTTATTGAAATGGAATATTTAAGAGCTGTTGGTTTTGGATGTAATTCTTTAGCTTCTTGAAGCAGCTTAATTTATTAAGTAATTTTTGCCTGTCTATGACCTTTTTTCCTGCATTATTTTAAGAACACTTATTTCCTGCATTATTTTAACACTATTTAGTTCCACGCACCATTCAGTGCCAAAAGACATCTGAACAGCACACACACAAAAATATATATAATATTAATGTTTAATGAAGAATATGATTTCTGTTCTTTAATGTGCCACCATATAGAAGATATAGCTTACTTTTCAAAAACCAAACGGACAAAAATCCAGTATTACAAAACAGAAAAATTAAAGAAAGTCAATCACTTTACAAAATGATTTACTGAAGAACTCTTTCATTAGCAACAGTCAGCGACTGGCTTGCCTTCTACATCATTTTTAATGGCAGAAGTAATACAAAAATATATTTTGCTTGTAGTAAAATTAACACATGCCTGATACAGCTAAAATTCCTTTGATCATCTCCCCTTTCAAGAGGAAAAAGCACTGTCACCTGTCTGGGTGTGCCCTCCAAGATCTGTTCACTTACAGGTCTATATTGTTTAGTATGTACGTGCCCTTCCATAAATGTTATCAGACATTACGTCGTATTTTGTAACTTCCTTTTTTGTCTCAGAGATCTTTCCCTGTTAGTGCACATATATTTGCCTCCTTATTTTAAATTCCCTACTTTAACCATTCTGCCATTGATTGGCATTTAGGATGTTTATGATTGCTTTTTCTCTATTATAAACAAGGCTACAACGAATATTGAGGTATAAGCCCCTTTAAGCACTTAGGCAAGTACTTCTCTTGGGCCAGTTGACACTAGCTTTTGCAGACAGAATAGTTGTTACGTAGAACAGGGTGCACTTTTAGGATACAAAACAAACTCCGAAGAAAGACTGTCATGAAACAAAGTTGTTTTCTTTAAAGAAAGCTGCCCAATTATGACAAAAATTATAACGGGTAATCACAAGAAATTTTTTATGTGCTCAAACATCCTGCCCTCCCCTCTCCCAAGAATGTTAGCATTACATATCTGATTTTAGTTCATGTGTTAATTATAAGGATTGTTGATTCATCAAAATATTGTCTTAAAGACTTTCATAAAGTCCTAGTCATGACATGTATCTGAAAACAACTTTTCCATATAAATGAACTTCAGTTGAAAAACAGAATGTATAATATACACAAAATAACACACACATGGTGTATGTACTACAAAGAATGATAAATTAAATATCCATGTACCTGCCATTCAGTAAAAGAACATTCTCAAATGTGGATGCCTCTTAAAGGTCCCAGCCCAACTGCCCTATTCCCAGGGGTAACACTAATTTTTCATTACCTTTCTTTTGTTTTGTTAATAACATTTTACTATGGAAATCTTCAAACACATAAAAGTAGAGAGGATGACTTAATAAACTCTCTTGACCCACCACTTAATTTAAATGGTCAACCTTTTGCCATTCTTGTTTCATCTACACCCCCACAATTCTTTTTATTTTCTGGGGATCTTTTAAAGCAAACCCAGAGACCAGGCCACTTCATACATAAATACTTCATAATGTATCTCTAAATAAAGAGGACTGAAAAAACAACTACCATACCACTGTCACACCCGATATAATTAATAACAACTCCTTAATTTCATCTAACCTCTGCCATATTCAAATTTTCTCAACACCCAAAGATATCTTTTTAAAGTTAGTACCAAGGTTAAAATAAGCTAAATTAGGATATAAAACAAAACCCCCACACTGTTTAGAAAATACTTCCCTTCAAACTATTGATGGCCAATCTTGCCCTCTAATTAGCATGCAAAAGAGAGCTCTACTATGTCATCAATGACTCAGTGGGCACCGGCTAAGTGTACTCAAGGAAGCTGAACACGGACACAGTCCGCCCCCAGCCCCCAGGCCGGCCAGAGTATTCCACAGAAGCATCAATGTATGGGCAGAGCAACTGGGAGGGTTTTAAGATTCTCTAGTGTATTGATGTGGTTAACAGATGAACTAAATTATATGGTAACAATAGTGTCACAATGTGACTAATATACACTCTGGGCCTTATTTTCCAAGCTTAAGAATAATTGGGTAGATACCACAGAGTATTTGGGTTTGGAGCTTGTTTACTTTGCTTTAAGGAAGCATGTGATTAATTAAATGAGGCCATTCAGGAGTATTTGCTTCCCTGTTCTTTTGCTCTTTACACTCAGAAAAATAAAAAAGCGTATTTAAAAAACAGTAACACATGTGCATTTGACAGGGAAACTGAGGTAAACATTGAAACTGCTCCCTGAGGCTTTGGTCCTGCTTTTCTCGGTGTATTTATCAATAGTGAAGAAATACATGAAAATCCTCTCAAAGTTGAATGATCAGATTTTTGTGGATTCGGCTACTTTTCTGAAGCAAATAACTCATTATTATTGCTGATATATAGATGCATCCAGATTTAATAAAACTGAAAATCCAGAAGGCTCAAGAATGAAGGGGTGATTACTGATGTGATTAAAAAAAAGTATATATATATTTTATATTATGGCAGGTTCTGAACATATGTAGGGATAGTGTAATGAAATGCCATACAGCCATCACCTGGCTGGTAAGTCACCAACTCACTGTTAATCTTGTTTCAACTAGACCAGAAATAGTTTTACAGTGGTGACATCACAGGGGAATTGATGTGCCTCCACGGACATCTAGGAATGTAGGGAGAACAGCTTACCCAGAGCCGGGGCACAGCCCCACTTGCCTAGCCCAGTGCTGGGCCCAAACGGGCTCAAACACCTGCCGACTGCATCAAGCGCCCCCGAGAATCCCCCGCCCTTCCTGAGTGGAAGCGACACAGATGTGATATGTTGATGTTTGAAGAGGCACCTGTAGGATATAGTAAGGTCTGGGAAGATGTGTTGTAAGAGTCAGAGATGATGCCGGAGTTTGCGGGGTTCCAAATCCTTCCTCTCCCGGGACCCAGGCATCCGGGTTATTTGCCTCTGTTCTGTATAAGCACGGAAAGTCTCCCTCCCACCCACCCACTCTCATTTTCCAAATATGGTAAATGGTCACACTCTGTCACTCCACTTGAAAATACCTCCTAGACTTGTCCCCTTTCCTCCATCCTCCTGACAACCCCCTTTCCTTCGGCAGTCTGCCTCCGTGGGTGGCTCCATCTGCACCCCAGCTTTGAAGAGCTCCTCGCCTTTACGACCGTGGTAAGAGGTGTCGTGCTTGGTCCTGTAAGGGCGGGTGACGGCACGTGTACCAAAATGACTGCTGCCGTCTAGGTATCCAAAGAGGACACAAGAATCTGAGCAGCATTTTCATTCAAAAAAAAAAAAAAAAATGGGGGGGGGGAACTAGATATGTGAAAAATGGTAGGGTAAATGATTCTTTTTCTACCTGCTTCATCTAAAATAATAATTTGCTATTAACTGTAACCTCACTCTCTTACCTTTTCCTATCAGTAGTGGAAAGGGAGTGGGTAAAGATGCTGCCAACCTACAGCAATTCCCACGACAAGCTGACTCTGCACAACACAGCTGGGGCGGGGCCAGGCAGCGGCCGTGGGGCTCCTCGGTCGGACCTGCTGCAGTTTTCTGGGGCAAAAGCTGAGTGGCGCCAACCAGCATCGAGGAACCAAGCTCTGCTCGTGCATGAGGAGCGTGAGCCACAACTCAGGTGGTTCCCAGGGTTCAGGGACACCACACAGAAGGGCCAAATGACAATGGGCTTGTTTGTGGGGCCAGTAAGTCTGAGTTTCCTGTGTCCCCTTAGTAAGCGGCCAACACCTGGCTCCCTGACTTACTCCTGTCACCATACAGCGGGTCCCAGCTCTGCTCCAGGCACTGGCATGGAGCTGTGGGCAGGCCGGACGGGTCCTGATCTCATGCAGTTTGCCTTCGAAATCTCCACAGTGTGATTAGGGATCACCCACATGGCCAAGGCGTGAGCCTCCAAAGCCCAGGCCTGGTTTAAGAAATAAAAATAGAAAAGCCTGGTCACTGGTGGTAGCTCACACAAGCACAGGTGGCAGGCACCCCCTTTCCGTTTACCTCGGGCTGCTGTCCCCGGGCTCTGGCTCCCAGACCTGCCCTGCCCAGCCTCCCTGCTGAGGCCTCACAGCAACTCACCACCCGGCACATCTCAGGTGCACCTGTTACTACTAATGTACGTGCTCTGGACATGATTTTCTGAAGCTACCGTATTTTCAATGACTCCACAGTATTAAGAAACCCCTGAAATTTCAACATTGTGACATCCTCTGAAATGCTTGATACCTGGGTACGGGGAGGAGGAAGGGCAGAGAGGATCTGTTCAATGACAGAAGGTTATCTGGGGAGGCTACGTGGCTCATGTCTGGGTTTGCTACTCACTAGCTACATTTTCCCGGGTGAGTTACAGAACCTCCCCATGCCGCAATTTCCTTGCCTGTAAAATGAAGATAATGACAGTTCCTACCTCTTTTTATGTTGTCGTGATGATTAACTTACTAAATGTGCAGGGCCTAGGCAGAGTCAGCCACATCGTAGAAAGTCCAATGGATGTTAGCTAATATCACTGTTTTTATATTGTTATTGTCAGAGATTTCTTTCATTGCTTGGAAAGCCCCATCCCCGCAGGAATGGGGGTTACAAAGAATGTCAGGGTAAGTCCTTGCTTTCTGTTTTTTTTTTTTAAAGTCTGTTACTAAGATCGAACTTGAACTTGGCCTTTCAAATTTCTTTCTAATCCTCCTCCAGCCACGGAATGTCAGGTGTGCCATGCTGCAGTGTGGGCCATGAATATCGGAGCCGAATTACTAGGACTGCTGCACGGCCCCCGCCCCTATCGGCCTCACCGCCAGGGTAATCCTGTAACACAGCCTTCACGTGCTCTCCCCCCACCCAGCAGTGGTTGCCTGTTAGAGACTGGATAAAGAGCAAACTCCCCATCTTTTCATTCTGGCGTATCACCCAGACTAGCCCACCTGCCAGCCAAGCTGGGTCACCCCCTTTAAGCCAGCTACAAGCTATTACCATTGCCTTTGTCCACCATAGCCACACCTTTGAGCTATGATCGTTTCTTTTTTTCTTGTTTAGTTTGGTTGGGTTTTTGTCCTCTGGCATCCCAGACAGATTCTAAATTTCTCAAGGGCAGGCATGGTATCAAATATCCCTTTTACATTCCACTTTGCCTTCTCTTTCTCTACCCAAGTCCAGTTATGTGATTCAGAAACCTCATAATCTTTGGAACTGTCTGGACAGGTTATCTATTACAAACTCTTGCTGAAATTTTGCTGTGACTTCACAAACCTGATTACAGTTGCAAAACCCAAACAGAAAACCACAGTTGCCTTGGTTTGCTGGGAGCTCTGAACAGCCAAACCATTTTCTCCACTTACTTTCCACTCTTGCCTAAAATTGTACCGACTCCCCTGCTGAGCCAAGGGCATCTTTCCAAGTCCTCTCCACTCCGAAGCGGGGATCGGATTCCACTGACCATGCCTTCTAACCAGGGTCCCACGTACTCTTAATAAACGTGTTCCTGCTTATTCCTAGGATCTTTGGAATCTGCCTCCTAAACAGGGAACATCCATCCTACCCCCACATTTCCTGCCATTTCCCAGTTTAGGGTACAATCATCTGTCACTGTGATAACTGTAAAAGCCTCTTACTCATTCCCTCTACCTCCCCAAGCTCTCCACTTTTAGTCTAGCAATGATTCAGTCAACAAAGATTGAGTGTCGACTATGTAAAAAGCATAAGCAACAATGTTGGAAACAGAGGAGAATACAGCTCTAAGCTCTCAGGGTATCAGAGAGGAAATCTTGGTGAACCGGACCCACTGTTTCCATATTTGGTGAAAACAACGTGGGTGACTCTGTCACCTAAATTCTAAAACAGCCTATCCGGAAATGAAGCTCCTTGAATGGTCTCCAGCTTTTAGACTAAATGAGACCCTTGTCTTAGAGCTGTGTTATTTAGGAAAGGAAAATACACCAGCAGCCAATATGAGAGAAAATCAGGAGCTACTACACACTCATCTTGACTTAGTTGGCTCATGATCCACAGAATCAAGTGCAAAACCTTTGTTTAAGTGAATTATTATGTTTTCAGACAAAATTATAACTTGGTTGCAGCACAAATGATAGGTTTTTTACAGAGAAGATTCCATTTCCATAACGGTGTTGGCTAGTGTCTTAATAAATGGCTTCCTGTCAGAGGGGCATTGTCAGAGGGATCTGAGAAGTTTCTCTAGAAAAGAAGATACTTAGTTCGCCGTAAGTTTAGGCCACCAACAAGTAAAACTGTTATCTTCAATATCATTGTGGAGTCTATTTAGTCATCACCTTTCTGAATGCTCTTGTATTATAGTAGTTCCCCCGCACATATGCATAAGTAAGGCTGACGGATCAGGGTTCCTGTGTTATGACATATTATGTTCTGGAATTGGTATCATGAAACCAGGCAACGGTAAGAAGGACAACTTTCAATGTACAGCTATAGAGAAGGCAGCGCTGTCAAGGATGTTTAATGGTCGCATGGACGGCAAATCCCTCAGGGGTCCAGGTATTTCTAAAGACCACCTGTGTGCCATCTTACAGGAGTCTGGAGCGTGGTAGTGTGACCACAGCTCGCCTCTTGAGCTGAAAGGAAGGCCCAAGATAAATGGTATAAGGGCGCCACCTTCTGGTAAAACTATGCCAATGTTTTACACACACCACTGTACAGGACAATCATTTTGATCCCATTTAAACAAATTTGAAAAATGAAATTCTCCCTATAAGCAAGAGACAGTTGCAAAAGCACAATTGTGGTTTTCCATTATTGTGGCTGGTTGTATGGATAAAACTTCCCAGAGAACATTACACTACCATGGCTAGTTGTTTTGTTTCAGATAGGTACTTTCATCTCAATGTTTCTTGATCTCAACTTTAAAACTTTAACATTTCATGATAAACACAAAATATCACGAAGAATTTTGGTGACTTGGTCTTTCTAAAAGAAACAATTTTAGATAGCTGTGTTTCCTTTACAGGCTAAATCTAGACTTATTTTAATGGTTCCTTCAAATTTTTTTCCATTAGGTGCTACTTTTATAAGCAAATGTGTAAGTGGTACATTATTTACCTAGAAGATTCTACTGAGGTCATAAATCTGATGTGACTTCCATTTTCTCGTGACAGGTGGGTTAAACATCTGGCAATGCATAACCAAGTTCTAACATTACACATGGGTAGTTCTTTATTTTTAAACCTCAAGGAAGTATGATTTCATAGTTTAAATACCAAACTCAAAAAAAAGGCAACTTCTTCATTTTAAATCAAACTTTTATCCATGATGCTTTATTACAAAAACTTTTCCCATTGCTATCTACTCAGCCTCAGCTAATGAATAAATGAAAAGTCCTTTTACTTACTTTGATACTTTTTGAATATAGTGAACATTATCTAATGCTTTTTCCTATGTACTTTTCGAGTCTTCAGACAGAATATAAGTACATTTTCAAAAATACAACATAGTGTTCACTGTGTCTGAACCGTCTTGGTTGCAACCATGAATATGTCTTGAGAAATTTGGTAAAAGCTTTGAACTTCTTTGGGGCAGAAAGGCATCACAGGCTGAAATAAAAAACCCTACAATTTAAGCTTTTATACAGAATTTATGCACAGATCAAGTTTTGCTCTCTGACACATAGGCAAGAAAGCAAGGAGGGTCAAGGGAAAGAACTTGGACAGATGCGGTTTTGTATTATATAGCCAGCCTCTACATCTACAACATAACTCAGTGAAACAGAAATCCCAGCCATGTTATTCCTGTCCCAAATAGCAGAGATGTGAATACGGTATCTCAAAGATGCAGTGCGCGTGTTAGACATTCATCTACTCATACATCTGCCTTCTTTATTAAATGGAAATTAGCATCACACTGTTGGCTCTGTATGTCTGTCTGTCTTTTGTGGGTACAATTATCCTTCCCAGATGACCAGCCAATGCACCTCATTCTCAGCATCAATTAAAATGGTTACATGGTTAAACACATAGGAATTTGGGGTTACTTAGCAAGTGTAGTGTAACAAATGAATCCACATCAAATTTGCATGTGCTTTAATTAGCTGACAATGGGTCATTAACTGAGGGACAAGAGAAAGGAAACATTTTTGGACACATAAAGGTGCCATTCAGGAAGATTAGATTTGTTTTTACGCAGCCTTTCTAGGCTAGGACAACCACCTGTGCAAATAGGGGGCTCAAGGCAGATGACGGGGTTTTATGGTACCAGGAAGATTTTCATCTCCATGACAACTTTCCTGGTTCCAAACAGGGAATGTTATTTTGCTGGAGTCAACATGTCAACCATTCTAGCAGACTCAATTTGGGCCTGGCGAGCATCTGAACGCTTTTTGGGCAGCCATTACTAAGTGGAGGTGCTTCTGCCAAAGCATTCTTGGTTGGTGATCACAGATCTGACATACTGTGTAATGACTCCATCTTCTGAGTGCTTCAGTTTCAAGGCATGAAGTAATGCTCTGACTCAGCAACTCAGTGGAACCAGAAACCACTGCCCCCGCTAAGCAGACCTATACCCACGTAAGTCACTGCATTTTATATACAAAGATAAAAGCTTAGTATCATTTACATGCATTCACATAACTTTTCAGATATGAATTAACAACATGATTGATTGATTTGTGGGGATATCACACAAAAAAGGTTTCCTGGGAACGTCTCTCAAAAGTAGTTGGGATAAGACCAAACAATGAGATTCTTATATGAATGTGCTTGCAACACGAAGAGGACTGTTTGCAGCAACTCCGGCAAAGGCTCCTGGCTCTGTGGAAATGATAGTCTATCAAGTTTTTGATTTATAACCAAATCTTATTAATATGCTCAGATAGCTCCACACCCTAGGGAGGTAATTTGGAATTGAAGAATAGGAGAAGGCAAAAATTTTGTTCTTTTAATTAAGAACGAAGCTGAACTTCCAGACACGGGTGCCATTTTGTGTAACTGGTTTTCCAGGAATAACCCTTTTGGGCACTTTTGATGTGAAATGCCCCTCTGATGGAACCCTTCCAATTAATCCAAGTCCCTTAGAGTCATAGACCTTGATTCACGATTCAAGACATAGAATTTGGTTCACCACTAAAAGTCACAGAATTTAATTGATGCAACTTTCTTCCCCATGTCAAGTCTGTTGCTATTAGTTATAACAGAACTGGGCCACAATGCACTGGGCAGAAATAAGATTGTTCAAGCAACTCCGAAACACTGGAGCACTGCGTAACCAAACCAGAAAAATACATATTCTATCAGACAAACCTGTAGACCTATCAGCCTGAAGATCAGAATTTTCAGTCTGTCCTGTAAAAGTTAGTCTAAACAATGTATCAAAATTTGAGGCTTGAAACCTTATGTACTATTTAACATAGATATTTATTAAATAAACAATTCGTTTATTAAATACAGATTGTTTATTTGTGGCTCTTAAATCTCAGGAAGAGGCAAACCAAATGGGAATAAATGTTTGCCATAAAAATGAAACGAAAATGTTGGTATCTGTAATATAAATGAAGCTTTTTTACATCAGGAAGAGAAAAGATGAACATATCAAGCCAAACACAGGCAAGGGAATAAGCCTTGCACCAAAGAGGAAATACAATTGGCTAATGAATTCATGAAACACAGTCCAACTCAAACAGATGTAAAACAGGGCTAATTTAAATGGTGAGGTGCCATTTTTCACTTACTGACACAGCTAAACAGTGACCCAGTACTAGTGAAGGGGTGGGGAAAAGATATGCCCCACTTATTACCTATGGGAAGTCCCCACCATTCTAGGGAGATGCCTGTAATAATGGCTCAAACTCCCCAATTCTAGAAACTTTTAAGGAAGAAATGCATACATGGACAGAAAGATTTACATATAAGCATCTTCAATACCGCACTGTTGATATTGGTAAAAATGACAATAAAAGTGTGTCAGGGAAGTTTCAGTTCAGCTACATGTCAAATATAACATGGCCATTAAAGGCCCTGAGGCCATAAACTATCTAATGGCAAAGAATATTGTTTATGGCATGCTGTTAAGTAAGAACAGGCTATAATACACCAGGGAAAAGATGATTCCTTTTAAAAACTGTGTGTGTGCTTTCACTCTCACACTGACTCACACACATGCATGTACAGCCCCCCACATGCCCCCCACCTGCACCCCATAAAGAACAAGAAGGTGTACACTAGAAGAGGAACAGTGGCTTTTGCTGCACTGTCTGGGGACAGTTAACTTCTCATTTTGGGTTTTCTAGTATTTTTAGAAGTGACATTATATTTACTTCAGTAACTTGGAGAAGTTATAAGGTTTGCTAATGTCAGGTCTGATTAGAATCAGCCGAATGAGAAACCAGTTGAAGATGTGGCAGAGAAAAGATGGATTTAAATGAAGCTTTAACCAATCTCTAAAACTGTACAAGGGAAGGGGTGCTCCGCTATTAGCAAGAATGTCAGACTTAAGAAAATTCCGTAATTAAAGTCATAGCTACGGCCGGCCCTGTCCTCTACTGCTCACAACAGGTGTAGCTATGGATTAGAGACTTACTTGGAAAAACCTGTCTTCCGCATGTGCAGGACACCCCACCTGCGCAGCCTCCTCGAAGCCGCCCCTCCCGTCACGCAGCCCCGGCCAGAGCAATTGGCAAGGAAGGCTTCCCTCCCTCTGCTCATCAGAACCTTGGGCAGAAAATCAGTCGTGAGTCATCTCTTGAACCCTGGGGACGGTAGCAGAGGGGTCAAGGGAAACCATGGGGATGAAGGAAGAAAAGCCCAGCAAAGTCTCTCCACACAGAGTACTGTCACCGTGGGGGCCAGTTTCACCTCTGAGCAACAGTCAGGCTGCCGGTGATGCTTCTAACAGGGACTGAGTGGCAGCTCCTGTTCATGGACCCCTGGGACCACCAGGGGGCGATCTAGGCGTGAACAGTTTTCGATTCTTAAGACCCACGAAGCAGCCTATCCTTTCCAACTTTTTTTAGTCACTGGAGGGAACTAGCTCCCAAGTAAGGGCTATTCCAAATTTTAATTATAAATAAAAGCATGGTCTTTCTTATTAACTGCTCTGGAAATGTAAACATAAAAAGCTTTCTGCTGGAGGTCTGAGAAAGGGCCAAGGTATGGCACACAAAATTGATAAGGTGGAGAATAAATATTTTTCTCTCCCCTGTCCACTTTTGTCATAAGCAAGGCTTCCTCTTCCAAAAGACAAAATAAATAAGTAAACCTCTGGCAGCAGAACCTCTAGTGTCCCTCTGAGGTTCTAGTTGTATGTCACAACTGTAGCTTAGATGGACAGGCCTAAAAACTTTCTGCAGCAGCAAAGATGATTTTACCCATCCTGGTTGCTCAACATTTGTTTCCTTGTAAACCTCATGTGCCGATTAGTTGCTTACTGTCTAGTAAGGGCTCTGGAATTGGTGTTTCATACTCATAAGCTGCCTCAAATCCTTTGTGGAAGGAGGCAAGATATAAATAATAATTTAAAAGATACACAGGCTTAGCCTACTGTTTACATTTTCATGTGTTTGGCTTTGCCTTTATTTTCCAAGACGCCCGAGGACGTGACTTCGCCTTCATACTTGCTTCAGAAACCAGCCACCTGGGATGGGGTGGCCCCAGGATAAGACACACTCTCAGGACCTGCCACACGGCCAGGTTTGGGGGCTTGTTCCAGCAAGACGCAGCTCTCCACATTCCGTGTGCTCCCCGATTTCTCCAATGTGCGAACTACACTGGTCAGTTCACCCCCCCACCTTGCTGTCCTCGTCCGTGACAACCAAGGAGTTGAACTAGATAATGGCTGATGGCCCTTCTGGATCTTACAATGCTGTGGTCAAGGGGGCAGTCTGTCAATATTTATTAACTTACTGATAAACTGGGCTGTGAGCCCTGGAGGGCAGAAGCCTCTCATCAGGAGGGTCACAGCAAAATTCCACTTAAAGTTGGGGTCTCTGGCTTTTGGCCTTTGGAGGGAAAACATTCTTTTTCCGGACTTCCTAAGCAAGTGTAAGCAGCAGCTTTCGGCTCCAACTGAATAACCCAATTCTTGCCGGAAGATGCCTGAGTCAATACCAAACAGACAACTTCCTGCCGTGGGTCCTGGCATGGGCGCTCTCCTGTATGACGTCTCTGAAAGCCTCTGCAACTGCTTGCACCTGGGGAAGTCAGGGGCCAGGGTCTCCTGCGGCCTTCCCTTGAAAGCAATAGTTAATCTGTTGTTCTCAGAACACTTCCATCTTGAAAGCAGCAGTGGCAAAAGCCGTGTGTCCCGCTGGCCAGGACCGTTCCATGCATCTACAGGGGCTCAGGGACAGGAGGGGAGGCCCTCAAACAAATGCTTACTATAAGAGCCCAGTATTTTGATAATCAGGAAAGCATCAAACAGATGTGCAACCAGCTTGGTAAACCACTTAGCTTGACGACTCAACAGGGTCCTGACTGCACTCTGTCTCCTGTCTCCTCAGTCCATGTGCCCGTTGATTAATCTGCTGGCCAGAAATTGGGCACAAATAATAATAAACATAGTTAGGTGTGTATGTGAAGTCAGTGCTCTTGCCTACACTGTTTTAAGTCTGGTCTTGCCCAGGAACCAGAGATCCTGTTCCCAGGTGCCCAGCAGGGAAGATATGAGGGCAGGTACACACAGGGACATGCGCACAGGAGCCACGGCAGCGTTGCTCAGGAAAGCACAAAACACACACACAAACAAACAACTTAAATATGCAATGACAGGGAGTGAACACAGTGTGTGCGCCATGCTGGTGAAGAAGCCTGAAACAGAGAGAAATTTAGAAGACCCCTACCTAGGGAGGGCAGGCAGAAAGATGTCAAAGGGGGCCAGTGGTTGGCCCCGGCAGCAGGGCGGAGTGGAGGTTATTCCAGGAGGGCTTTCCTTAGACAAGTAACATTCTACAGTTCTAATGTTAAATATGAAGGAGACTGTATACAGGTCTTCCTTTTCAATATATAAACAAAGGAAGAAAAAAAACCACTGAACGCAAGTGTGGCAAAATGCTCACAGTGGTTGCTTTAGGGGGCAGGACAATGGGTGACTTAATTTCTCCCTATGCTTTTTTTTATTTTTCACCCATTCCCTACCTTCAATAAGAAAACAAGTAAGCAAGCCTTCTTTCTTCCGTGGCCTCCTGGACACCCGCCCTTAGGGAGAATGAAGTCTAGTGAAGATGTCTAGCAAGAGTGAAAAAAGGAGGCCCAAAGTGGGAAGCAGGCGCTGTTCTCTCACTTCTTGTCCGTGCTGGGAAAGCTGCTCCTCCTTTCCGAACCACTCCCTAGCCCTGGCCCTGGGTGTCCCCGGAGGCCCGGCCACAGCCCGGGGGCCGCACAGTTGGCTTTCAGTTGGGTGAACCTGGGCGGATTTCGCGCTTGATCTTGCCTATGCACTTGGACGTCCTTTGTGGGGCGAGCTTTTCCCTTCTCATTTTCCAACTGCTCCTGGAGGAAATGGCATTTCTGCACGTCTCATCCTGAAATCCTGTCCTCAGGGTGGCGGGCCTGGGGCGGATCAGGGATGGAAGGAGCAAATGGCCCTTTTCACTGTACCATCCACAGTATCAGGAGACAAAGTGGGGCATGTTGTAAAGAACAGCTCTGCTTGCTAACAGAAAACAAATCTGTGTGTTTGGACCAAGGCTCGGCAACCGCTTCTAAAACAGACATCTCATTGTGCTCATTTTAAAAGGAGCCCTTCCGAAGCGGGGGCCTTTCAGGCAGACAGTTAAATCACAAAGGCCAGTATTTATAAGAATGGCTTCCAACTGTCTGGGCTAATACATTATATTGCTATTTCACAGAAACCAGGGATGGTAACAACACAGAAGCTGACGAGAGCAGAAAGTAAACCTCTGATTAGTATGAATGTGTTTAAGAACCAGAACTTATACACTTGCAGGAGTTGACACACTCCTTCTGTAAACAAGTTTGTTTGTTTTTTGATTAGGTGACAAACGTAATAGATCAGAATTCACCCATACATACATGTCTCAAGACGGCTTTATGGTCCTAAGTGAAGTATGTTCCCGGGAGTGTGTTGAGCTACTCGGGCATTAGCAGGGGAGCTCCAAGATTCTTAGCTTCTCATTAAAAGCTAGGAAAGCACAGCCTGGTCAGCCCAGAGCAGCAGCTCACCATTCCAAAGGCAGACAGGAAACACCTGGAACTCTGTGAGCCACTCGGCCTGCACTTTACATTTCAAAACAGAGGATTTGGAATTGTTCATAAATATTTGTCTTGTTTCAATAAAACACTCTTGAGCCAGTTTCATAAACCCTTAGTTCAGAAGGCTAAAACATACACGCTACTAGTCGTCCACATACTTTTAACATTGCATATATTTATGTGGACAATATCCTGAAACAAAACCCAAAGGAAGGCATTTAATAGCATGGTGAGGGAATTTCAGGGGTTTTTTGAGGGGAAAACTCTTTCCCCCCAAAAGTAAGGCACAAATCATTCTTTTTTTCCTAAGATTAAAAAACAAATGAACTGAAATAGAAATTTAACCCAACTTTCCCTAACTTGACTCTGATTGTAAATAAGACCCAGACAAACCCTCCCGGAGGCTTAGAAGTAATTTAATATAATTGATTATTAAACTTTGAGCTACGCGGTAAAGTCATACCAAAGGCCTTGTAGCCAATATTCATACTTGAACGTTGAGTCCTCTAAAATAAAAAAGCTGTTTTTAGACACTGAAAGGAAAATGACTTCAGCTTCCACGTTGAAAATTAGATTTTTAAAGACTGCTTTCTTTATAGTTGTAGACTTTGCCAGATGTTCCAACATGTATATGGATATGTATTGCTTTTATTTTAATATATACTTTGATAATATGAAAAATGAGAATGTCGCACACGCACACACACACACAGTTAGACCTACAAAGAAGAAAGGAGGGGAGAGAAAAGGAAAAGGATGGGCCTTGTTCAGAGCAGTTTATAAATGCTGTGTGCCAACCCACAGGAAACCTGAGTGCTGGAGAACCTCTATGAAAAACTACCAAGGGCTGGTTCCAGGGTAGGGCCTCTGCTGGCAGTGGTGGCTGGTTGGGAGCAGAGCCAATGGTGGGATGGGGCTCGGGGGGGGCACGAGCCACAGACTCACACCCATACCGCCTCCAGGGTGCCCCGACTCTACCTCGCCAACCTCGAATCCTCCAAAGTCAGAAAGAAAATGGGGAGACGCAACATGACCATGGGTTAAGTGGGAAAGTGGGTCATGAGAATATAAACTTCGAAGCATGGTCCAAAGACAGCGGTGAATGAGAGGCTGTTCGTTTCTGTTTCGTTTTTGGGATTAGTGATTAAAAATTCTTCATTTGACCCTAAACTGCTTACTCTGGTCCACCTAAGAACTATCGGCACTCCCCCCCAGTTAATGGAGATCAGGTTTGGCGGTGATAAGAGATTTCATAGAAGCTCTTTGGGACCATAAAAGGCAGTAGTTAGAGGTAATGATGAACTAATTCTGAATACGTGGGGCAGCGGATGCTAGGACCCGGGTTAATGATTAGCGTGCTGGACTCTGGCCAGTTAAGAAGCTGTTTCACCAGCGCCCCTAAGAAGCAAACCTGTTAACATTCACATGTCCACAGTGGTAGCCCCTGTTCTCTCCAACTACACAGAACTGAACTGAAGAGAGTTTTCACATTCTCTGCACAAACCAGAACATTTAACATGAAGGTCCTAAGAGCTGAGAATGAAGTTCCTGCAATTTTCTAGGATCCCTGAACCTTTACAGACATTCCAGCAAAGAAGTATTGCTCTCCCAGGAAACAAACATATTTTGACCCACAGTTGATTAGTAATTGGCAATAGCTTTTTGTTCTTGAATGAACTAATTTTTGTTACTCTTGAAAAGAGACATCTCCAAAACTCCGCCTTGTCAATGAGATTATATTTGAAATAAAGGACTGATGGAAGAATCCTACTTGTTTCCATATATAAAACTTCTGTGACCTTCTAGTTGGTACAGTTCAGAGAGGCCTCCCATATTTAAGGGTCAGGCTGCTTTTGTCAAACACAAGGGAACCAATTAGGGACATTTAATCTAATTTTATGAACAATTTGAAGAGCGTGATCAGTAATGCAAATGAAAAATCACCTTCCCTTGGGATAAGGAAGACAAACACAGGATACTTAGAAGTACAGTGCCGGCTCAGAGGGAGGCAACTGCTTTGATCAAGCTGAAAGGCCGATTGAGAAGACGGTAAAGCTTAGTCCCAGGGTAGGAGGTCTGGACTCTGTTAATCCTACTTAGTTCAAGTTGAAATTAATGCATTTAAAGGTGTTAATAAAAATTCATCCAAGTAAATTTGGATTTTTAAGAAAGGTTTGAGATGACCCTAAACCGCTGGGGCAGGACTGAAGCAAATGGTTGATTTAGGCAAATGGAAGCTAATAAGTGTGTGTGTGCAACAATGAAATATGGTTATACAAGATTTTGTTTGAAAAAAAAATAGAAGGGGTAGGTTGGAAGGGTGGTGTGGCAGTGGTAAGGGAGGCGGTACTCAGGGATTTACTTAGGTCTTTTTATCTGGGCAAATTCTTGGGTCTTGATTTGGACTCTGTGGGCCATGAATACACAAATGTGCTTATGTTCTTGTACTTCCTGTCAGTGTACCTGACCTAAGATATTTAAACCAACAGGTCTAATCTAAGAAATTTCAACTAGCCAACAGTCCAAGTTCTGATCCTTTCAGTTGCTTTCCCTGTTGATGAATGCTGGTTCTGTAACCTACTTAATTGCCAGAATCCCAAGCCTTGACCTATCTGAGCTGGTTAGGTTTCATCCTGGCAGAACTGCACATCCTCCTGAGCTAAGATTGTGTGGTTCTGGCCCAACAGTTACGACAGGTATAAACAAAGGCTTGCCAAGTGCCAGGCATGAAGATAAGCATTTCACCCACATTATCTAACTTAACTCTTAAGAGCCCTGGAAGCCACATATCATTTACAAACCCATTTTACATGGGAGGAGACAAGCTCTGCTAGATTACCAAGGGAGAAAGCGGTGGAAGCCATATTTAAATTTGGTGTACCTGACAGCAAAGCAAAATCCCCCTTACTGGTTCCCAACATGAACCACCCCCAAGAGTTTACCCTTACATGCTCATTAGCAGCCTCGTACAGAAGGGCTTCAAAGATACGAAAGTCTAGGTGTTCTTTTCTAACCAAGCCATTAGGAGAGCCTCCTTTTCCACCAAAAAATAGCCCTGCTCAGAGTACAGAACTGAATGTGTTTCCCTCCTACCCCAAATAGTTCCTACAAGGAAATGACCTCACCTACACATTCTGTTTCAAATATAACTCAACCCAAGACTTTTAAAAGATGAATTTCCACAGAAAAGCTGAGCCGAGGATACATCCAGGTCACAGTCTACTTTGGAAAGTAGCTCTCCATCCCTCAGTAGGTGACTCATAGTTTTCCCTTCTGAAAGACTAGCTCTGGAAAATGGTACTGGGCAGATTAGATTAAGACTTAAAGCTAAATTTGGTTGTCTATAACTGTTAGAGCCATTTGTAAATTAATTTCCATTTTTTAAACGAGGATGCATGGGGAAAGTTTCTTACTCACACCCTAAAACAGTACTCCTACTAACAATTTCTTGCTTGTACTTCTAGATAAAAGCATATACTAGTATGTGGATTTATTGTTTTAAGAAATGATTTGCACAAATACTTGTTTCATTATTAAAGCTTGAAAATCTGCCCAATAAAGCACTTGCAGATCTACTCCACACTCTTTAATAGGGCAGCCCATTGCATGGATGCATTGTTGTTTCTAGCTTGCTTTAGCTTGCTTCTAATTTCAGAGAAAGGGATATCTCATTGTGGGGTTGCTTTTCCACTGCATAATGTTACAAGTAGTATCCTTACCTGAGTGTGTGTGTGTGTGTGTATGTGCACGTGTGCACACATATCTTGCCATACTCTTTTGTGATTATATCCACGGTGTAGATGCCTGATAATGGAATTTGTGAGACACACAGAATGCACATTTTAATTTTAATAGATATTGCCAAAAGCTGCATCAATTTAAACTCCCACCAACAGTTTCTGAGGATGCTTATGTCAACACACTCATAAATGTTGCATATTATTTGACTCTCCTATCTTTGTGAACATCATCCGTTTTGCACTTTCTTAATTATGAGGCAAGTTGAGCACCTTTTCATACATTTACTGATGGTATTCTTGGCTCACTTTTCTATTGGGTAGTTGGTCTTTTTTCTTTCGACACGGAGGAGCATATTAGGAAAGCAGGAAATCACCCTGTTGTCTGCTCTTGCTAGTTTATTTTTAATTTTATTATATTTTTCTCACTATATGTAAGTGCTTCATTCTGAATAGTAATCAGTCTTTTTCCTTCTGGCTTCTGGAGAGACTGGGTAAAAAAACAGAGTGAGATTTGGACCTATAAATAGGTACCCATGAAAAATGTAAAACCAACCCTAGCCAAAATTAGCCCTGAGTTCTGACATTTAAAACAAACACACCAAAAAGGGGTCTACACTTGTTACAGCACAGAAAGTCCTGGACACCTGCCCAAGCTTTCCTGGGCAGAGCTCTGCAAATCCATTTACGGTCTTGATGTACTGCCATTGTGCCCGTTTGCCTAAAGGCTGGGGCTTCGAAAATCCTTTTGGGTCAAAGTGAATGCTACAAACAAAGGGAAGCTACGTTCAAGTTGCTGGGCTGAACTGAGCTGTAAGCTTAGCCCCATGGGAATCTGCTGGGTCTCCTATCCATCTCGGTTCCTCTAATTCCACCACCATCGGGAAGATACAAAGTACTCAAACATTAAATACTAAATTAAATTAAATTTAATATTTGAGGGGCGTGTTCACTGGCCACCACAAAGCGGGTGTTGAAGCAGTCCAAATGTCTGAAGAGGGGTGTGTGTGTGTGTGTGTGTGTGTGTGTGTGTGTGTGTGTGTGTGTGTGTTTATCCTATCACAGGCAGCTGTATGTGGAAGCACTGAAAGTGTTGTCATGTGGAAAGACCCAGGCTTAAGCTGTGAATCTCCATTTACTAGCTCTGCAACTTGGGGTAACTTAGTTAACCTTTCTCAATCTCAATTTCCCTATCTGGTGAATGAAGGTGATAATTTATTATCTTTCAGGGTTAGGAAAGTAGTAAGTTTAATAGACATGTAGATCTAAGAGCTACGTGTCTAGGCTACAGTAAGTACGTAATCTTGTTATTATGTAAAATAATTCATATGCAACTAATTTTTGGAAAAGTTATAATAATGATTCCAAAAAGATTAGTTTCTTTTAAGTTTATAATCCATTTCCAAACAGGTCTTCCTCCTACATGAAAAGGATTCTCAACATGACCACTGCATAACATGCTTTTACTTTCGGCACCTAAACTTAGTTATAGAAGAATAGATATTAGATAAACAACCAAACCTTAACATTACAGCTAAGTTCAGGCACAACAGGATGTTGTTAGACTCCTTAAAAGGCTGGACAGGCCATCAACTGTGAGGCGTACAAGACGGTACTCCCAAAATGACATCAAGGCAACTTAGAGAATATTTGTAGAATCTGTAGCCACAGCAATCAAAATATTCAGTACGCCATATAATTGAATTCATATCTGTAATTCACACATCTGCTGTGCAAATTGGCTTCATATTTCACAAGCAATATGATATAGAGTTTCTGCAATGCACTCTGCTAATACTTTTGTCAACCAAAATATTTGTCAGCATCAAAATTATTATTGGGTTAAGACAAAAGCAGTTGACCTCACAGACATGACTAAAATAAGTTTCTTTGATGTGGAATACCATAGATATATAGCAACCATAAGAGTTAGCCTTTCAGGTCAAAGCAAACAATATAAATAATAGAAAATGAAAACAGTTTGGTAGATCCTCAAAAAATTAAAAATAGAATTGCCAAATTACCTAGCAGTTCCACTTCTTTCTATATATTCAAAAGAGTTGACAGTAGGGTCTTGAAAAGATTTTTGTATACCAATGTTCAGAGCATTATTCATCCACGACATCCAAAAAGTGGAAGCAACCCTAGTGTCCATTAGCAGATGAATGGATAAAGAAATTGTGTGTATGTACAATGGAATATTATTCAGCCTTAAAAAAGAAGATTCTGAAACATGAAAAAACATGGGTATTCTTGAGGACATTATGCTAAGTAAAACAAGTCATTCACGAAGGGACAAATATCGTATGATTCCACTTGTATAAAATGCCCAGAGTAGTCAAATGCATAGAGACAGAAAGTAGAAAGGTGGTTGCCAGGAGCTGGTGGAATAGGGAGGATAGAGAATTATTGTTTAATGAGTAGAGCTTCAGTTTGGGATGATGAAAAGTTCTGGAGATGGAGAGTGGTGAGAGGAACACAACCCTATGAAGGTACCTAATGTCAGTGAATTGCTTGAAACTTAAAAATGGTAAATATGGGGAGAAAGGGGTCAAGAGGGTGGTGTAGGAAGATCCAGAGCTCACCCACCACCTCGCATGGACACACCAAAGTTACAACTACATATAGAACAATTCTGTCTGCAAAAGACCCAAAGACTATGGAATAGCCCTTCCACAATGAAGGACAAAAATAAATACATAAATAAAGCCATACTGAGGCAGGTAGGAGGGGTACTGAAGCAGTCTTGCCAAGATCCGCACTCCTGGTGAGGCAACCCACAAGGTGGAATTATCTCATAAACACACAGCTCCTCTCTCAGGAGCAAGGGGTTGAGCTCCACCTCAAGCACCCCAGACCATAGAACCTGCCCTGGAAAGGTAGGCCCGCCAAGTGACTGGCTTTAAAAACCAGTGGGGCTAACATCTGGGAGAGCCAGAGGGCTGTAGGACCCTGACAGTCTACTCTTGAACGGGATGATGTTGCTGACCCCACCCCAGTGTGCCCCTGTGGTTCCACTCTGCCAGACCCACCTGCTTGTTTGTCCACCAGAGCGTCAAACCCACCACAACTGGCATTCAAGCTTGCCCTGGGCTAGCCCCAAGTCCCCTCCCCCACTAGTTGTTATCAGCTTAAAATAGGTGTTATACACATAGGATGCTATATGTGAATCTCATGGTAACCACAAAACAGAAATGCATAGTAAATACAAAAGAAAATGAGGAATCTAAACAAATACTAAGGAAAAGTCATCACACTAAAGGGAAGTGAAAAAGAAAAGAAAGGACCTCCAAAAACAGGCAGAAAACAACAAAATGGCAGTAAGTACATATTTATTAATAATTACTTTGATTGTAAATGGATAAAACTCTTGAATCAAAGTCACAGAGTGGCTGAGTGGGTTAAAAAACAAGATCTATGGATATGCTGCCTGTAAGAGACTCATTCCAGAAGTAAGGACACACACAGAATGAAAGAGAAGAGATGGTAAAAGATACTCCATTCAAATAGAAGTGAAAAGAAAGCTGTGTTGCTATATTTATATCAGACAAAATAGGCTTCAAAATGGACTGTAATAAAAGATGAAGAGAATTACATAATGATAAAGAGTTCAGTACAGAAAGAAATAACATTTATAGATATGTACGCACCAATCATACGAGCATCAAAATATATAAAGCAAGTATTTAAGGACCTAAAGGGAGAAACTGACATCAATACAGTAATAGTAGGGGACTTGCATACACCAGTTATATTAATGTAAAGAGCCACCAGATAGAAAATCAACAAGGAAACATCTACCTTAAACACCACATTAGACAAGATGGAATTAATAGACATACAGAGAACAGTCCATCCCAAAGCAGAAGAATACACAATCTTCTCAAGTCCACATGGAACATTCTCCAGGAAAGATCACACTTTAGGCCATAAAACAGTCTCAATAAATTCAAGCAGACTGAAATCATATAAAGCATCTATGACTACAAAGTATTAAACTAGAAATCAATTACAAAAAGAAAAGTGGAAAAACCACAAAAAAGTGGCAGTTAACACACTACTGGGTCAATAAAAAAATCAAAGAATAAAAAATACATAGACAAATAAAAACAGAAACATGACATACCAAAATAGATGAGATTGTAGTAAAGCAGTTTTAAGAGGAAAGTTCATAGCAATATAGGCCTCCTTCAAGAAACAAGAAAATATCAAATAATCAATCCAACTTTACACCTAAGGAAAAGAACAAATGAACCCCAATGTTAGTAAAAAGAAGGAAATACCAAAGATTAGAGCAATAATAATGAATGAGACAAAAAAAAAAAAAGGAAAAGATGAATGAAACAAAGAGCTGGATCTTCAAAAAAGTAAAACTGACAAACGTTTAGGTAAACTAACTGAGAAAAAGGAGAGAGCTTAAACAGACAAAATCAGAAAGAGAAGTTACAACAGATACCACAGATATACAAAGGATCACAAGAGACTACTATGAACAATTACATGCCAACAAATGGACAATCTAGAAGAAATGGACAAATTCCTAGAAAGAGAGTCTTCCAAGAGTAAATTATGGAGAAACAGAAATAGCAAATAGCCTAATTACTAGTAAGGAGACTGAATCAGTAATCAAAAACCTCCCCCCAAAATAAAAACCAGGACCAGATGACTTCACAGGTGAACTCTACCAAACATTCAAAGATTTAATGTGTCCTTTTCAAACTCTTCCAAAAAAAGTGAAGAGGAGGGAACACTTTCAAACTTATTTTACGAGGCCAGCATTACTTCAACACTAAATCCAGTTAAGGACACACACACACACACAAAATGACAGGTCAATATTCTTAATGAACACACATGCAAAAATACTCAACAAGATGTTAGTAAACTGAATTCAATACATTACAAGGATCATACACCATGATCAAGTGGGATTTATTCCATGAGTGCAAGGATGGTTCAATACCTGCAGCTCAATGTGACACATCACATTAACAGAATGGAGGAAGAAAATCATATGATTATTTCAATATATGCAGAAAAAGTATTTGATGCAATTCAACATCCATTTATGATGAAAACTCTTAACACAGTGGGTAAAGAGGGACAGTGCCTTAACATAATAAAGTCCATATATGGCAAACCCACAGCTAACATCATACTTAATGGTGAAATGCTGAAAGCTTTTCTTCTAAGATTGGGAACAAGGTAATGATGGCCACTCTTGCCACTTTTATTCAACATATTGTTTTAGCTGGAGCAATTAGGCAAGAAAAAAAAAGGTATCCATATCAGAATGGAAAAAGTGAAAGTGTCTTTATTTGCAGATGCCATGATACTTTACAAAGAGAACCCTAAAGATGCCACCAAACAACTACTAAAACTAATAAAGGATTTCATTAAAGTTACAGGATACAAAATCAACCTACAGAAATCAATGGCATTTCTATACCCTAATAACAAACTATCACAAAGAGAAACTCAGAAAACAGTCCCATTTACAACTGCATCTAAGGAATAAAACATCTAGGAATAAATTTAACTAAGAAGGTAAAAGACCTATACACTGAAAACTGTAAGACACTGATGAAAGAAACTGAAGACACAAATAAATAGAAGATATTCCATATGTATGGCTCAAAGAATCAATACTGTTAAAATATCCATACTATTCAAAGCAATCTACAGATTCAATGTAATCCCTAGCAAAATTATGATGGTATTTTTCACAGAACTATAACAAATAATTCTATAATTTGTATGGAACCACAGAAGATCCCAAACAGCCAAAGTGATCTGAAAAAGAAGAAAGTTGGAGGTATCATGTTCTCTTGCTGTCAAACTATATTAGAAAAGTAAAGTAATCAAAGCAGTATGATATTGGCATAAAAACAGAAGATTGATCGAACAGACCTGAGAACCCATAAATATGGAACATTTTCCACCTATAAGGAAATTAATTTATGACAAAGGAGCCAAGAGCATACAATGGAGAAAGGACAGTCTCCTCAATAAATGGTTCAGGGAAAACTGAACAGTCACATGCAAAAGAATGAAACTAGTCCACTATCTTACATTATATGGAAAATTAAATCAAAATGAATTAAACACTGAATGTAAGACCTGGAACCATAAAAGTCCTAGAAGAAAACACCTATAGTGAGCTCTTTAACATTGGTCTTAGTGACATTTTTGTGGATCTGACTCCAAAGGCAAGAGAAACAGAAGCAAAATAAACAAATGGACTATATAAATCCAGAAAGTTTCTGCAAAGTGAAGGAAACCATCATCAAAATGAAAAGGCGACCTACTGGATGGTAGAAAGTATTTTTGCAAATGGCATGTCTGACAAGGGGTTAGTATCCAAAAGAAAGAACTCAGCTTAACAAGAACAACAAAAACAATTAAAAAATGAGCAGAGGATGCGAACAGACATTTTTCCAAACATAGATGGCCAACAGGCACATGAGTAGATACTTAACATCACTGATTATCAGGAAAATGTAAATTAAAACTACAACGAAATATTATCTTACACTGGTAAGATAAGCTATCATCAAAAAGAAAAGAAATAACAAGTGCTGGAGAGGATGTGGAGAAAAGGGAACCCTTGTACACTGTTTTGGAAATGTAATTTGGTATAGCCACTAAGGAAAACAGTATGGAGATTGCTAAAAAAAGCCTACAGAAATACCACACAATCCAGGTATTCCACTTCCGGGTATTTATCCAGAGAATAAGCAAACACTGATTTGAAAAGATATTTGCATCCTGATTTTCACAGTGCTTACATTTATTTTAACAGTAGCCAAGATACGGAAATAATCTAAATGTCCTTCAATCAATCAATGAACAGAGATGTTGTGTACACACACACACACACACACACACACACACACACACACACACACACACACGAATACTACGCAGCCATAAAAAATAATGAAATCTTGCTATTTGGGAAAACATGGGTCAACCTAAGGGTATTATGGCAGGTGAAGTAGGTCAGAAGGAGAAGGACAGTATGATTTCACTCACAGGTGGAATCTAAAAAACCTAACAAACAAAAAACCAAAGAAACAAAAGCAAACTCACAGACACAAAGAACAGATTGGTGTTACCAGAAGGGAGGGGTGTTTGTGAGGGAGGGGGGAGGGAAGGAGGTCAAACGTATGGTCATGGATGGTAATCAGACCTTTGCAGGTGATTACTTTGCAATGAATAGAGGCGTCAAATAACAATGTTGTACATGTGAAACTTCGATGTTATATACCAATTTTACTTCAATAAAAAATGGTTAAGATGGCATATTTTATGCTATGTATACTTAACCATACATACAAAAAGAAACCCCAAAAAATCAAACAACAACAAAGAAAGAGATACATATACCTCTGTAGTGAGGAAACAGATGACACAGTCAAGGCAAACCAGGTGGACCTGCAAAGTGGGCATATGGGCACCACAAAGACCAATGGCAGTGAGGCTGTTTCCAAGCCTAGGCACATGTCCTGCAGAGTGGGCCTTGAGATCTGCAATGAGCTTCCCTCCAAAGCTGTGGGGAGCTTCAGATGACCTGGCAGAGAGAGGGTGAGGAATGACCCCCCAACCTCCTTTTCCTTCCTCACTCTGACACCCTGCAGAGTGCCCCATGGCCACCCTACCTGGAAGCTAGAGAGCACCAGAACTGTTGACAGGCTCCTCTGAGCTGAGAGTAAGGTGGGGAAACAAAGGAATAGACGGAGAGGCAATCAGGATTCTGCAAAGGCTATATGCTCCATAATGGAGAGCATGCCAAAACACTATTGAATGAAAATAGCGAGTTGCAGACCCAGAAATCCAATATGATATGATTCACGGTAGGTGGAGGGAAAACAGCAAAACGTGTATATTCTATCAGTAAATGCGATGAGAATCAAAAGGGACAGACATCTGAAGTACAGATGACAGGAAGTCAAAGGACTTTAGACTGATCTGTAATGTTTCAAAGATTTTCAAGAAGAATGCTCATGTGCCACCTGTATGATTCAATATTAAGAACACGAATAAATATAATCATTTAATTTGCTTTTATAAAATAGAGATGCCTCTAGCTCTTGCAAAATCGGATTAGATAGCCTATACCTAGGCATGTCCTAGAAGCCTTAAGTGAGTAAAGTGTTACAATAAGAAGTTTTATGTTATGCTGAGCCATGTCTATACCAGTGGTTCTCCAAGTGTGGTCCTTGGATAAGCAGTACCACGTCTCCTGGCAAGTTGACACAAATGTGTATTTTCAGGCCTGACCCCAGACCTACTGAATCAAGAACTCTGGAGTTGGAGCTCAGGGAGAGGGTTGTATGAAATGTGTTACATGATACAGGAGTTCAAGAATAGATGTTGCTGGACCCTGTGAAGCTGAAGTGCCCTGTATAGTAGCACAAGTTGTACACTGCACAACTGAAGGAGCCAGTATTCACGCAGACTAGTCCTATGATAAAAGTAGTGGCTCCTAGGGTTGTGTAGTACAAGACCTGTACACCATGCCTGAAAGTCTTTAAAGCAATGGGAAACTCACAGAAGGGTTTTCAGCAGAGGGAAGACATGATCAGATTTGTATTTGAAAATACACCTCTGACACCAGGGTTATACAGAAGAGAATCAACAGGGAGCTACATCTAGCCATTCTAGGTCCTGTATCTCCTTGGTGCTGTTTATAAGCTGCATCAACAGTGCAGTAAAACAAAAAACATCTTGAATGGAATCTAAATTGTCTTTATAGCCAAACCTCGTTTATATGACAAGATACTTGGGTCTAGATTAGCAGAGGGATAGGGGAAGGTAAAAGGAAGACTACGAAATATGAAACACTTGCACCTTAATTTAGCAGAGGGGGAAAGGGGAGGGAGACAGAGACAGAGACAGAGGGGAGGTAGGGCGGCAGGCGAGCAGATCTTGTGCAAGAAGAGAAGAGCTCCTTGGGCAGGCAGTTTGAGAAAGAAGCATGAAGCCAGGGGCAGGTGTGGCTGGGGATACTGATCTGAAAGCCTCAGCGCCCAGGTGGTAGTGAGGCTACATGTAAGCAAGGATAAGATCACTCTGGGGGAATGCGTAAGCGCCAGAACATCAGGGGCTGCAGACTGGGCACTGCAGAGCCTCTACATTGAAGAACAGGGGCTAGCGAAGGAGTAGATTGTGCCTGGCTTAGAAGCCGAAAAGCTGGAAAAAACCAGCAGGAACACAACTAAAGAACTCCTGGCATGGAAGAATCAAGAAGTTAATTCAAGTGAGATGTGTCAGCCAGAAAAAAATAAAAAGGAGAAGAGCAGAGGGAAGTGCTGCCAATGGACTTTGTCCCTAGGGAGCCTCAGCTGCTGGTGGACTCTTTAAATTGGTCATTGTGCCTGCAACTCCATCAGGCCCCGTCGCCCGTGCTCAGCCTCCAGTAAGGCTCCATGCTTCTGGACATCTCTAATGAGGCCAGCGTGCAGTTCCTCGTTCCTCATTAATTCTCATTTTTAAGGAGCTAGCTCAGCTAAGGAAAGTTTCGGGAAGCTTCTGAGGATCAAAATGTGCATCTGGGAGGGGTGGGCAGGCAGATGGCGCCAGATTAAAAAGACACTGGGGTTGCTGGCTGCTCTGTGGTCTCTGGACCGTCTCCAGTACAGCAGTGTGGAATCTGTACTCTGGCATATGACCTAAAAACTTGTGAGTCTCTCTGAAAAGACTCTGACCTAGAAGATACTAGGGAGAAAGTGAGGCAATTCCAGAGGGTCTGAGGTTCTAGAAAGCCCACAATTCACCAGGAGCCTGCTGGAGTCAATGATCACAGGCATCCTTTGCTGTAAGTCTGAAGCATTTTTCACAATGTGTTGCAATTGTTTATTTTTTAGGACTTCCACCCTGCTACCCTACCCTTCTCTCCAACCAATCTGTAAAAACTACGGAAACAAAGATTATCTTCCTCATCTCTGTATCCATACTGTCCAAGTTGGGGCTGCCATGCAGTCGTGGGCCCTCAAAAATGTCTGTTAAATAAGTGTCATGGGAAAGGTGATTTGTAGAAGTGCTGGCCAAATGCACACCTCCTCATTTATGTGAAGTTCTAAGACTTCCGTGTAGGGCTGGGTTGACAAACTACAGTCATGAACCAATTCTGGCCCCTGGGCTGTTTTGGTTAAGACTTGTGAGCTGTGAAATGATTGGAAGCAAATTTCCTTTGTAATGTGTGAAATCATATGAAACTGAAATTTCTGTGTCCATCAATAAAGTTATTGGAACACAGCCACACCATTCATTTTTGTATTTGTAATGGCTAAGTTGGGACTGTAACAGTACTGTTGAATAGTTGTGGCAGAAAAAGCATGATCCCAAAAGACTAAAGTTTTTACTCTTTATAGAAAAGGTTTGCTGACCCCTAACATCAAGTAACACTAAGTGAGGAGATAAAGATGAGATACTTCTCAGAATATGATCTTCCTCACAAATAAATGTCTTTTTAAGTTAACCTTACGACTTTCCAATCACTGACATGAAAACAAAAGACATTTTAACTCACTGTGGGGAATGAACATCAAACCATGAGCAGTGGTTTAAGGCAGCAGGCTGTGGATGCAAAAGGGCCTGCAGTTATCACCATGCTATAAACTAACCGATTACTTTACTTTCTAAGTCTCAGTCTTCTGGGCAGTAAAATGGGCACTTTAATACGACTTCTGAGAGATACTTCTAAGAATCAAGAAATACAATTTTTTTAACCTCTTAACCTGGTATCTGACATCTGGTAAGGATATAATTATTATAGTATACTGTAATTATTTTCCTCATCTTTGGAAGAGTATTTCAGTTTGTGGAAGATACGCTCTTCGATATTTGCCTCCAAAATGAATTACTTATATTAGAGTGCAGTTTCCATATTTAATTATAAAATTTGATTGACTACTCCAGGACATAATTGCTAACCATGAATTCACTCACTCATCAAGGGTGTGTACCTACATGGAACGATTCTTATGACTGAGTGAGCTTTAGCTGGTGAAATGGGGGCAGGAAAAAAAAGAGCAATGAATGGTTAAGAGATATTTGAAAGAGAAGCAATCCTCATTATTTAGAGATAACACGACAGAACACATCAAAAACCCTTACAATAAACTATAAAACTATTTAAATAGCTACCAAGTAGTATAATAACAATATATATGTACATATATATGCATTACATACATACATATATATATTATATACATAGGCATATATGCACACATACACCTAGACATATATATGCACATATTCATGCATATAAAATAGAAACAGCCAAAGAAACATGTGATGATTCTTTGCAGAAATGTACAATATTTTACCGAGGGATGCAAAGGAATTTCATGAAAAATATGTAACACGTGACTTCAAGTAAGTGATCATAACACTTTAGATAAGTGAAACCCAGGACCACAAAAGCAGACCAGCTGGTTAAAGGCCCCGAGAGAAATCTGTGGTGTAACTACAGGGATGGAAGGGACTCAAATAGCCTCAAGCTCGGCATTACACAGCGGGGCAATACAGCCCCCCCATTGCTCAGATGTTGGCCAGCGCTTTCTGGAAGCTGCTTCCATTTAGGAGTGCAGATGCAACTGGCCGGAAGCAGGAGGCTTTCGAAAGGCAGCAGGAAATGAACGAGCAGGGAACACATTCACTAAGACTCTGGCAAAGGAGTCAACGTGTTCCATCGAGGGGTTTGGAGCCTGGAGTCGATCTGACGGATTGACAAATCAGGAAGGGGTAGCTTCACGACTGAACTGTTTCTTACAGTAGATACCAGAGGACATGCTTAACCCCTCACGGAAACCTCTCTGTTCACAGCACCTGTGTATTCAGGGTGTTTGGGAAACATTTTGGGACTAGAAGGGCTGACTTTTACTTAAATACAGAGGAAGACAGGCCAACGGAAGCCCACTATGCCTTTTTACAGTCAAGGCTGTAAAGCTATCAAAGATTTTGGGGGACTAAGAGACAGTCTGCCTGCCCAATCAAGAAAAAAAAAAAAAGAAAAGGAAATTTAAGTAAAAGGAGAAGCACGTGCCTATTTTACCTTCTTTAATACAAAACTCCTTTCCGTTACAAATATTCAAAATCGGTCTTTAAAAGTGGCTTAAAAACTGCAGTGATGCATATTGTAACCAATAGCCTAAAGGGAACCAGAGAGAGATTTGAAGTTGCCTCTGCTTAACAAATTAGCCCCTCTAAACACATCAAGTTCAGAAAAAAAGCAGTGATCCCTCAGAGCAGGCTGTGACCTCAGAGGGCCACTCACCCTGGGCCGCCTGGGCCGGACGCAGCGTGCTCAGGTGTGCCTTCAGACATCAGAAAGCCTCTTTATTAAAAATGAAAGAGAACTTGGTCTTTTCTTGCTGCTTTGATGTGAGATCAGCAATTTCTAATAAAAGGGAGTTGGTCCCCCCCACCCTGCCCCGGACTGTAGAGCTACAGAACAGAAATCTGTATTTAGAAGGGTGTGTTTTCACTGGCGAGCTCTAGTTTAATTAATTTTGATTTATAAAGAAATAGCAAAGGTTAGGGACACTGTTAACCAGGAATGTAAATTCAAAGTGAACATAATCCTAGTTTACATTTTGGGAAACTAGACTGTGTATCTCAGGAGGTGAAACATACCACAGAGGGGACGAGAAAGATGTTATTTTCAATAATTTTTAAAGAAATGAAATGTTGCCTCCTGTGGCAGAATCCCAAGGTATGGCGAGGTACTAGCAAGGCTTTTCATGAAACCTTTTTGATGGTCTGCATGATGTTGCCCTAGTTAAAAGCAGAGCAAATAAATTAGCCTTCATTAAGTTTACGCATAGTATGTCTCAGCACTTACAATTACTATGCTCTTTTGAGGGCTTCCTTGCTCAGAGTTATGACTGTTACTTTTTTTTTTAAAGAATGTATATAAAGGCAGAGGAACATCATGTTTTATGAACACATGTCAGGTTCTAAGGAACCAAGCCCCATAAAAGACCACTAAGGAAGTAATCTGGGAGCAGAACTTCAAAACTTCTCCTTCCTTCTGTTTTCCCATATTGGGGAGCAGGGAGGGGAATGTGAAATGTGGCCAGTTACAGGCTTCATGAAAAGGCTGAATCTCTTTCATGTTTATAAATTTGAACATATGTAATAAAAGAAAACACTAAAGTCACAGAGGCAGCTGTAGGATCTTTCTTCAACTGACTGTGAATAGTTTTGAAGTTCAAAGTATTCTTTACCAATAACCGTGTAGCTCATCTTGAGCAGCTACTCTGCAGGAGCCCCTGGTCCAGTGTCTTCCCATCTCTAGGCTTAGACACATGGCCCCTCGGCCCCCTACGTGTCACCTGGCTAAGTGCAATTCATTTTCTAGCTCTCAGCTAAAACGTCACCCCTCAAAAAGGCCCTCCCAGATTTACCAGTCTCCGTGCCCCAGCTTGTCTCTCTCTCTCAGCTTATCTTGTCGCATCCCTTCACAGTGCTTGGGCAGCATGGCCTTCTCATCTGCTTAGTTTCTGTCCTTTGCCCATGGGACACTGAGCTTCCTGAGGACGGGGACCTCCTGTGCCAGCAGAGCACAGACATTATAGCATCATGGTTAGAATGCAGGTTTGAGAGGTGGATGATGGGACCAGTTCTACCATGGACGGTCTGTGTGACCTCAGGAAGTTACTGAGCCTCTCTGGGCAGTGGTTTCTCCATCCGATGTGGAGCTATGGTTAATAGTACCTTCCTCATGTTCCTATGGTTAAAGTCAAATGTGGTGATGCAAGTGAAGCACTTAACATGATCCCTGGCATACAATAAGCATGTCAGACATGAGCACTATTATTATTTACCACTGTATACCTGCTGCCAGACAGCTCTCATACTAAAGGTGCTGCATACTTACCAAATCAATACCCCTGAATATAATTTTATGAGAGTATACTAACGACAACCTATGAAGCATTTCTACGCCCACT